>OY757312.1:54593446-54961758 GCA_963583905.1 Stenurella melanura
GTTTAAAAACTTATCGCGCCAACCGCTGTGCTACATCATATCATTGAGTAATATTTTATCTATGGATGCATATGTAAATATTTTTGTTTTAAAGTAATATAATTTGATAGGAAGCAAAGGAAGAGAAAATAATGAATAGCTAAGTAAGTGGGTTCAAAGTAGCTGAGTTTAATTTATCGTTATTAAAACTTATTTTTATTATTAGTGTCTAATCAAAAATCAAGCAGTTTAGTATATCGTTAATAACATTAATTTTAAAAACATATTTCGATATAGGACTATACTATGAATGCAACAATGGATATTGATATAATAGAAAGAAGTTTATTAACAAAACTAATTATAATTTTTAAACATCAATAATTTTGTTTCTGTAAATATAATGTGTTTCTATATGTAACTTTATCTGCACATGGTCATGATAAGCTGCTATAATATCTTAATGTATCAAATATTATATTTAATGTATATCTGAGGTATTTGAAAAATATAGGATGGGCCACTTTCGTGGCTAAAAGTTACAATATCCCGAGCAATATCCTATCATTTCTCGTTCATTTACCATTTTACGATATGTTCTGATGTTTAATACAAACAGCTATATAGTCATTTGTACTTCCAATGTATAGACTACCAATATTAAGAATCCCGTGTGTTGCGAGTTGCCTAAGGACTAACTCTAGATGTGATTTAACTGTACTCCTTTTTAACCATTGAGGTAGATTCCTTCTAACTCAATGTTTTTAACATATTATCATATTCTTCGCAACTACGGAAACGAAAAGTATATTGTATTTGATTGGCACATTTCTAAAGCAGTAAATATCAATCGCAGAGAAAATATTATCATATCACTGTGTTACTGTAAGTATATGATAACCAAACAAAAAAATTTCACAATCATTGTATAAGAATCAATTTTGTACAAAGCTCTTTTCATAAAAAAAAGGTTACACTGCGGTATTTTGACTATGAGTACTGTTACTATCTAAAATGACAGAATCATACGTAGTGTAACAGACATGAGGCCCCAGGTATTACACATGTCCCCTACCCGCCGACAACCTTAAAAATTGTACATTTGTAAATATATTTTAAATAGTATGCAAGTTTTAAAAATAATCTACCACCTCATTCTTTAAAACAGGTTTTTTAGGAAAATTTTCCTGTATACTTAAATATTACTTTCAATCCCCGGATTAAAAACCATAGGGGCGTAAAGCCGTATTTTTTGCATTCCCTAGGGAGACATAGCAAAAGAAAATAAACGTAGATCATAATAAGTGTTTTATTGCAGCTGAAATATCAAAACATACTTGCTGAATGATCCAGCATTACCATCGAGGGATCGTGATCACATGTGTGCTCGTAACGTGTATCTATGTAATGCGATTACATCATTATATAATGTATAATGCACTTATTATTCTAGGTTAAGTATGAAATGTATATATAGTTAAACAAAATAAAAGTCATTTAAAGGTAAAGTAAAAGGTATTACAAATCCTAGATGAGTGTGAGATGGGTGACAATAAAAAGATACACTAAAATAGAATTATGTTTATTACATATTATAAAAATTCTACACATAACTATTTTCTTCTATTTCGACCGAAATAATAACAGGATGGATACAGGGTACATCCCAAAAATGTCTTGCATTATTGGACAAACTAACACTGCTCCCCAAGTCATAATGACACCAAGAGCATTAGTTAATGGGGAAATAATAGAATTTACCCTAATCATTACAGAACCAAGAGTTTTACCTCATGGGGTCTCAACAATTTCGGGCCCCTGGTACTGTGACAATAAGAGTTAAAAAAGAAATTGATTTAAAAAGTTAAGTTTAAAATTGAAAAACATTCATGTTTACACATTAAAATTTAGATACTGTAATTTAAAAAGAATGAAACACGATCCAAAAAAAATACAATTTAAAATCTTGGACAATATGCTACGACTGGATGACACTGTTAAAAAAACACTTTTGACAAATTGAGTTCATAAATGAACAATTCTCTTTTAAAAAGTGCTGCTATGACTACAATCATTTTGTTCAATGAATAAATATCTTTTAGTTACCTTTGCACAAAAAAAAAACACTATCGAAGGAAACAGAAATGTTGAAAAGCTACGGAATTTACAAAAAAAGAATGACTAAAAACTAAGTATACCAACTGGTAAATGTAAATGCCCTACTGTACATTCAACAATTACCAGCGTGCTGTGTAATGTGCAATCCCTATATCCTTTGCTGCCCGCTATTCCAACGGTCTCACAAAAATTCTCACTAGAAGATTCCAAATACAATTAATAAAATTTTTATTAGATACTTTGATTCTTTTTATTGCTCCTCTCTTACTCACTTTACTAGATCCCGGGCAAAAATCCCCAAAATAATGTTATGATCTAAAATGACAGAATCGTACATAGGGTAACAGACATGAGGCCCCAGGTGTTACAAATCCTAGATGAGTGTGAGAGGAGTGACAATAAAAAGATACACTAAAACCAAATTAGAATGATGCTCATTATATATTATAAAATTTCATAATACACATACGGTGCACAAAATATATATAATAAAAATAATAAAAATAGGAACTTGTAGGTAAATATAATTAAATGTAATAATACTAGAAAAAATATGTCTAAAAATTATGTGTAAACAATTATCAATAATAGAGAAAATTCATTAGCTAATAAAGCTATAACAATAATCTAAGTACGTGATATCTATCTACGCTACTAAGTTACTAAATTTAATGTAAAATTCAAATGAATATTGCTCGCTACATTGCACGCCATTTCCTAGACTAAACGTTTTATTTCTTTGTCTTTTTTTTCTTTTTCTTCACTAGAGTGTTTAAAGTAGAATCGTAAGTACCCACCCTTTAGGGATAATTTTATATCAGATGTCATTATACAGTAAGGGGTTGAACCAATTCCTCTAGGTATCCCAGTTTAAAAACTTAACGCGCCAACCGCTGTGCTACATCATATCATTGAGTAATATTTTACATACGGATGAATATGTAAGTAATTTTGTTTTAAAGTAATATAATTGAATAGGAAGAAAAGGAAGAGAAAAAAATGAGTAGGTAAGTAAGTGGGTTCAAAATACCTGGGTTTGGTTTATCATTATTAAAAATTAAGGTTATTATTATTGTCTAAACAAAAATCGAACGGTTACGTACATTGTTAATAAAATTCATTTGAAAAACATGTTTCGATATAGAACTATACTATGAATGCAAAAACGTATATTGACATAATATAACAAAACTAAATCTTTTAAACGTCAATAATTTTGTTTCTGTAAGTCTAATGTGTTTTCTATACGTAACTTTATCTGCACATGGTCATGATAAGTTGATATAAAATCTTAATTTATCAAATATTATATTTAGTGTATATCTGATGTTTTTGAAAAATATAGGACTAAAGTTACAATATCCCGAGCAATATTCTATCATTTCTTTACCATTTTACGATATGTTCTGCATGTTTAATACAACAAACAAGTACATAGTCATTTGTACTTCCAATGTATAGACTACCAATATTAACAATCCCGTGTGGTACGAGTTGCCTAAGGATTAACTCTAGATGTGATTTAATTTATACTTCTTTTTAACATATTTTCTTCGCAAAAAAAAAAAAAAAAAAAAAAATGTAAGAATAAATTTTGTACAAAGTCCTCTTCATACGAAAAAATAAATAAAAGTTGCACTGCGGTGTTTTGGCTATGAGTACTAATAAAGACGATAACTTCTATTAGGTATACAGTGTGTCCACGGATAAGCGATATTATAGGTGTGAATAACTATTTTTTTTTAATATGAACACACTTTTCTGTATTCTGCTCTTGCTTCACCTAAAACCTATTTTCAGTAAGATAGAATTTCAAAAATATATAGAGGGCGCTGGTAGCAGCTTAAGAATGAAATTCGCTTTTTATTACTATTAACAGTTTTATGTATTCTGCACAAAGGGCGCTGCCCAGTGGGGCTGAAAAGAAACTTACCATTCAAAATTCTCTACAGCCTTTAATTTTGAAATTGAACGTATGTAGCAGTGGGACTGAATAAAAAATTTCCATTCATAATTCCCTACAGCCTTTGATTTTTGTCCAATCGCAGTATATATTTTTGAAACAATCGTTAAACTTTAGGCTACAAAACTGTCGAGGCAAATTATTGATAAAAAATCGAAAGTGAACTTGCATACGTCATTATAGTTGATCAAAAATAGGTCGAATAAGTAGAAAAATGAAAATAATTACATAAATTGACCAAATTACGGCTAATTTTTTCATTTTTTAGTCGGTTTTGAGTAAATAAATAAGAATATACTTAAAAGAAAATGTCCTGAAGTTGTTCACCAAAATATTGACCAAAATATGGCCGAAATCAGTCAGAAGTAGAAAATATTCCCGAATTTTAAAAATATTTACTTCCTTTTAGACATATTTTATTTCTAGCTCTACTTATTCTAAAATACATCCCAAATCGGCAAAACCGGCAGGCTGAAAGCCTAACATATCTTAAAAATGACAAATAAAATAACCAACATTATTATGCTCCAGAGAATAGTTTCGAAAGCTAAGATAACTTAAGTGAACTAAATGTCAATTATAACGACGCATGTAAGTTCAATTTCGATGTTTTTCAAAAATCTGCCTCGACAGTTTTGTAACCAGAAGTCAGACGATTATTCAAAAAATGTAGGTATATTGCGATTGGACAAATATTAAAGGCTGTAGGGAATTTTGAATGGTAAATATTTTTTCAGACCCACTGTGCGCTGGTGGCAGCTTAAAAATAAAATTCGCTTCAGGTAAAGCTATTTCTATGTTGGATATTAAAAAAATGTGTAAGAAAAACTTACTCAATATTAAAAAATATGACGTTGTACCAAATTTGATAACTATAGAAGGTGATCCACGTTTCATTTTAGGTTTTATGGCAGACATTGAAAAATAAATAAATACAAAAATATGCATAGTTATCAAATTCATAACAACGTCATATTTCTTATAAAATTTTGCAGTATCTAGCACAGAAATGGCAGTTTACCAGAAGCAAATTCAATTTTTAAGCTTCCACCAGCGCTCTCTATGCATATTTGAAATTCTAACGGACTGAAAATATGTTTTGGGGCTAGCAAGAGCAGAATAAAGAAAATTGTGTTCACAGTAAAAACAAATGGGTATTTACACCTATAATATCGCTTTTCCGTGAATAAAATGATATGTTGTATTACTCTATCGAAACTGGACTACGCCCGTCACACACTGGTCGTCAAATGTATGTAAACTGTAATGTGTTAGATAAATTATGTTTTATTATAATTATAGGAGTAATTTTTTCCTCTCTTAAAATGTTTCTGTTAAATAGAACTGTTACGAATCAAATGAAAGTTGCAATCTGTCACTTTCAACTGCAACAGAAAGTTGCAGACCAACGAGCATTAGCGTGTGGGATGCTCTCTCATATATAGTCAACACTACACCACCGTCCGTATATGTTTATGGAGAGGTTGCTAGGAAGGAAAAAGAAGAATAACAACAACAGCATCATAACATATAGATAGCAGACAAGAAATATTCTTTCTCTCTGAAAAACTGAAGATTGTATATTTAAGAATTTGATAATATATTTGTTATTGTTAATAATCTTTTATTATTGTGGTTAACACCACCAGAAATTGGTGAATTTCGATATCGATTTTTCCCACGATCTCATTTATTTAACGCCGGCTTATTTCCCCTACTGAGTGCTATCACCGACGCCAGAAGACGAGTCACCTCTAACCTGAAAATTTTGACGAACCTCTTCTCTATCGAAGGGTAGGGATTTTTTACTTTCCCAACAATTAATCGACAAGGGATCGACTGCTTTACATCCCCTCCGAATGATGGTATATCCGCTATGTAACCTTAGACTAAAGTTACGTACCTTCTATGTGCGGTGGTACTGCTAAATCATCTGTATCATCTATTAAGAACTTGCCTACCTCTAGGATATATACCAATGTCTTGGAGAGAGGTCAAAGTGGTCTTTATACCAAAGACAGGTCGTATCATATATGACCCGACTAAGGCTTTTAGACCAATAAACCTCACATCCTTGATTTGGAAAACTGAAATGGTCGTTAGAAAAGTACATAAAGGATGGAGCATTGGTGTTATCACCAATCCACCCCAATCAATTACTAGGCTGGGAGATCTGCAGCTTGTCGTCAGAGCTGAGAATGCGCTAGAGCAGATAGAACTTGCCTTGGGCGCATTTTTTAATATCGAAGGAGCGTTAAGTAACCCTACCTTCGAGTTTCTATCTCTCAAGCAGTTGCGAACCGCAATGTGGACCGTACCATTATCAGATGGATATCGTCCATATTGAACACTCGCGACACTGAGATCAAGGCGAGGTAGTATCCCCACTAATGTGGAATCTTCTGCTCGACGGGCTACTGGCCGAATTGAACGAAGCGGGTTTCTATGCACAAGCGTATGCAGATGATTTGGCTATCATGATAAGAGTTCAATTTGAAATGACTGTTACAGAGCTCGTGCAATGTGCTCCCAACATAGTTCCGGAATGTTGTAACAGAGATGGACTCTATGTCAACTCTAGTGAAACAGAGCTAATGATGTTCACTAAAGGGAGAAAAATAAGCGATGTTCAGCTTCCTTCGCGTATGCGCACACGTGTGCGTCTTTCCCATGCAATAAGGTATCTCGGGGTAATCCTGGAAGGACCACGTGGAAGCTCAAACGAGGAGAGCGTGCGCTTCCCTATGGATGTGCAAACGCATCTTCGGGCTAAAATGGGGAATCAGTCCGAAGATCGCTCTTTGGACATATGTCATGGTAAAACCCCTTATAACATACGCGACACTAGTATGGTGGCGCTCTACAATAAGGGCTCGTCTATGTGACGTTCAAAGGCTACCCAGTACCCACCTTTGGAATTAAAGAAGCTATCAGGACCACCCCAACGATAGCAATGGAGGCCATTCTTGGACTCAGTCCCTTGCATATCAGGGTGGAACTGGAAGCCAGGAAAGCAGCAAATAGGCTGCTGAATAATGGAATGTGGAACAGGATGGGCCGGGAGTGGGGGGCATACAAAGGCCCTGAATCTGCCGGTAAGGGAACAGGTTCACTAGTCCATACTTAAGACTCTGGAGGGAACTGGTGATTGGTGCTGGTATACACGGATGCCAACCAAGGGCTCGTATATCGGTGCCATGTGAAAAGTATCGATGGAGTCTCCTGGAGATTGTGATATTTCACATTTGGACCTATACTTACTCAAGCAATAGTATTTTTTGAGATGTGGCACTATTGCAGCCCATGAGCGAAGTGGCCCTCTAAAGTGTTGTGCTTGTTGTTAATTAGAGTAATTACAGAAATGCTAAATCCTCATTGTGTAATCTCTTTCATATCCATTTAATTATCAATTTTAAATTTAAAGATTGCATTAGAAAGCTAGTTTAAAACTCTACGCTAAACGTAAAAAATTCCGAAACAGTAATTTGCTTTTGGTGAAGAATGTGTAAAAATACCATTTGATCAAATTCTGTGAGTATTTACTGGATAATATAAACTTAAACATGATTTTCGTGATCACTAAATAATTGCATAAAATTCCATTTCTGTGACATTTCTGATTCGATTTTAATTTTGTGAAAAGTATTGTAAAGAGGATTCAATCATTTATCAGATGAGTTAAAAAAATATACAGGGAGTTGTTCAAAATAAAAAAGTTATTAGTACTTCTGTGTCTGGTTATGTGCTAAAATGTATTTTTATACCAAATATTATGTACCTTAATTTCAAATTTTTATCTTGAAAAATAAAGAAAAAACTGTGGTTGCACCTAATTTCGTAAGCAAGTAAGTATATTAAATGTAGATTTCTTAAAAATTTAAGCAGAAAAGCTAGTTTTATAGATTTACTACACCTGTAGTGCATTGAGCAATAAAAGAGTACACCTCAACCTATGCTTTGCATTGAGCTGATTGTACAATATCTGAATGGGCTTGTTCCATGATATTCCTTGTAGAGCACACCTCAACCTATGCTTTGCATTGAGCTGATTGTACAATATCTGAATGGGCTTGTTCCATGATATTCCTTTTATATGGTTTTTATACTTTTTCATATAGTACTCGATATTCTCATTATGCACTTAAAATTTCGTATTATTAACTTTTTCCGTTCTCCAGATATAAGGAGTTGAAATTAGTAATAGTTGCAAAAACCAAGCGCTCATTTGTGACGTCACTATGCGCAAGTGACGTAAGAAAAGTGACTTTCTGGAACCTTTCAAATTTAACCTGAAAGATCGAAAAACATGGAATTTTCAAACTCAGGTAACTAAATAAATACATCGAGTGGAAGTTCGTTCTATGTCTCTACGGAAAGAAGAAGGTCGGCGATGAATCCTAATCGTAAATTGCAGGGTCAAAATCGAAAATTCGTCCCGACAGGAGCGTGAGAAAATTTAAATTTTTTTACATTTCATAAAATTGTACTCCCCTACTGTCAAGAAGTAAACAAAACAAATAATACTTCGAAAAAACTTATAATTATAACAACTAACGAGCATCAAGTCTATTGAGATCGCCGAGTCTATGCGTATAGTGACGTAGCGCCTGGCCACGCCCCATTTTCGCTAAGTAGAGATTTGTAATAGTTTTTAAGATACTAAACGTGCGAATAAGATTCTGATTTTTTGCAGATCCATTATTTTATACTTGTACTTTCGATTTATGAAATAAAAAAAAAATGCCGAACAAGCTCATTGAGAATTCAGATATATATCGATAACTTAGGATGTATCGGCAATATTCCGTTCATTAAAATTACTTCATTTGGGTAGGTATAATTTTTTACCTAATCATATGGAACCAATATTACCTTTCTTGCCGTGAAAGTTAGATATAGTTTTAGCTCACTGTTAATTTTATAAAACAAATAAGTATTTTACCAACTTAAAAATTGATACCATAGAAAACCGTATTTGCGGAACTGCATTCTTACGTAATTAAAGTAAGTTAAATATATATCACAGTATTACCAAATAATGACAAATAATAAATAGTATACAAGAAATAATTGAATTTTAAAGGTAGGTTTTAATTTTTATTGTTGTATAATAGATATTACTGCTTGTTAATTAATATCCGTATTCACCATTTGTACCAATTTTATTAATATCTAAATAAGAAATGTGACGATTTTTAAAAATTTTTTTATTATATTTTTGCTTTATACCCCCAAGGAAAAATTATATTAATCGAATTTCTTATTTTAACTTTTATTGTGAGGTTTTCCTATTAGTCGTACTGGATATATCTTTCTATCAAAATTAAATCAATTAAACTATGCAGTCAATACTGTCAGATAGTATCCGTGTTAGATATTAACAATGTTTTTAATTACGGGTGAACTAACTTAACGTTAAAGAGGTACGTTGTTAATGGTGGTCAGTTTTGGAGACAAGCAGAGATCTCTACGAGACGCATGCGATATTTTTAATGCAACATTCTCTGATAGAAATTCTCCTATATCAACGTCAACAGTTTCAAAAGTTGTGCAAAAGTTTCACGAAATGGGAAGTGTTAAAGATCGGCCAAAATCCGTTCGAAGTAAATCGGCTACAAATGAAGATTTTCCACTTGATGTTCTTCTTAACCCGCAAGAGGAACCAAAGACTTCAGTACCAATACCAAAACTAGCCTCATATTTCAATATTAGCGAGAGATCAGTAAGAAGATATTATCCAAAAATAAATTTCGTCCGTATAAAGCATATTTAGTACAAGAATTAAATGAAGATGATTCTGATAGAAGAATGCAGTTTTGTTAGGAAATTATGGATAGGATTGAGATTAATGGTAACTTTTTAAATAATATACTCTTTTTCGATGAAGCGATACTTTGCCTTAATGGCTTTGTAAATCGACATAATTATCGCAGCTTAGCTGATCAGAATGAAAGTCACACCCAACACCCTCAAAAATTTAATGTATGGGCGGGGATAATCACAGGACACATAATCGAACCATTCTCTCTTAGAGAAAATTTAAACTCTAATCGTTATTTATAACTTTTGCGCGAGCAAATGGTTTCATCGTTAAATCGTTTATTTCCAAATTAGGCAAATCCTAAACTACTCTCAGATGAAATTTGGTATCTGCAAGATGAAGCTCTGCCTCATTATGGAACTTTAACCTGAAATAATTTTAGGCAAGAAACTGACAACAAGAAATTTAAACTGAACATAACTTAAAAAACGTATCCTAAGACTAGTAGTACTACAACAAGAAATCTACATCAATCTAATAGTTTAATAATAATTATAAAGATTTCTATAACAAAAAAATTTCCTGAGATTTTCCTTCAGTAACTGTTAGTGGAGGGATTATACATCATAAAACTCCAAAAATCAGTTCTGGGGGCACCGCGCAACCCCCCTCCCAAAAACCACCCCTCCGGCGAAAAATGCTTTATTTTACTGATAACTCGTTAACCGTTAAAATATAAAAAATTGCTCCTCATAAAAAGAAAGCTTTAAGTACTAATTGTATAAAAGAAAGTCCTCTTGTAATTTTCTTGTATATGCCATGGTTTTCGAGAAATTCGATATTGAAGAAAATTGCAAAATTTGTATTTTTAATGAGAACGAATTTTCGTTTATTTGAATTTTTTGTACGCAGCTTGTAGACAATATTCAATTGCTCGAAAACCAAACATGCTAGGAAGAAAAACCTAAATTGGTTTTAAAAGGTATATAGATATATAGTATATAAAATATAATATAGTTTCCCCTTGATTTCTTGCACCTTTATCTATTCACAGACCCACAAAAAATAACTGACTTTAATATAAGTTATAAATGCATTATCTTTTAGTTCAAGGTAGTACTTCAATGTAGAAAAAGTTAGGAATAATAATATTCACATTTACAAATTTACTAGCATGTTGAAGTTAGCCAAATTTTGGCCAATTTTTTATTGTTTCCTAAAAATAAAAGAAGACCCAAACATCTTGAGCATTTAGCTCAACATTTTTTTTTTACTTTATATATCATGTAACTATTGTTTCTAATCATTTAAAAGTTAAAAAATCGTATTAAAAAAATATCATCAAAAAATTGAATATGCAGCCTTTTTGTATTTTTTGGCTAACTTTAACATGCTGTTAAATTTGAAAATGTGAATATTTTCATTCCTAACTTTTTCTGCATTGAAGTACTACTTTGAACTGAAAAATTTATAACTTATATTATAGTAAGTTATTTTTTATGGGCTTGTAAATAGTTAGATGCACAAGAAATCAAGAGATAACTATAACATTAGATTTTTATTTTTATATACTAATAAATATCAATAGCCCTCAAAAATGGCAGCACAAGAGAGTATTTTATATCCCCTTCAAAACCCATTTTAATTTTTCTTCCTAGCTTGTCTGGTTTTCGAGCAATTCAATTTTTTCTATAGGCCGCGCGCAAAAAATTTCAAATAAAGGAAAATTCGCGCGCATCTAAAATACAAATTTTGCAATTTTTGTCATTATCGATTTTCTCGACAACCATCGCATATAGGTACAAGAAAATTACAAGAGGCCTTTTTTTAAGCAATTAATCAAGTTTCCTTTTCTATGAAGAGCAATTTCTTTATAATTTCAACGGTTAACGAGTTATCAGCAAAATAGGGATTCTTTCACCGAAGGGGTGTTTTTTTGGGGAGTTGCGCGGCACCCCCAGAACTGATTTTTGCGAGCTTCTGGTGTATTTTTTACTTTATCGACTGGACTACAGTGCATGAACTTTAAACTAAGAAATCTAAACCTGTTATTTGAGGTTTTGTATTAGATATTTATTGTATCATTAGCTGATTAAAAAATGTTAATATAACCTATATCAGGTCATGTAATGCATAATATTAATGGAGGACTGAATCGTATATTTATAGTCGATAAATTAATAAATAGCGACCATTTTCGCTTGTCAAATTTTATAATCATACTTAAAAGTAGCCTATTTAGAGTCATACATTTAATAAAATTTTTACTTTCCACTGGAATATGGGCCTGAAGAATATATATTGCAATTTTTTTCCAATATCAAATTTTGTCCAAATGCCCTGATTTGATGCCTATATTGGTAAGAGAATACAAGAATGATGACATCAGTGTCAATTGTTTTCATCTGGATATTAATAAAATTACATTTTACATAGTTTAGAGAATGAACAAATATTCTAGAATAGACTTTTTCATGGTTGCACACCAGTAACTTAAATTATTTTAGAGCTACCATTGTAGATAGTTTAATCACTTATGTTCTTGAAGTATTTTGAAATATAAGTACACAATTCTTTTTTATTTTTCGTCTCGTAAAAAGTCCATACCAATTTCTTGAAATTGTGATGTTTAAAATTACTAATTTCCTATTTCCTCTCCTTTGTGTAGTGTTTTCTTTCAAGGCACCTTCACCATAAATATCCCAAATTGTATAAATCCTTTTACTGGCGGTAAAAATTAGAACTATATCTAGGGCTGTCATTTTATAAGGTTTCTTCCCTATTGTTGCATAATGGAATACCCTTGAAATATATTGAAGTATAATTATTGTCGTAAAAATTATAAGTGGAATGCAGTGTTTAGTATTATTAACTTCATATTTCCCCTTTTTAGATAGTGCTTCACTTCAAGATATTTTCAATATATACCAAATTATATGAAATCCGGTTCCTTATATTTTTGGAAATTTTAAATATTGTCGCTTTTTTCGTATATGCCTGTTCATTTTAATTGTAAAGAGTCCCAAGTAGCGCCTCAGATGCATTATAAACTGTTGAACATCGTCACTCTTATTAGATCTCCCAGACTTCATGGATTATTAAGGTGAATTGGAAGGCAGTCAACAAAAAAAAGATACCACATTTTATGTGTTCTCTATAATTTAAGTCTGAATTCATGAATTGTGTCGCAAATATTATTTTGTAAAAATCAAATTGAAACTTAGTTATTACAATCTATAAGAAAAGTCTATAAACTCAAGGTAATAAAATCATCATTTCTGTATTGCATTTTGGCAATAATAGAACGTAGCAGACATTCTCTTTTAAGACAAATTTGTTTTAAATGCCTGAATGTAGTGGTAAATCAGGCATATAATTAGATTATATTTAATTCGATTAAACTTTGGTCAAGTTTTGAAATAATTTGCAGTCTTTTTTCTGAGCAGTCTATCTATTTTTGCAAAACACTCAAAGAGCTTACGGAAATGTATTTGATTTAACGATAGTTTATTTTTACCATTTCATTGATTTTATTATATCTTGCTTATTTTGTAGACATTTAAATGTTTGGTAAATTTGCTTAAAAGGTTACGTTTATGTGTGATTAATAGTAGCTAATTAATTCAACAGTTGAAGAAAGTATTTGCAGCTATTATTATACAATTTCTTCAATAATTTACGCCTTAAGAAACAAAACGTTTCAATTATGTACCGAAGAGATATAATAACCTGTTATAGAGAATACATAAGATACTTACTTTAATAGTCTTGATGCCTTGATTAGATATTTTATGGTTTTTGTAGAGCATCAATAAATAACGTTTAATGTCCGTTATTAATCAATTGTAAAAATAGGTTTATAAATCACTTTATAAATTAGACGTGCCTGTAATAATAGAACTTTCTTTTAAATGAGTATTTAAATACCTATTTGGTTGGAATATGAGGCATCACAATAAATTAATGGAGTCTTCTTTCTGGCCACAATGTCTTTATAGACGTTAAAGTTCCCATGTTTTTCTAATGTCTTGATGGCATTATTTCCATTTTTCCTCTTTCCAGTTGATGCAGTTAAGAAATAATTAAATACAGAAAAATATTTTCTGATTGTGAGAACTAAGTACGTTGGACCATACAAGAAATTCATTATTTTATTAATAAAGTGAATATTGCGGAAAGGATAAAATTAATAATCTTGAAATGTTGCACAAAGGATTCTCATCGAAATTCAAATTGAGAAGTAAATGAAACGCTCAATCAACAGCTCTGTCACCTTCCAACAGCGTTGCCCAATTTCCGTAGAGGCTATAGTGGTAGCACTTTTACTCGAACTTCTTACTTTTGATGATAACAACGGAAGTGGGTAAAGATCAGTCTTGTTTCGTCTACTATGATCATCAGAATAAAAGGTTTTTATTATGCAGTTCCACACCGGCAAATTTAAAGTAATGTAATTTTTTTTCTACATAATATTTTTTCTCCTAACAAGTAAGAACGAAATCTCTTAAAAGAAAATGTTAACTTGTAGCTAGCTAATTGAAGTTTACTTTGCAAAGCTTCATACCATTTAAAGCCCGTTTAAGAAACGAAATACATAAAATAGCGTTTCTGCAAAAAATGGATTTACTTGCTTTAAACAAAGATTATTGTTTTCAATAACGTGTCCGTCTTCCGCGATGCCTTATGTCTGCAGCCATCTTTCTTCGCATGCTTATGGTGACGTAATCGACGTCAAACGAAACAAATTCTCCCATTACAGTCAGCTTCTTTCGTATTTTGGTCAGCAGGAATTTTCAACTTAAGTCAATCTGCTTAGCGTGTCCCATACATGTTCAGTTGTATTTGATGTTGTATTGTATTCGATGACGTCTCCTGGAGTTTCCTTTGTTCCATAAGGCCGCAGTCAGACTGAAACCACCAACGGCCACCGACTATCACCGACTACCATCGACCAACCACCAAGAAACACATTATTGGTCATACTACAGCCACCATCATGAACTGTTTTGAGTTTTGTACATAACCTCAAAAAAATCTTGTCTACAATTTCAACTGTTCTCGCAATGTAGAGTCAAGTGATAACGATGGAGAACCCGAAATTTTATATTATTTTTTGAAACATACCCGTTCCAGAAACTTGTGGGTAAGAGATATATTTTTGGACAGGAAACTTCTTGGAGAGTACCACCGTTTAATTCCACAACTCGAGAGGGACGAAGAAAAATTTTATTTATACTTTAGAATGAATAAAAATTGTTACAATTTATTGTTCACAGATTAAAGATGATGCCCTAACCCTAAATTTAATGTTTGCTGACATAACTTGACTCGAAATGCGCATGCGTGCAGCCACTAACCACCAAAATATTCCAACATGCTGGAAAATTCCAACGCGTTCATTTCGATCGATAGCGCTCGATGGTGATCGGTGATTACATTGTGACCTAACACATGCTTTGCCCTATGTTGGAAAATTGGTCGGTGGCTGTGGGTGGTTAGCAGTGAATCAGTCTGACTGCGGCCTAAGACTTCAAATCAACTTCTTTGAGTCTTCTTTTAACTCTACGCTGAACTTCTTCCAGTTCATTTCTTGATTGTACTGCTTGACTTAACTTTGTCGCCTATTTCGGAGTTTGTCTCCAACGTGCAACATTACGATTAATCTTCGATTTTGATTTACGAAACATATTGGCAAGATCAGCGTATATTTGAAACAAGTGTTTAAAATTTCTATTGGTCTATAATTATTGATGTAATCAGTATTGGAGTTTGGAGTTTAGGGGAGGGCAGTCACAAAGAGTGACCGCAGCACCTAGGCCCCATTGGGCCCCTTGTACATCCTCCCGAGGGATACAAGATTCCACCTAGGCATCCAACCATCCTAATCTTGTGAAGAAGGTGGTGATACTGCTAGGGGAATATCCCTCAAGTCGGCCAAAGTAGGCCAACGTTCTCCCAAAATGGATTCTCTGCTAGAGGAGACTGCCGGGCAGTCTGGATTATAATATGGATACCATTTTCACGATTTCTATCAGGAAAGACGCCAACATTGAGAGAAAAGTTAATTATGCCATTGAAATGACGACGACACTGGACATAGAGTATGACGTGACCCAGTAATACCAATTTATTGATTCATCAAGAAGAAACTTTGAAGAAGCAGTGCTTCTTAAAAATGCAGTACGAGAAGGTTTAGTTGATGCGAAGAAAGTCCTACTACATCCAATTAATGACAAACTTAGTTTGGTGAAGCAATTCGTAAAGGCTGTGTTAAACGGAGAGTTTTAAATACGTATGTAACAAGTTTCCTGGATTATCGACAGTAAAACTGAAGGAGGGTGTTTCTTTAGTTCCTGATATTGGGAAGCGTCTGAAGGAAGAAGACTTTGTAACGAAAATGGAAACCGTTGTCAAGAAGCTTTCAAAGCATTTTTGACGTCATATGCTGGACTCTAATTTAAAGTGTACTGTCGAAAACACGCTACTAATATTGAAGAAATTTGATTTTTCGAAGAGCTTGAAAGTGTTATTCTTAAATTTCAATGTGGAGTACTTCCCTTGAATCTTGATATTCTTGGTGAACGAAGAGCTGTGGAAAATATGCCACCTCGGCATATAGAAAATGGAATGCAGATACCAGGAGAGATGGAGTGGAAACATGATGGCGGACTACTGCTGAACATTATAGAATAGACCACAAGGGAGAAAGTTTCAGAAGGAGCTTTGAGGGGTCAAGGGAAAAGGCTATATAGGGACTTGTAAACCCTGAACGAGTTGAGAATGGTTCTTCGTCAAATAATTTATAAATAAAACTGTTTTAAAAATTTCCAAAAATGTATCTTAACCAGTATAATACTAATCACGAATGTTGTAGCTTACGTTGTTATCATCTATTAATTTCCGAATTAGGTATTACTCATCTCTAAAATGCATCGTTACGTTTGGAACTTCTGTTGTAGGCCCATCAGACGTTACTTTTTATTATTTACATTCTAATGCGGTAGTATTTAGATTGAGAGAAAAATCTCATGACTGAAAAAAATAAGCATTAATGATTAGTATAGTATATGCATGAATATATACAGGGTGTCTCGCTTAAATGTGGAACAAGCCTGTAACTCCTTTGTTTACTAACGGATTTAATTTTTTCTTTTTTAGTAATGTAGTGCTACATAAACTCTATTCTTAAATAACACAGATGATTTTTACAACGCAAAACGTGGCTTACTGCGAGATATTTTCAAGGTCAAAAATCAGTCATTCATATTAGCAATTTTTTTTTCAAAAAACTGATTACATATTCTTTTTCACCGTCCCTTTAAACACTGTTCCTCAAAGTTTCATATAAATCGATTGTTGCTTTTCGACTTTATTAATTTTTTTACGAATAAAAATTATTAATTAAATAAAACCTAATTAATCAATTTCTAATACCATTTTATTTTTTTCCATAATGAATATAAACAAAAAATAAGTAATATTACATCAAAAACACCTGAATGTGAATATAGAAACTAACACAACGAATTACACATTTTAAATCGAACAACAAAATAAAAAATTTAACAGGAGTAATATTTCAGTTTTAAGTAGGAATATAACACAAGTTAACTGAAATATTTAAATAATCTAAATTAGTTCCTTCTATTAAGTCCCCATTGACAAAAAAAAACATTTTTCTACTCTCCTTCTGTTATTAATAACAACTTGTCGCAGTTGCTGTCGCTGCACGACAATCAGCGGTAATTCCGTTTATTAATTCGTCTACGATAGCTGGGCGGTCCTTGTATACTTAACATACCCCATAAAAAATAATCTAAAGGGGCCAAATCTGGAGATCGAGGTGGCCACCCGATGATAGGGCTGTTTTGCCCGATCCATTTGTTGGGAAAATTCAGTTTGCGCAAACAATTCTCGATTTTGGGCTGAGGATAACGAAAATCTACATTGGGCTATCAACTGTAGAAAACAGTACTCAAACAAAATTAATGTTTGGTGTGGGATTCTAAACCAAACATTAATTAGACCATACTATTTTCGAGAAAATTTAAATGGAAATTCATTTTTACAATTCCTCCAAAATGATTTGTGGGAAGCATTACATGATATGCCTATTCAGCAAAGGAGTAATTTATATTTCCAGTTAGATGGAGCCTCCATACATTACTCTTTAGTTGTGAGAAACTGGCTAAACCAGAATTTTCCCAACAAATGAATCGGGCATAACAGCCCTATGATCGGGTGGCTACCTCGATCTCCAGATTTGACCCCTTTAGATTATTTTTTATGGGGTATGTTAAAAGAAAAAGTATATAAGGAGCGCCCAGCTACCGAGACGAATTAATAAACAGAATTGCCGCTGCTTGTCGTGCTATTACTCGACAGCAACTGCGAAAAGTTGTTATTAATAACAGAAGGAGAGTAGAAAAATGTATTTTTACCAATGGGGACTTAATAGAAGAAACTATAATTTATATTATTTAAATATTTAAGTTAAATTGTGTTATATTCCTAGGTAAAACTGAAATATTACTCCTGTTAATTTTTTTATTTTGTTCGATTTAAAATGTATAATTTGTTGTGCTAGTTTTTATATTCATATTCAGGTGTTTTGATGTAATATTACTTATTTTTTGTTTATATTCATTATGGAAAAAAATAAAATGATATTAGACATTAATTATTTAGGTTTTATTTAATTAATAATTTTTATTCTTAAAAAAATTAATAAAGTCCAAAGGCAACAATCGATTTATATGAAACTTTGAAGAACACGGTTAAGAGGGACGGTGAAAAAGAATATGCAATCAGTTTTTTGAAAAAACAAAACGCTAATATGAATGACCGATTTTTGACCTTGAAAATATCTCGCGGTAGGCCACGTTTTGCGTTGCAGAAATCATTTGTGTCATTCAACAATAGAGTTTATGTAGCACTATATTACTAAAAAAAAAGTTCACATCGGTCAGTAAACAAAGGAGTTATAAGCTTGTTCCACATTTAAGCGAGACACCCTGTATATAGGATTTTCTCGTATTATCATATTTACGAAAAATCCTTACGTGACAGAAGAATTGATATCAGAACCCAGAAATGATGAGTATCACTCATGATTCATGTCTTCACCAGTATGTGCATGAATATATTATTTTCCTATTCCTTCACATTTACTTTATGAAAAATTCTTACCTGGTAGAGAAAAGTGGTGGTTATATTTGAAATCGGAACATCTAAAATGATGAGTATCACTTACCTATTTCTCTGCAGACAAATTTTTACAGTAAGAATATAGCTACGATTTTACTGAATTATTTCTAACCTTTTCTAACCCACGGTATATAGAAAGTTAATCACTTCCGGGAATTTTTGCATTTGATACAGATACATTTTTATCTACAAATGGATCCAGTTATATAGCATGCATTACTTATATATCATATATGTCACTTAGGAAGTGTTTAGAGTCCATTTGTGGTAAGAGAGCGAACACGTATGTTTACAATGTTGCAGCAAATATTGCGATGCTTAAGAACTCGTTCGACGAAAAAGGTACCCATTCTAACTATTATTGCAAATAAACACTAAAGATGGGTGCTATAGAGAATAAGCATATCACTTACATAAATATGAACGAAAACGAAACTTTAAAGAAAGTATTATAAATACAGACAATGACATATAAATTATGTAATAGAATCAACTCTACGAGACAACTGTTAAGTGTGAATAAATATATCATTTACATGAATATGAGTAAAGAGAAACATTTCAGAGGGTACTATAAACGTAGATAACATCAAATAAATTATGTAATTGGATCAAATATACTATATTTTTTTCCTTCTTCAATTCTTTGGGACTTCCTGCCACATGTATGTTTTATTTCTAAACGGTGCTAGGGGAATCTACAAAATATATCACAATTAACCAGTATGTTACTGGTAAAAAACTTCTACGCCTGTGACTTTTACGTCAAAGGATCAGTTAAAGGTTGGTTTTTATAAATAAACAACACAAATAAGTATAAAAACTTGAAATTAAAAATTTCGTCGACGTTTCGGAAATCTAATCTGTTTCCTTTTTCAAGGCTTTTTTTGAAAAATCTTTTTTGCTGTGTATGACAAATACACAGCTCTAAGAATGTTTGTTATATTCAATATCAATAGATACTTACTATTTACATAGAACTGTTGATATAGTTAACAGTTTTTTAGTTTCTATACAATGTTAAGTTTGTGAAGTTCTTCTTTTAACATTGGCGAACATCAAAATTATATCAGAAAAAAATGAAATTCAGAGGTCCAAGATCTGCGAACACGCGTGGGAGAACGGACATAGAATAAACTGGGACTCGGCAAAAATTTTAACAAAAGAGGCAGATAGCAAAAAAAGAAAAATTAAAGAATCCGCGATAATATTATTGAATGAGGATAATTGCGTGTCGAATTGTTCCGTAGATGTCTGTACAACTTGGCTGCCAATGTTAAAAGAAGAACTTCACAAACTTAACATTGTATAGAAACTAAAAAACTGTTAACTATATCAACAGTTCTATGTAAATAGTAAGTATCTATGGATATTGAATATAACAAACATTCTTAGAGCTGTGTATTTGTCATACACAGCAAAAAAGATTTTTCAAAAAAAAAACTTGAAAAGGAAACAGATTAGATTTCCGAAACGACGGCGAAATATTTAATTTCAAGTTTTTATACTTATTTGTGTTGTTTATTTATAAAAACCAACCTTTATCTGATCCTTTGACTAAACGTCACAGGCGTAGAGGTTTTTTACCAGTAACATACTGGTTAATTGTGATATATTTTGTAGATTCCCCTAGCACCGTTTAGAAATAAAACATACATGTGGCAGGAAGTCCCAAAGAATTGAAGAAGGAAAAAATTAAGATAATGCCACAAATAACATTTAGACAATATTTAAATATACTATACTTACAACAGTTTCAAAGCAAAATCTAGTATTATAATATTCTCGACTTGGTGGACTGTTAATCATATACAAACTATATCACAAGACGGCACAAGGAAAATATGAAAGAAATATGATTTGGAGGTATATTGTCGATAACGGTAGGAATAGTAAAGTAACAGCTGCAATCAAGAAGAGATCATGATTATAAGCCAAAATCTTGTTTCTCCTTATCTAAAATATTAAAATATAGCATATAGGGCGAGTCACTAGTACCTGAATGCTCATATCATAACATACTTTTTTCAAATGGAATACCATGTATGTTCTTACTTAAGATATTTTAGCAATCAATTACTCATACCTTGAATTTTCATAATGTCAACTTTTCTCCGACGATTTTAAACAAATTAAAGTAGAAGAAAAGTCAAGAATGATCTATGTCAGGAGGGAGAATCAAGATCCAAACATAAATATGCATGGTGACACAGAGTTAGACTGAACGTTAAGAATCAGATTTATCAGTTTCAAATAAGAGTATTCTCATATATTAGCCCAGTCAACGAATGGCCCAAAGGGTGGTGTAGAGTGCGTGAGCAGGGACCTAAGCAATTCCTTTCGAAGGTTGTTCAGGATACTTAAAGAGTGAACATACTGAAAGTTCTGATATCTAGGAGGTGAGCCGGAGGGGGGGTGGCACAAAGAAAGTCCCACTTTTGGTTTTTTCGCTTATATCTCGAAAACGATGCGTCGTAGGGAAACATTTTCGGATACCAAATGAAAACTCATGAATTTCTTGGCAACTTTCACCTTATATACTTTTTTCGAATTCGCAACGGTTTTCGAGCTACACGCTCCGGAAAGTCAGATTCTCTAAAACCAGATTTTTATCTTACATCTTCAACTTTAAGGAAAAGCAAGGTGGGCTTCTCAAAATTCTACTTAAAGTCAGAAACCGGAGGTCTTACTGAAAACGATATTTTCAGTTTTCATTTGTTTTGTTTTTATTTATTAACCGTTCCACAGGTAAATATCCATTTACAGTGGAGTTGCTGGGAAGGTCCCTATCTTCGCGGTAATATTCTTTTTGCGCGTTATGAGAAAAAAGAGGTCCGAAGGGATAGTTTGCTCACCCTGTATGTCGTTTATTTGAGACGATGCTTTCAATTTCCGCCTTCCAAATTAATAATAAAATGTTATGTTTTGAATAAATAAATCAAGCTGATAAAAATTAAGATGGTAAAGATCAGATAGAAAGATAGAATATAATATTATCAATTAAATCAGATAAAATAAAATAAATTTATAGCTTATCTGTCTTTCTGCAGCGTCTTGTGCTGTTTTATCTTATTCCCTGTCTTTTTCTTCCTTGGGTTGAATTGATTTTGTCCGTTTAAAAATTTTCCACTGTATACGATTACTTTAGGTCACAACACAGCTATATTACTTTGTAAATATATGTGCCTCATTTTGACATTGCCCATGAACCACTTAAAGAGTATCTTGTTGGGTCGTCTAGGGTGTACGTAGGGACACTGCAGTTTACTTGAGCTTGTTTGCTTTATTTGATTTAATATTATTAGAAAACTTTGTAATTATTAATTCCCTATGATCTTTGTTTTTCTATTGAGGCGCTTCATTTCACGCAGAATTTGGGCTGAAATTTTTTCAAGTTTAACGGGGTTTTTACTGCTTCTTTTGTAAAAAAAATATAATAAAAACTGAAGTAGACAATTTTGATATTCGGACCCTGTTCATCTTATTTTTTATGTCCAAGGTACGATCCTATCAGGTTTATTCAAAAATCCGTGTCAAAGGGCATTTCACCTATCTTATCCCAAGGTACCCTTTTATTCAATTCATGTTATTTCGTGTTAATAAAAATGCATGTATTCCAATACGAAAGTTTATCTGTTCTGTCAGAAAAATATCTTATTAAAGAGCTAGCTGACTTTGGTATATGAATAACCGGCAAACCTGGATGAATATTTTAACGAAATATGGCCTAAGGCAGTCAAATTTCTTCCGACTTCGATCGGTACTGGTTCCGACCAAAAAATAGTGCTAGAATGTTACAAATTAATAATAATTTGTGCAAAATAAATCCCACATAAACAACAGTAAACGCCAAAAATACACCATGAATGTACATCACCTTCGTGGGGTCGTTTTGGGTTTCCAGGAAAGGGTCTCACAATGATTCAGTTTAACAAGTACTTATGAATTCGTATTCTCTGAACAATTCTAAGGAGACAACTTGTGTGCATTTTTAATTTCACTACATTTTAATAATTATCTCGCAAAGGAGGAGGGTCTCTAAAGCCGGCTTTCGGCCTCCTTCAATTTTTTATAAAAATATGTCATTTTCAGATGAAACGAAAAGTTTTTACCCTACCATCCCTTTCTATTCCACCTTATTTCCCGCCCTACGTTATAATCGGGCTTAGATATAATTATAAATGTATGAAAATGTGTTCAAATAGACTTTACAAAAAATAAAAAAATAGCCCACTACTCCTTCATTTTACTGCCTCTTGTCTCCATAAATAACGTAAATATATTATTTAATGGAATATGTGAAATTAATATCTGGTCTATAATTATCTGATTAATGGAATATTATAGAATATTGTACTTTATATTGATGTAATTACTCTCCCCCCCTCTTTTTGTAGCCCCCCTCTGCTTTACTGCAACGTAAAAATATGTGTTGTGAACTATATCAAATAATTAAGAATACATTATGTTCTCGTTAGTTGATAATTATTCCAAGACACTGCGTCATATGTATAAATTGATGAAATTGCCCCCATCCCACCCCTACACTTTTTCTATAAATCTTCACTCTGCATTTTAATTAAGAAAAACTTATTTAATGTATATGACTAATATATGTTACACAAACAAACATTTGAAGCAAGTAAACATGAAAGTTAGTAATCCTACTCTTAGCTTCAATCAGGAATAGCAGCGTAGACTTAGTATTTATGTGTTCCATTTGGAAATTCTTATTTTCGAGTGTTCCATTATCAAGTAAAGCACTGTTTCTTATAAGAGCAGCTCTTGTCTGTAACATTTTAATACATATTTTAGCCCAATTTAGGCACATTAGCGTCCTATTTGCCTTTCTGAAAAAAGGAGAGTGGGAGGAGAGAAACTTTCCGTTTCACCTGGTTTTATTCACAAAGCCTAAAAAAATCGAATTCACAGGAAACCTTGGTCTTGCAGACACGTGTTAATATCAATCGATTTTACTCAAACTTGAATATTATTTCTTGTATTGTTAAATAAAGCTGGGTGGGGAGGGGGATGTAAGTAAACAAAAAAAAATAACTTTTTGAACCATTCTAATACACAATCGTACATAGGTAAATATTTTGAAATACAGAGACATCACATCCCGAAAGTACTTGAGAATTAAACAGAAGTTATACGTTGAGGTAAGTCAATTTTCGCAGGCACTCTTTTCAAATTTCTTCGCTTATGCTCGTAGGTACAATTATGTAATATTTGCATAAATTATTATTCACTGATATAATTTTGAAATTATAATTGACATTGACATATGAACTTACTTATTTTTTCGTCCCTCATAAATAAAGAACAAAATTAATTCGCGTCGTTTTAGTATTATCGTACGCATATCGACTGTGATAGCACCTACAGCTATTATTAATGTTATGTATAAATAAATCATGTCACTATGTCAAAATATTATGTGTAAACTTAATAGATTACCGTTATTTCAAAACTAATATGTCTTTACAAATAGTAGCATATAAACAATTGCTGTTATTAAAATTTCACTCTCGGTTGACAACCAAGTGAAATTACATCTACTTATGTAACGCATATCTATATACAGACCGGAAAATTCGATAAAAGTGTAATATACGGTCTAGAAAACATTTTACGTACTTCTCGATTTTGTTGTAAAATAAGAGTTATTTTCACTGAAATGTAATAATTTATATTTTCTATTTATTGGTACATAATAAATATATAATTCATTATTTTCTTAAGTTTTCGAACATTCGCAACGGAGGAGGGCCTATAAGGCCGGTTTTCGGTCTCTTTTATTTTTGGTCAAAAAATTTCGAAAATTTTTTTTTTTATAATATATATGCAATGTCTAAGCAATTCCACCCCAAACGGAACCTGCTCCAACCCTCCTCCTTCCATGTAACCCTATTATGTTATTAAATGATCAGTTGACAGTCGCGCACATGCTAAGATGATTTTTACTTGAAATTCATATTTCCTTTGAAAAAACTGCACCCTAA
Organism: Stenurella melanura; assembly: GCA_963583905.1. Lineage (NCBI taxonomy): Eukaryota > Metazoa > Arthropoda > Insecta > Coleoptera > Cerambycidae > Stenurella > Stenurella melanura. The sequence continues at coordinate 54,618,480 of OY757312.1, forward strand.
GCCCCCTCCCACATTCCCACTTAATAGCACTACCTAACTCTCTAACATCAATCGATATACTGCCAGAGGGTGTAAAATTAGTTTCTGAAGGATTACTATTTGCCAAGTCCTCTTATCCCCCCCATAACACCCACCCGCCAACTTCCACCATCAGCATACATCTACAAGGTTTAAAATGGTATGAAGAAGTAATTTTCTTCTTTTTTTTTCATCACCAGACAAGATATCACGTTGAACCCCTTTTTTACTCCCCCCCACTATATGAACCCCCCAATATTATTGTCATATTGTTGCAAGTATCATTTGGATCCTCTTTTTTCTTTATACCTGTTAATCTTATGAAGAGAACAATTATTGCTAAAATCTTTCAAATCCATTATCTTGAATTTGATTAAGAAGAGTCAATATTTTAACTTAACAAATATGCTCTTTGTGTTACCCAGGAACAACGCCGTGGTTCCGTTTAGGGTGGAATCCTTTAGATACTGCATATACATAATAAAGAAAAAATCTATTTTTTTTTACCAATAAAAAAGCGGCCTGAAACCGACCTTATAGACCCTCCTCTTTTGGGAACCTCTTGGATATCTGGCTTCTAATAATCTTAGCAAGATGTTCCTTTTGTATTTCCTTCATATTTCTAGTTCTTTGCTTAAATAGCTTATTTTAAATTTAATAGGCGATTTTGTTCACAACCACTCACTTCAACCATTTAATACTTGAATTTAAGTAACTGTTCAACAACTCAGTGGTTCTGTTCTTACATGTTAGACTTAAGGCCACGGTGTTCTGGGTTCGGATTTTGGGCAGTATACGGCTGTTTATAGGAGTTTTTAACGTATCACCGAGATGGTAGTGGGGTTGAATGAGGCAACACAGCTAATCACTAATCTCTTCCCTGAGTTAGAATCTCAGCTACGGCAGATGGAAATGTCGCCGGAAATGGTTGTTGTATTGTCAGTTGTATGTACGTTGCCCAGTTGTGTGGTGGAATAGCTATTGCTAAACTCCGTCAGGGTGGTAATATAAATACGACGATAAAAAAATCATCGCAATTACAGTAATTAAACTAAAGTGAACAAGAAGTATGAAGTATATGATACTTATTTGAATAAATAGACGTTTGCAAATACCAAACAGCAAGGAATCGGTGAGAAATTTTATCGAAATACAAACTCATAATTTTTCTTGCTTGAATTAGAATTTTCTCAGCTTACTAATGTTTTGCGAAAGTGATCCTTAGCATTTATTTATATCGAAGTTATATCTAACAAATCAACCTTCGAGAGCATAGAAAACATGGAAAATGAAAATCTGTGTTTCTACTATTTAATTTATTTCATTTCATAATGGCAATCAATGTACGCAATGCGTGTTAGTGAAATATAAAACTATAATTTATGAAGCATAATAAGTATTTCTAACATCAACAAGTTAATATATAATAGTTATAGTTTCATTTATTACATATTTTCATAATTTAATTTGATAGAATTTACATTCAAATTATTGTAAACCTTAGGACAAAAGTATATGTGACATCTTACAGATATTTGTGTTTAACGTAACCTAAATATAAACACACCACCCATAGTAGACAACTCCCAAATCCAAAGCCTAGACTGTCCGTGTTACAGATTTGAGAAAACTCAGATCGTGTCAGATAGATAGTTAGATCAAGCGTGCTTGTCACTAACATGCTTTAGCTGTCTGAGCTACCACGCCGGTCTTTATCTGCTATTATGTTGATGCTCGATAGTTGACGTATTTTTTAATATTGGAAATGTTTATGTTTTCGTATATGGGGTAGAGTTACCAGCTTTTGTTCAAGGTCAAGAGACAGCGGTGTCGCGGTCGACTGAGACTATCGTATGTAAAGGCTGATATATGCAAATGTAATATGGGTCGCATATATCACAGGGGGTCAAGTTACCAGTTTTCATTTAAGGTGGAAATACAGCGGTGTAGTAGATCGAAGTTGAAAAAGTTTATGTTTTATGTATAGTGTTATCATTTCCAATGTCCCGATGATTGCAAGGATTGCGAAATCTGTAAATTTGTTCTCTTGTGCTGTTCCATCAATAACATTATAGTACCCTGGAATGACAAAATTCCATTTATTTGTGCAAACAGCTATTTAGAGAAAATGGTTGACAAAGTTTACCTTGTTTGTAATTTTCTTTCCTATTGTCAAAGAAACACTTACTAATTTCATAACATGCAGATAGAACTTAGTCCAAACTATTTGCACCCTTCTCTGCACTAAACTTTAACAAATCATTTGATAAGGAATCAAATGTTACCTTACCTACTTACGGTCTCACAGTAGCTGAACATGATTCAGTTCAGTTTGATTTACTAATCACGAATAGTAAACGACTTTTCAAGTTTCTGAGAAATATCAGTGCACAGCTCATGATACCTAACTATTGAGTCTGGTCTCAGTCGATAGAGCGTTATCGATTTCCAAGTGTAACTAAGCAAATTTTTAGTTAAATCCGTATATTTATTGAGAAACTTCAATTAAAAAATTAGGCTGTGGTGAGGGTAGATATTATTCCTGTAAGGATACCCGGGGGCTCGCTTGCTATTTCTCTGAGCGTGGAGTATGTTAGAGTGAACTTGGCGAGAGATATTACCAGGTTTCTTGACGCTAGTTAGTATGTTGTTACACACGTATCCACCAACATCATGAAAATAGTTTACGAAGCTGAGTTTTAACTACACTTTCGTTAGAACTGCGTCATTCGGAAAGTGGCAGTATCACGACTTTGTATCAGTAAAGTTTCAAATTACAATTCTTTAGATAGAACTTGTGGCGTTGTGTTTTAGTTTGCCCAAGTTATTCAAGTTGCGCCACCCTACGAGCGACGTGGTTAGCGTCACTGGTTTAAGTTAGCTAGCACAGTCAAGATAGGGAGAGCAAATAGGGCAGTGAGTTGAAGGCTTGGGCGCCATGATTAACTAGCATAATCAAGGAAAAGAAAAGCTATGTACTTAAATACCCACAAAAAAAATTGTTCTTTTAAGGGGAAGTTAGAAGTTATATTTCGCAGGACTGTGCAATTTTTATTTTAATTTTTCATAGATTACTTTTCCTACTGTTTGCAAAATCCTGTAAAGAATTCGTTTCATGATAGTGTGTGATGAGAAAGCAAATGCAGATCTTACTTCTCACTTTAACCATCAGTTTAGCAAGAATTTCATACTTAAGAAGTATTTGGAACTAAGATTAAGAAAGGAGGAACTAGCTGATTGTCCTTGACCATCGCAACCTCCTGTGGATCTATTATGGAGCTCCTCTTCTAGTTTTCCTCAGAACTCCTTAACCCGCTTTGTTCCTTTTATCAGTCTGGATAAAAGCGATATGTCAAAGCCTAAGGTTGTCTGGAAGCGGTTACACAGTTGAAAAACGCATAGAACATCCAGTACCCACCACGATTGCCAGCGTAGGAGCTGGAGATCGAACCCAGTACACGATAGTCAGTCTAAACAAGAGCGCTTACCACTAAGACACTTAGTCGGCTGAGCTACCGTGCCGGTAGCGACCTTCATATTTTGACATAATATATCTGTCTCTGTAGCCAGAAATTCATCCACCATTCCAGATATTACACCACCAGTTGGGCCTCCTTAGAACTGCTTTTTCTGATGAATTCGTCAAGCTTATCAATTTTCTTGTGTCCCTTTTGTATTCATGCCCACCTACGCTAAGGTCACTTTATTCTGACTTTCTAGGTGGATAAAGACTTCAAGCATGCTAATTATGAATCAACCTCCATAGAACTGTTTGCCTTTCAAGCTGCCTGATTATCGGCAAAACAGCCATTGGATAATCGACAGAATTATTGCTTTCTTTACACGCCATTGAGTTGCCATCATGTCGCGTCCCCATAAAATACTGTGACATATTGAGTTTGTTTATTTTAGTCTTATTTCGTAAATTAGGAATTTTCACTATGTGCAAACATGCTTTTTTGATATTACTAAAACTAAGTACCTACTTAATATCTTAACACACTTCTTCATATTTAAATAACATTTTATAGTCCATCAAATAAGTAACATAAAGTCTCAATAATTGAACGAGCGTGCAAAGCACGCTATAATTGACGATGGTGTCCATCAATTTTGTTAGTGGCTTAAGTCGCCTTTAAGTAGTGGTAAACACAACAATTTGTTCACTTTATTTAAGTTTTACATGCGATTAAATAAGTAATGTCTAATACAGGATTTGAAAAGCTACTTCTGGAAATTTACCTGCCGTAGAAGAGTTTTGGTACTGTGACTAAAACTATTCCAGGTAGGTCTTTAAATATATTTTTGCATCTTAGCACAAGACACCACTTAGTTTTCATTATAAAGACTGCAAAATAACGTGTGTTTATGTGCAACGACGTTTGATTATTGACAGTGCAACTGATGACGTCATGAGCGCGTAGTGAAATGATGTAGCGCTTTTGGCAGTAGAATTACAAATCAAAATTAAAATTACTTCGGGGCTGCAATTTCCAAGACAGAACAGGGTTTCTGTTTTGGACCCGTGCGTACGACAGACTAATTGTACTGATGTTTTTTCCAGTCACCGTTATTAAGTGTTCTAAGTTGAAAATTTATGAAGTTATTCTTTGGGACTATAATATCTATGAGCATTTCTGGACTCGGACCCTGCTTCAGCTGTGAGTATAACCTCGGTGCTGCGTCTTGTTGAATATGAACCTTGAATTGGGCTGTTATCCACTGAATAAGGTTCTCCTTGGTAGTGGCAGCTCTAAAAGGACTTCCAATACAGCAGTGGAGCAGATTTTAAGGCCCATGGAGCACAGGTAAGCAAGCCATTGTACGTCACCTAATAGCTCTATTGCTTACAAGTGCAATGTCTACTAATCCGCAAGTTATCATGGGTATTACTAGCATGGTATATAACGATAGAATCGTTTTGGGAATTTGATGCATCTGTTGCACCTTCCCAGGGCAATTGTTGTTTATATGCGACTTTTTGGATGTAGTTTTTTGTTAAAAATTACTTATATCGAGCATTAGATATTTTGGAACTGGCCAGATTTGTTTCGCTTAAAACTGGCTACCACCTGATAATAATATTTAGGGCTCTTATGTCATCATGTTCGAAAATCTCCTTTTGAGTATCCGTTACTAGATATCATCTTGCTAACAGTAAGAGTCCTCTGGCGACATTTTTCATCAACAAGGTATGTATTGTATTTTCTTACAAAAATTAGTATTATTATTTTTTATACTCTTTATACCATATTAGGTTTTTAATATAATAATTTTCGTTAGTGAATATTTTATATTCCTAATAATAGCGGAGGTACCTGCTTATATGCATCAAATCAACCACATTGTTTATTTCCTTGTAATGATAACATCATCTAACAGTCAGCAATGAAGCAATTATTTAAAAAATGCTGCAAGTGGTCGTTGCATTGATATTTCTATAAGAAAGTGATTAAATATACTATAATCTAATAGCTTTAGGAACAGTTAGTCAAGGCATGCCATGAGTCAATTGTGCATGACCGCTGCAATACATTTCCGACAATTATTTTAATTTTTTTTCATAAACCTGTTGGACCAACTGTTTATATACTTTTTACTTTCACTAATGTATGAATAATTTAAAGAATAATTACATTCATTAACTCCAGTTATAAGCTAATTAATAGAGTCTTACTTATCGAGATAAATTATATTGTTATAACATGAATAAATCAGGGTAAATTAAGTAATTTTTGCATTAAAATTTTATCAGATCGATATGGTTAGTTGAAAATGATTAATGGAATTTTACTTTTTTATTATGCTTTGTGTCCGTATTTTAACATAGAGAAAATAAAAGTTATAAACCATTACACTCTGTATGAATCCGTGGGCTCTAAATAATTTCAACAAGAGATAAACACCACTAACACTTTATTTAACAATTTACGGACTATGCAATACTTCAAAATAACCTTTACACTTTGTTTACTTGATATTTAACCTAACTTCCACAGAATGTCACTTTAATAAACTTCCTTCTTAATGAAACTTCTTCTTCTGCGCCGGTAATCGCGCCTTATATACTCTGAAATTACCTCTAGATTAAACCAGAATCTTCTCCAACCACACTCTAGAAAAGTCCATGGGACTTTCTAGAGTCTTTCCAGTCACTATTAGTAGGCATAGGCGTATCATCTCCAGTTCCAAGGGGGTGTAATTCATAACACTGCCCCCTCCTTAAGCCTGACCGTCCCGATCGGGCAACTCAGAATCATTGACGTATTTCGCCAGCTGGTCCCAAAATTGAACCCTGTGGTTTTCCAGATCGTACGTGTCTTGAGTCTGACAGATTTGAGTTTGCTCTTCCGCAAAAGGTGGATTTGTGACAAAGGGTGTGTTAATCATTCTTAATTTGTATAAAAGTCCTTTTAGCCAAACTTTATCAAATGCTTGTGCAATATCTAAGAATGCCATTATTGTGAGTGTTTTAATTTCAAACCCATTAGCGATTGTTTCATAAATTCGTAGAATCTGATGTGTGGTAGAATGACTTGTTCTGAATCCAAAATGACAGATTGGTATAATGCCATTTACTTATGCTGTCAAGATCGTGTTGCAGGTTAGCACAATCGCCGAGATTGAGCAGTAGATTTTCATATCATCCGCGTACAGTGAATATTTTCTATTAAGATTGTGTTGGATGTCATTTATGTAGATGTTAAATAGCAAAATACCTATGATCGACCCTTGTGGAACTCCGGAAGTTGCGTTTGGAAGCTTGGATTTGTAACCTTTGTGTTCAACAAATTGTAGTCTGTTGCTGAGGTATGACTAAAACAGAGTGGCAAACCAACACCATCGAGCTTATTCAGCAATACACCATGATCTAAGCGATCAAAGGCCTTTCAGCACTCGGTGTACATTACGTCTACCTGACCTCTAAGATATACTGCGTAATACACATCAGATTCGTGGTTGTTCATAAAACCGTGCTGGTGTGGTGTAGTGATTGTCTTTATCGGAACAAACAATAAAGAATGCATCATTATTTCAAAGACTTTTGCAAAGTTTGAGATGATGGGAATAGCTCTGTAATCGCTAATTTCATCCTGCAACCCTTTTTAAAAACTGAGCGCAACCGAGATTTTTTCCATATTTGGGGAAAAGTGAAGGTTTTAAGAATAAGGTTGAAAATAAATTTGATTGGCTCAAGAAATACTGAGGTCTTTAACTAGGAAGGCGGAGACTTTCAAAAATGAGCGTAATAGTTGAAAATCAAGTTCAAGTATATTTCAGATCATTCTAAAAAACCTTTGATCTTATATTCAAAGTAAAAAAGGTTCATCGAGAATACCAAATAATCTATGTCACAACGACCCATGCCTATATCAGAATAATACGGTCAGTGGTCTTGCTTTGGCGTAGTATCTTTCCGAGTCTAATTTTATAAATAATAACCCCTCTTTGTATTCAACCAGTCGTTGTATCAATGGGTAGGTATTCTTACCGAAAATAATATTAGAGATGCTGTGCAGAAACCGACTAACAATATGACTTCGGGTCATAAGCTGATCGCTAATTTTATTGTCGATGATTGTGCATTCGCTTTTATCTCACCATTATTAGTCTTACTCAGTGACATCCAGAAAAAAAGTACATATCTTAGTACCAAAGATTATCGACCCATTTCTATTTTATATAACTTCTTTAAAATTCGGAAAATATAATATTTTACTCGCTATGTACATGTATTAAGCAGATAATTTCGCCGCGTATTTTATGTAATTTAAAAGTTATTGTTTTTGGGAGTTTTACTTTGGGAGTTTTATACTGTAATTTCGGATTGAAAATATTTTTACTAACAAACACTCACTTCAATGCAAAAGTTCGTATTGGGATTATTTTATTCCAGCTTCAGCCGTCATTCTTGCTAATCATTAGATGAATATTTTCTAGCCAAAATAACCTAAACGTTTCGAATTATAGCATTTTCAAAATAATTTGTCGTAACAGAATGGATTCAATTTCAAAAGGAGCACTGCATAGAATTCAAAACATTTAAGTTACTGTTTTTATCTAGGTTTTTATTCGGATTTTTACATTTAATAAGAGTCTGTTCAAACAGAGCCGCAGGATTTATAGCTATTGCTAATAGCCGGCAGATAGCCACTATACTGTATATCTAAACATTTTAAACCGCCCCATCCAATGACAAATAACGACCAAGTTTTATGTATATGCTATAATTCAAAGCATTTTCTTGTATTCTATATACCCAAGCATAAGTCACACCGTATAAAACTCAAAATTTTATTTTCATAAAGATAATTACTCTATCCATATGGTGTTGCTGCTCTACTGAAAATAGGCAACACTTAATTGATTTGGTGGCATTTACAAAGGAAACGAAAACATTAAACTTATTTATATATCATTATTATAGCCCGAGGATCGAAAGGAAACCAAACATATTTTACACAGAAAATGCCATACCTATATCTGATGTCAGAAACTTCAAAGAGAACCTTACTTTACAACTACGCGGAAATGCATGCTACAGTTAATAAAATATTTCTCAATCACCTGCTTTCGTAATGAATCTATTAATATGCCTGTAACATCCATTCAATTTTCTTTTTGCGTTCTTCGGAAACATGAGTTGAATTGAACCACCGATAAATACGCTGTTAGTTACTTTACTTAGTTTGTAATAAGACTTTACAGGATATCCATCTCGAGCCAGAAATGCATTTACCATTTCTTTTTATTTTGTAAGTATTTTATCTGCGACCGAAGTGACTAAAAAACGCATAAAATATGCCTCATTTTGATTTAGTCAATAATAATGTAAATATACAGGAAATTATGCTTTTTAATGTTTCAAAAAGTTTTATTAAAATTCTACACGTGTTTCGGCTTATTAGGCCTTTGTCAAGAGTACAAGATATTACTAAATTTAAAATATGTTCCTTACTTATTTATACCTAATGAAAAGGCATACATTATGGAAAGCCTTTAATCTATTTATTATATGCAAAATAGCTATATAACTCCTATCCTATGTAAATATACTACAAATAGGTTCTTAATGTTCAATTATTTTTTCTAGAATATCAAGCCATAAATGATGTTTGATCATTAGTTACATCTTTATGCTTTTTGACAGCTTTCATGATCTCAAATTGTTCTAGTAAATCTAACTTCTTTCCTTTATTTTCTGTATAGAGTAATTCGACTTCATTAAAATTAACAAAATGATTATTTTCTATACAGTGTGTTGACATACCGGTGCTATGTATACCATTCATTATTGATTTTTTTATGTTCAGCGAGACGATTTTTTAATTTACGACAAGTTTGTCCGATATATATAGCATCGCAGTCGTTACATTTTAATTGATATACACCTGTTTTTTCCAATAAATCTTTTTTATCTTTATTATTAACTAACGTTTTCCCTAGATTATTTTTATTAATAGAGATAGTTTTACATCCTAGTTTTTTAAGTTTATGACTAATTTTATTGCTAATCTTAGGCCTAGAATTAATATATTTATATATGTCAGTTCTTTGTGGAGTATCAGCATAAAATTCTTTAAGTAAAATTTTCTTTTGTTTATTTTTTATTAATTTATCTTTGAGGTTTTCACTATAACCGTTGTTTCTAGCGATTTCTTTAATGGTGTTTACTTCTTTCATAAAGTTATTCTTATTTAAAGGAAAGGTTAGCAGACGGTGGATATATGAATGGAAAGATGCCATTTTTATTTGTGATGATTGCTTAGAGTTTTTGTGAATGACTGTGTCTGTGCAAGTTGGTTTACGGTAAATGTCAAACTCTAAGCTGTTGTATTTATTTTATAAGTTAACGTCCAAAAAATTTAAACCTTCCTCATTTTCTATTTCTAGAGTGAATTGAAATTGCGTACCATGCTGGAATCTGATTTGCAAAAGGTACATCAAAGTGGCATGTTTTAAAATTAATGCAAAAATTTAGATTAGAGTGTTTATTAAAAATGGTTTTAAAATTTGGAAATATTCGATATACTTACATGTACATGTCACTCAATTTTTTGTTATTTTATGTTCTGTCATGTGTAGGATACAAATACGGTATTCCTGTTTTTACAATGGTAACTAATTGTATGGCAATAACTTATGCTAAAATAATCCTACAATTAATTTTCTTTTATATAATAACAGTACTTAGAATTTTTTCGGTAAAACTGTTTCATTATCGTGGTTGCTAGTAGTACAAAAAGTGTAAACTGAGAATTTATTATTTAATATCATCGCACTTAATCTTTGATAACAAACTGTCAATTTAATCAAAATGGTATTGCTTTTGGCAACGAAGCTCGAACAAAAATTGTGGGTAAATTTTAAAACCATAAGTGATATTTGGGGAGAATATTTCACTAATAAGTTAATTTTATTAAACATTGTTCTACGTTTAATATTAGGTTTTGTCGTTAATTTCACATGCTTTCTTGGCAATTTTTGGTGACTCATTTTTCATAATTTATTTTATCTTTCATAGATGTAATTTAAAAACGCCTCATCTTGTAAAAGACGTGGTATGCATGTTTAACCAATTTAGCTGCAGAAATTTAAAAGTCTGCAGACTTCGATGTATTCTACATGTAACATAGTGAGAACCAAGAAACAAAATAGAACTGTGGAACCATAGAAATTGTACTATAGAGACAGACTGGTCCAAAACCGCTGCGGATTCTACTACGGAGAGATAACGTTCATGCTTTGGTCAAACACATGACGAGTAAAGATATACAGTAGATATCACCGGGAACTGAATCGATCGATATAGAGAAAAGCACACATCAGGAATTTTTGAAAATTTAGGTAGTTACTAACCTCGGTGTGGCCAATTCAACAAAAATAATTAGAAGCATGGGGTACTTCCGTTTATGCCGGAAGTCAATACCAACTTGCTTATTTTGAATGGAACATCCTATATATTTTCGACCTTTCGAGATAAAAATAAAATTCTGAGTTCAGGCATGTAGCACAACATATGTCTAAACCTAGTAGTTTCGAAGATATTTGACATTTTATAAAAAATTTGACAGGTGCAACGGTTTGCAAGAACCATTATAACTTTTTCTGTGTAGGACATTCTCATTTGCTCCTTGGCATGTAGAAAGAATACAAGGAGAAGTACGTTCTGCCACTGAAATAAATTCAATAATATCATACCATGCAAGTGTTTTTCGCGTTACATTTTGTTGACTTCAAACCGCGAAGACTTGTTTAGGTCAAATGGAACACCCTCTATGTTTCTGCGTCAAGTTGTGTAAATCTGAATTCCCTTTTTTCTGATATTAGCAATGAGGGGTTAAAGTTTTCAACTCTTTGAAATATTTGCGATTTTATTAGAAATCCATGAATTGTTGTAATTCTTTCCTCAACATAGCCATGATTAGAAATAATTAGTCATTATCTGATTTCAAAAAATGCCAGCACGTTTAAATTACACCCACGAAGACTTTTTAAAGTTGTTTATTATTTATGGAGAATGTGATAAGGTAATATCAAGAACTTGCAGCACATTTGCTACTCGATATCCACAAAAACGGAAAATAACACTAACACTGTAACATGCGTATTAATCGAATTGAAGATATGGCATGAACTAAAATAGCAGAAATAAGATATAGTTTAAAACGTGATTTCATTTTAATTTAATAATTGCTTAAAATTCCGCCTTGGAACCACGAGACATTTTTCGCACCTTCGGATTATTTCCTCTTCTAATTGAATCCTATGATATGTTTTGAAATGCATTTCTTACTCTCTGCATATAATCTTCAATGGTTGTTAATGGGCTCTCATAAACTTTATTTTTAATAGTTCCCCAAATAAAATAATCCAGAACTGATAAATCGGGCGAGCGAGGAGGCCATAAGAAAGGTCCGTTTCTATGTTCGGCGAGAGGTAAATTTTCTAAATAGTTATTATTCAAATTTTGTAAGACATTCAGATATCTTTCACATAAAAAAACAAAAATTTACCTATACATATTAGCAGAAGAGAAAATTTAATTTACCGTTTACATTTTCCTGATAAAATGGTAATGCCACCACTTTATCGTTTCTTATGGCACAGTAAACATTGAACTGCCAACTTCCTGAAAGTTTCGCTCTCTGAACATATAAGGATTTGAGTCACTCCAATAATGCGAATTGTGTCTATTAAAAAGTCCATTTTTAGTAAATTTTGCTTCATCTGTCCATATAATATTTCCCAAATAAAAATCGTCACCCTCAGGCCTTATTAGAATAAACTCACAAAAGTTCTGTCTTCTTATGAAATCCGTTTCTTTTAATCCTTGAACCATATGGGATGAAAACGGGTGAAACTTATGTTTTAGTAAGATTCTGTGAATTGAATCCTTGCATAGTCCCGATTCCAGAGCAGCTTGTCTTAATGACATCCTTGGAAAGGCATGAAAATATCCCAGAAAGACTATTTCAATATTTTCGTCATCAACAATAGGCTTCCTTCTTTGCATGTTTTCCTTGACAGAACCATAATTAGGTACACAACTTGACGTAAAGAAAATACAGGATGTTCCATTTGACCTAAACAAGTTTTCGCGATTTGAAGTTGACAAAATGTAACGCGAATAATGGAACACTTGGTATGATATTATTGAATTTATTTCAGCTGTAGAACGTAGTTCTCCATGTGTTCTTTCTCTGTGCCAAAGAACAAATGAGGATGTCCTACACAAAAAAAGTTATAACGGTTCTTGCAAACCATTGCACCTATCAAATTTTTTATAGAATGTCAAATATCTTCAAAACTACTGGGTTTAGATATAGGTTGTGCTACATGCCTAAACTCAGAATATTATTATCATTTCGAAAAGTGGAAAATATTTAGGGTGTTCTATTTAAAATAAGCAAATTGGTATCGACTTCCGGTAAAACCGGAAGTACCTCATGTTTCTAATTATTTTAGATGGTTTGGCCACAGCGGCGTTAGTAAGTGTCTAAATTTTCAAAAATTTCTAATGCGTGATTTTCTCTATATCAATCGATTCAGTTCCCGGTGAGACACCCTGAAGAGAGCACATTTACATTAACAAATATCTCTTGCGTGGACATTGCATGTCCGTGGTCCCGTTATCACAAATAGGATTGCAGTGATCAATTCTTGATTTATAGATTTACAAATTTAATCTTTATTATTAGTTTCAAAATATCAAAATAAAAACCTACTAACCTAACCTAAAGAAATTATACGAAAGAATGAAATAATTATATAAAAAAAGGAAAACCTAAAGAAATCAGAAAATAAAAAAAAATATATTAATCTTTACAAAATTTAAAAAAAAAGTCGGCGGACGTACAAATTCTTCGCACCAAAGCGTAACCTATGCGCTAACAATCTGGCTAAACATAAACATTAGAGCAAAGACGAAATACTCAAACCAATGATATCACATTTTATGCATGTCGAAGTTTTCGCATTTCGGTTTCTCTAGACGCTTCTCAATCTAGTTGTTGGAAACATATCCAACAAATTATAATTATAATTAATTAATAATGAACAGATATTATATAATTTTTGCTATGCCCCTGTATTGGCAACATACGCATATCTTTGTCCACATGGTTGGTACCGTAAGTTAAGTGTATCTTTTTAACACTTCGCCGTCAGTCTCACGTAAGCATTATTTCACATAGGTCACATATACCTATATTTACAGTGCTGCCATTGAGCATTGTTTTAATAAGTTAATTTTTATACATTGTGCTCTGCCTTTGCGGCATCATTAGTGTTAGTTGAATTGTGCTCTGCCTTATTGGCATCCAATTGTATATAGTGTCACGTTTAAGTTAGTATTAATCAATTGAGATATCAAGTGTATAATTGTAAATATACAGTGTAAGAAAACAAAGAGCAATTAATTTAACATACAGTCCACTAATTAATAAACCCTGTAGTTTACCTACACTAGTTATTATATCTGTGTGGTTTAATCAGATAGCTATATTATAATCCTATAAAAAATTTTAATGTCCATCGTTGAAAAAGAAATGTGTATAGAAACCCGTTTCATGACACTCTGAATCATGTATTGAACAAAAAATGTCTGTATGTGTCTCACGCGATAAGTTAATATTTCATATTTCTGTTACATAGTGTTCAGATCCTAAAGGTTCCCGATTAATGCACGCTTTATTTTACATCGCAGGTTTCTTAAAACGCATTATATCTTTAGAGAGACACTAAAGCACTGCAATATGTCGGTGTAATGACTATTTAACATGCATGAAGTTGTTTGACCAGACTTTAATTTTTGTCGTTAGCCTTTGCCTCATAAGTTTATTAACATTTTGAAGTAATTATAATTATTCAAATTCGCGGCTCAATCTACATTACGTAATTTTTTTCCTTGCCGTCCTTATAATACAGTAATATTAGTGGCCAAATATCTACAATAAAGAAGTAATTACATTATTAATGAAAAGTTGTTAACATGCTTAAGAGTACTTACTCTTGAAAATAATTTATGAATATCGAATGTAGTAAGAATATTTCATTACTATAATGTGAGTAGATGAGGTAAATAGGGTCATTATCGTTTTTCAATTAAAAATACATATTTTATAATGCAAATTATATGTAACCAATCGGCAGCTCCTGGAAGCGGCTGAAACCTCTCCACCCGACGGACGCACGTACCGTGAAGTTTCACAATGCATGCTTTGCTTGTTTTTTAATTTTTTCTTCACGGAAACCAAATCGAAAGGGTGTGAGTGTTACATACCGAAATCGCAATTTTAACTGCTTTTCAATAGTTCGATTACAAATTGCAAGTAATTATAAAACAAAAAACTTGCTTGCCAAAACAGCACTAAACGTAATCCGATTTCAACCAAAACTTTTTCAGATCTTCTGGGGAATTAAAGAAATCCGTATGCAAAGTTTCATTTAAATCCATCTAGTAGTTTCGCCGCTATCGTGCTAAAACATATACACGCATCCATACACATATACACACACAGACATTTTTCTAGACCACTTTTTTCGGGTCCTGGGTCCTCAAAACTTAAATATTTGTTGTTATCTCAATTTTCGATTTTGTACCAATTTTAGTAACTTCCCACAATTTTGTGGGGGGGGTTAAAACCATGCATTTCTTATGCAACTTTAATTTTCACATTATTTGTATATTTTAATAATTTAAGCAATTATTAATGTTTTGTTTTAAAATTAATTAATGGTTTTTAAATATATGGAATAGTTTTTATCTCATTTCATCACATGCTCTCTGCAGTTTCCTTTAAATACCGGCACGGTAGCGCACCAGGCGAGCTCAATTATAAAGGTCTACAAAAAAAATGTTTGGCTCCAAGGACTAAACCTAGCATGCCTAAGTATTTTTGTATGCTGAAACCGAATTTTCAATTTAAAATATTTTCTACCGCGTAAATTTCGAGTAAATACCGGTTATTTTTGCCAAAAGCTGGCATTTTGGGAAAATTATTTAAATGAAAAATTCAGTTTCAGCACCCAATAATACTTAAGGCATGATATGTTTAGTCCTTGGAGCGAAACACCTTTTTTTGTTGTTGACCTGTGTTAGTCACACTGTGTCTAATAGAGTATAATATACTTTATCATCTATTGTGTTCGATCTCCAGCTCCCACACTGGCAATGTCGGTGGGTAATGGATGTTTTTGCGTTTCTTCGATTGTATAACTACTTCCTGACAGTCTAGGCTTTAGATTTGGTGGTCGTTTACCATGTGTGGTGTGTTTTACGTGTTAAATAATAAATATTATATTTATATACATCACAATCTATTTATCATGGTGCCTAACCAAAAAGGTATACACGACCATCATAATGCCTACGATGATATATGGAGTCAAAAACGCAGCAACGATAAAGGCCAACCGAAGAAGCCTGAGAAGAGCTGAAAGGAACATTATCCAACTGCTAGCAAAAACAGGAAAACCACAAAAACGACAGAAAACGTCAACATTACTAGAGGGAAGAACAATAATCAAAAGAATAGAATCATACGCAATGAAATACTGGGGACATGTCCAAAGACGGGACACGGCACACCTACTGAAGAAAGCGCTGCGAATGAACAGCAACAAACTGAAAATAGGGAGGCCATGCTACACATGGATTACAACAATCGAGAGGATTATGAATAAGCTAGGAAAGGATTATACACACTGGGAAAAGTTGGCACAACAAAAAATGGAATACAATAAAGAAATAGCAAGGATATACACACTGCCAGACTCAGAAACAGAAGAAACAGAAAACTCAGAAGTAGAATAGGAGAGAAGATGATCACAGACAGAAACTAAGAAGAAGCATATCACAAAAACCTGAAAGTAAAAAGAAGCACGAAAACCTAAAAGAAGCATCTCACAAACGCCTACACTTTCCATCCGATGAAGACAGAAGGAAAACAAGAAGAAACATCTCACAAACACCTACACGCTCCATCCTATACTCCTACCCCATGCGTCATGCGGCTCTCGCTGCTGACAACAAGCATGTCCAATGTCCAATCCAGCGTATGCAGCTGGTCCGGCGGTATATAAAAGCACTGGGGGTTTGTTCTGGCACACGGTGGGATGATCGGTGGGCGATCGGGCTGCGTGGTGGAACAAATCTCCCTGCACCGGAATTGGCAGCAATGCCCACCTTACGCTGGCAAATCAATCAATCAATCAATCAATCACAATCTATTTATCATTGAATTTATTAATTACTTGTCAAAAACAGCTATACGTTATTCAACTCTAGAGACATCACCTCCATCAACAGTATCATCAAATCCTTGAGTGATCATAGAAGTTCGGTTTGTTGTTCTCTACAAAATATTCATTCTGATCATCTTTATCAATATTTTAATCGTTGTTTCTTGTCTTAAGCAAGCGTTCGCACTGGCGAAGAGAGGTCGAGTATCATGCCACTGACTATCCTTCCGAGCGTTAGTTGCACCATGTCTAGGTCCGATAGTTTTGCTAAATCTCTGCGTAAGGAATCACTACTTCATATCCAGATTTTCCATCTAAGTCTCTTTAAAGGAAAATATCTTGGCTATATTTGCACTCTAGTATGTGGATACAACTGGTCATAGAATTTTAATAATACTTCAGGGAGCTGTCGGAAAAAATTTGGGGCGTTGGTTTCTAGCATATACGCCAAAAATGAAGTAACTGTAGCTTGTTCTACATATTTTCCCCAATTTACATGCCCCCCAACCCACCCTTTCAACGGAATCGTTTCGATCAGATGTCATTATAATGCATACGTGTACCAAGTGTCAAGTGATTATCTCAATTTTATTTTATCAACCTCTTTAATAATAGAGTAGAGATGGTGGAGGGGTTTCAAAAATATGGAAAGAAATCTGAGAGCTTTACTTCTAGTATATACACCAAAACTCAAGTTACTGTACACTTACCAGCTTGCTTTACTCATTTTTCTCCATCTGTCTCTAGTTACTCCACACCCCTTCAATGGAATATAATCTAGATCCAGATTATCTCAATTATCTCATTAAATACTATCACCCCCTTTTATAATGGAGTGGGGGTGGTGGAGGAGTTTATAAAATATAAAAAAACTTAGGCTTTTGCTTCTAGTATATACACCAAATCCAAGTTTCTGTACACTTACCAGTTTGCTTTACTTATTTTATCCTATTTACCCCCGTACCGTTATAATATATACGAGTACCAAATTTGAAGTAAATATGTCAATTTTATTCTATCAACCCCTTTAATAATGCAGTTTGGTTGGTGGAGGGGATGGAATATATTATAAGAAAATCTTAGGCCTTGGCTTCTAATCTATACACCAAATTTCAAGTTTCTGTACTCTTACCAGCTGGCTTTACATATCTTCCCCTATTTCACAGTGCGAATCGAGTCTAACGCGGAGAAACACGTGCGACTGTGTGAAGAGCGTTTAATTGGATTCAAATTGCCTATCTGGTAATATAAAAATAAAAGAAATTTCACAAAACTTATAGGGATATTCTTTGGTAAGTCTCTTTATATATTATTATAATAATTGAGCACTATGGAGTCAGGTGACTATGGAGAAGGTGGTAAGAAACCTATAAATAACATTGTTAACATAGATTTGGTGTATGACGACGAGGACATGAATACGGAGAAATGCGAGAGTTCGCATTTGCAAGAAATAGGTATCGCGCAAAAAATGGTTGATGATAATGAAAATAAAAACAAAACACCAATATAAATGTTAATTCTTTACCCAATTATACAGTGAGCCAAAATATAAATGAACAGACAGAAACATTACAAAATACTGATTCTCGAACGCAAATTGATGCGTTTGAGGAACTGTATAAAAACAACTACGACCCCAACCTGTCACATTTATATCAAGCGCCTTATTATGCATGTATCGAACACGAAAATAAAAATGCCGGAAGGTTGCATGAAATGAAAATTGGACACATATTACATAAAGAAATTGGTATAATAGATTCTATACGAGAAATTAGCTTTGTAGGTATTAACAGGGTAAAAATTCAAATGAACAATTTAAATGACGTATATGATTTGGTTCTTAATCCTATCTTAAAATCAAAAGGTTTCAGATGCTATGTACCAAAACATTTAACAGAAAGACGTGGGGTTATTAGAAGAGTTGATACATTTTTTTCAGAAGAATATATTACTGAAAATATTGAGTGTGATGCAATAGTAAAAATTGTAAGCGTGTCGTTAAAAAGGTAAACAACACGGACGGCTCTTTCTCTCTCGTACCACGTCAAACTGTTATAGTTTCATTCCTTGGAAGTAGAGTTCCATCAGTTGTTTCTATAAATAGATGCAGAAGGACAGTAGATTCTTATATTTCTAATGTAATACAATGTTATAATTGTCTGCGTTTTGGACATTTATCATTTCAATGTAAAAGCAACGAAAGTCGCTGTAAAAATTGTGGCAATTCGCATCAAGGAACCTGTGAAACAAAATGCTGCCATTGTAATTCATCAAACCATAATGCTCTGTCCAAAGAATGTCCGAATTATAAACAACAACAAAAAATTAAGGAAATTATGGGTGAAAGAAACATTACTTTTAAGGAAGCTCAAAACATTCTGATTAATCCTAATTCATTCGCTAGTATAACTACCCATAATAGATTTTCTGTTCTTCCTGATATTAATGATTCTGACATTTTCCCATCAATCAGTCAGGCAGCCTCTCAGAGTCATAGTCAGGCAGCCTCTCAGAATCATAGACCTAGATATAGACCTGTCATAACCAACAGAAACAATAACTTGCAAAGTAAAAAGCGTAAAACCGAATCTGCTAACTTATCACCCATAGAAACAGACATAAATCCATTCAATCTTCCTCTAACCCCACTCCCCCCCAATCCCCGACAACATTACAGTAATAATAATACCGAGGATATAGATAACTTTGTTACCTTTATCCGGGAGATTCTAATAAAAATTAAAGGAACCAATTTACCTAACAATGATTTAAATAATATTATAAAAGAAGAATTAGCAATATTGTCGAATAGTAATATGTGTAATTTATTAAAGGGGAATTCTGGACCTGGTCCAGATAATACCGTAAAATAACCTTAATAGTTAAATTCAATCCCAAAAAATTGAATATAGTACAATGGAACGGACGTTCTGTTAATGCTAATAAAGGAAGTTTACAACAATATTTAGATGTAAATAAAATAGATATAGCAATTCTTAGTGAGACGTGGTTTAAACCCAACTCAGTGGTAAATTTTACATCGTATAATGTGATAAGAAAAGATCGTTTTGATGGAAAGGCAGGTGTAGCCATCTTAATTTTGAAAGGTATTAGATATTCAGAACTCCAAATTAATAATAATTTTAATGATGAAGTTATGATTTGTGGTGTAGTATTAAATAACTTAAATGTTCTTTCGTTATACTGTCCCCCAAATTCAACAGTTTCTGCTCAAGACTGGAAAAATATATTATCGCAACATCCTGATCCAATTCTTATAGGAGGAGATTTTAATGCTCATAATAATTCTTGGGGTTGCTCAAAAAATGATAACAAAGGCACAGCTCTATTGAATGCTATAGATGACCGTAATTTAGTGGTGTTAAATACGGGTTCTCCCACCAAACTAAATAATTGTTTAAGTAACTCTAGGTCTGCGGTAGATATTTCATTATGCTCACCAGCTATAGCCTCTCTATTTGACTGGGAAGTTAGGGATGATACATTAGGTTCTGACCATTTCGTAATTAATATGTGGTATAACAACTGGAAAGAGGAAACTGATACGATATATCCTTCATGTCGATTTGACACAAAAAGTGCTGACTGGAAGATATTCCAAACAACTATTTTAAATAAATTTCAAAACCCTGTTATAGGAACTGCACAATACAGGTACAGTTTCTTCTTAAACGCAGTAAATGCCGCTGCAGAAGCATCTATGAAAATAAAAACTCCTTTTATTCCAAAAAGGAAATCATCGCCAATATGGTGGGATGAAGAATGTAATAGAGCGGTTGAAAAGAGGAAACAAAAACTCTCGGAATATAAACATAATGCGTCACTCCATAAGTTCATTCAATGTCAAAAAGTGTGTGCAGAAACTAAAAGGTTACTAAAAAAAAAGGCAAGAGAAAGTTGGAAACAATATTGCGGTGATCTAAATAGATCAACTTCACCCGGTGAAGTGTGGAATCAAATTAGAAAAATGAAGGGCGCTGCGTCTAATCGAAGACAGCAACACAACACGGAGAGTACAACACAAATGTTATATAATCTCACCCCTGATTATGTACAAGAATTCCAGCCTCTGGTTTCTCCTATAATTAATAATAATAATATATTAATGGAACCATTCAATATTAGTGAACTTGATTATGCTATCAATCTTAGTACTAATACGGCACCTGGGCATGACGAAATTACATACCCAATTATAGCACATTTACCTGATATAGTTAAAGATTATATCCTAATTATATTTAATAAAATGTATATAGATGGTGAAGAGGTTGAAGAATTTAAAAATATGATTGTGGTCCCTATATTAAAACCCCTGAAACGTATCGATGACGTCGATTCTTACCGACCAATATTACTTTTATCCTGTGTTAGGAAAACATTGGAGCGAATGATCAAACTGAGACTAGAATGGTGGCTGGAATACCATGAACTTTACCCTCCCTTTCAATTTGGTTTTCGCCGAGGTATGGGTACTTATCACGCAGCAGGGAAATTTGTTACGGACATACAATTATGTTTTTCCAAAAATAATTATTTGGCAGCAATTTTCCTCGATTTAAAATCTGCATATGATTCTGTGGATTTGAGAATATTGGAACATTGTTTACTTAAACTTAAGATTCCGCCGAAAATTAGTCGGAATATCGTCAATATGTTTCATGAAAGGAAACTATTTTTAAGAAATCCAAATAACTCATTAATGAGCCAACGTTTAACTTCTCGGGGTCTTCCTCAGGGATCTGTCCTGAGCCCAATTTTATTTAATATTTATACAAAGGACATCCATATTGAAAATAACACGCACATTGTTCAATATGCTGACGATTTTATATTTTACACCGAAGAAAGAAAATTAAATAAAGCCATTGATACTCTGAATGGAACATTTCATGATATTAAACATTGGGCACAAGAAAAACAGTTCTCTATTTCGTATAATAAAACTTATATTTCAGTATTTTCTAGACATAATCTACCTGATCTAATAACAATCAATTTAGACAATTCTCAGGTACTATATAAAAAGGTAGTGAAGTACTTGGGTTTTTATCTTGACCAGAAATTAACCTGGAAAACACACATTGAAAATATAATTTCAAAATCCGAAAAACAACTAAATACTATTAGGAGCTGTACTAAAATTAGTTGGGGGGCAGATACAGAAATAGCAATATTAATGTATAAACCCCTCATCAGATCAGTTATAGATTACGGCGCAATATTTTATGGAGGAGCTAGCAATAACTTACTTCACCGTTTAGATATCCTTCAGAACAAAACACTCCGCGTTTGTCTAGGCGTAATGAAATCTAGTCCAATAGAAGCTATAAGGGTAGAGGCAAGGGAACTTCCTCTAAAGTTCAGAAGACAACTCCTGAGTGATAAATTTCTTCTAAAATTAAGATAAAATGACAATGATATCTTATTAAAGCCACTATCTAACTTATGCACATTAAATTTCACTAATAAATACTGGTTTAAAAAAAAATCTCCCCCTCTGGCAGAGGCCTTTGTTAATACTGCCCCGTATGAGGATATTATTATTAAAAGTACAACTCCTTTTATGTACAAGTTAAACCATTTTAAATATATTTGTATGACTCCGATGATAATGTTACCCCCATTCACTGACAATCACACAGCCAATAGGATTATATTTCAAAATTACATCGGACAATTTAAAAACGAAATGAAAATTTATACGGATGGTTCAAAAACAGATAGCGGCACAGGTTGTGCTATTTATATTCCCGAAATCGAAGTGACGTCCAAATATAGTCTTCCTAAACATGCATCCATTTTCTCAGCAGAGGCCACTGCCATTCTAAATGCACTAAAATACTGTGACACCAAAAAAGACCGACGCAAATTCATCATTATATCGGATTCCCTTAGTGTACTTACTGGACTAAATCATACCAATGTTAAAACTTCCCCAATACTTTGGGACATTCGAAAAATGTATATAGAACTTATTCAGCTTGGCTGTAGTATAACTTTTATGTGGATCAAAGCCCATTCTGGATTGGGAAACAATGAAGTGGTAGATTCCCTTGCAAAGGCAGCAATTCATGATTACGATGAAAAATATTATTTGGTGCCACATAGTGACATAATAGCAACCTTGAGGGAAAACATCATCATGGACTGGGATACATATTATAAAACTACCTTTTCTGAGCGTCCAACAAATTACTTTTTATTAAACCCTAACGTTACCTCAAAAAGATGGTATGAAAACAACGAAACAGACAGGAATACATATACTACAATTACCCGTTTACAATTTAACCATGGCAAATTTCCCTCACATCTTTTTAAAATTGGGATTAAAGAAAATGATCTATGTGAATGTGGAAGTCCAGGTGACATAAATCATATCTTTCTAGGTTGCTCAACATACGAACAAGAAATTAATATATTCATACAAAAACTAATGGAGAAAAACCTAGTTAGACCGTTAAATATGAATTATATTTTGAGTACTAAAAACAAGGATGTATATGCGATTCTCATGAATTTTATCAAAAAATGTGGTATTCAGATATAAATATTAGTTAAGAAAAAAAGTGGGGGAGGATTATACTAATGGTATTTGGAAGGTGGTGTTAGTAGCAGTATTTTAGGGAAATCTTTTCCTTTGTAGCCATTCTGAACCTTTGTTATTGAAACCTATTTATCCGTGGTCTACCTCATGTGTTGTAATTTAAGGAAGTCATCTTGACGGACCCCTTGATGTGAAATGAGTGATCCCTGTCAATATCCCTCTTCGTTTGCCATAAATTTTATATATTTTTTTTTTTTTTTTGGGATTGAGTTTACCAGGTTATACAAATTTAATATTTTATTAAATAATTCGATATTTGTTAGAGTCTCTTGGCTAAAGGAATATATCCAAAGCCATTTTTAGTAAAAAAAAAAAAAAAAAAAATCTTCCCCTATTTACCCCTATTTAACCCCCAACCCTTCAATGGAATAATATTGAAATAAAATCTAATTGCAGGTGTCGTTGTAACACATACGTGTACCAAGTTTCAAGTAAATATCTTAAATTTTATTTTATCAACTCGTTTAATAATGGAGTGGGGGAGGAGGAGGGGTTGAAAAATATTATAAAGAAAATCTGAGACCTCCGCTTCTAGTATATGCAGCAAATCTAAAGTTTCTCTTCTCTTACCAGCATGCTCTACTAATTTTCCCCTATATACCCCTTTTTACCCCCCAACCCTTTACCAAACAATCCAGTTCCAGATTTCGTGATAAAACATACTGTACAAAATTTCAAGTCAATATCTTATACCGTTCCAGAGAAAACATGCGCACAAAAAAAAAGTTACAGACGGACCGACCGACAGACAGACAGAAATTTTTTACCGCTCAAATTTAAAATCGCGGCGTTTCATGACATTCTAAGCTTATTTCAACAAAAAAAAATTGAATGTAGGATATTGTAACGAAAGTAAAAAAATAAAAATAAAATATAGCATTTTTGCAAAGCGCATATTATTCAGCAGGTCGTGAATATAATGTTCTTGTTTTACGGGATATTATATCCTTAGTATTTTACAATTTACAATCATTGGCAACGTACATACTAGAGCATAACGCTTTAGAGCCGTATTGATACACAAAGATAATGCTATAAATCTACGTTTGTGTACCACGGCCTGTTATATAATAGACTGTAAATAATAATAATAGAAAGGAGTAATTAGGCCCTGTACGACGTAGTATTACGGTTAATGCCAAGTACCTGTTCTTCTACTAATACCATAAAGTTTATTGATTATTGGATAAATTAGTTAGGTTCGATTACAGTAATAGTTTGCAAAAGAATAACGTGTAATACTTTCACTCAATTGATATAGTGTGTGTAAATTTACTTTTTGTTGGAAAGTTAACATTTATGTAAATAATAATTATATAACTTCGAATAAAGAATAAAAATGGATTATCAATTTCACTATCATTCTGAATCTAATCTAAATCTAATATGTATAACTCACTCCATCTCAGTGGAGTTTGATTGACTATTGGAATGAACGTAGAACACATTATCTTTCCTAATATAATTCGTTAGACACTCTGACAAGAACTATATTGCTCTAGGTGTCTTGTTTCGCTATCTTTCATGCTCTGTAGGTATTTATACAATATGAATGCATTTTTTACTTTGATACCATGATTATTAACAGCTTTTCTCTTAAACTTCATTTAAAAGAAATGTGACATAAATAAATATTTTCCAGTATCTTATAAAAAGTTTCTTGTACCATTATGAATTTAAAAACTGTGTATTTACGCAGATAGTTTAAAAAGTAGGCTAATCTTCAACATCTTACATGACTTGTCAATGTATTTGAATTTGTCAACCTAAAAGCGCTGACACTTACATTGTTACGTGTATTTAACTAAAGTACGATAACGATTAAAATATATTTAAGGTGGCCATTCCCTAGAAAGAGACATCCGATACGGAAACATTTATTATTTTTACCCATAACTTTTTTCTTAGTACGTATATTTAAAAATACTATATGAGTACCTAAGTAGAACCATAATAAGACTATTACTATGGATTTTCACCCAATAATTTCAGTGGTTTGCAAAATAGCTAGATTTAAATCTACGAAATAATTTTTAAATTTAAATCTAGCTATTTTGCAAACTACTGAAATTATTGAGAGAAAATTCATAGTAATAGTCTTGTTATGGTTCTACTTAGGTACTCTTATAGTTTTTTTAATACACGTACTAATAAAAAAAAGTTATAGCCAGAAATAATAAATATTCACCTATCGGATGTCTCTTTCTAGGGAATGGCCACCTTAAGCCCTTGGTTCACTCAGCGGCTGGGGTAAGGCGTGGGCAGTAATTTTGGCTCTTAGTGGCACCAAGTAATTTGTATTTCCATATACATCTCCTTTTAGTCAGCTGGGGTGCAAATTATTAAATTATATCTGAAGGTATTAGCCAAATATTATTATAGAAAAAAATTATAGAAATAGTTGTACAAATATACTAAAATTTATTAAACTTTTAAACCACAAGTAAGGAGGAGAACACCGAGGTTGTAGGTATATAAATAAACATATTTTTTTAAACAATGGTTTTCTTTTAAAACTGAATTGCACTAAAAGTACAAAATAAATTTTATTCAGTGATTAAATCACCAAATGATAATGAAAATAAAAACCATTGGACGCTTATAAAATATATTACCTTTATCAATAATCAATGTTGTGATACAAAGTTATAGAAATAGTTGTACAAATATACTAAAATTTATTAAACTTTTAAAACACATATAAGAAGGAGAACACCGAGGTTATAGGTAAATAAATGAATATATTTTTTTAAACAATGGTTTTCTTTTAAAACTGAATTGCACCAAAAGTACAAAATATATTTTATTCAGTGATTAAATCACAAAATGATAATGAAAAGAAAAACCATTGGATGCTTATAAAATATATTACCTTTATTTCTGTTTTTGAAAATAGTAACTCATGTGAGGAAACAATAAATTTTTATCGTTCAAGGAAATACAAAAATAATGTGAGTTTTGATTTTAATATGACTTCAACTGAAATAATTAATGAAGTTCTTTTTAATCTAAAATCTAGTGCTTGTGGTTCTGACAAAATTTCCCTAGTAATGTTAAAATACAGTTTTCCAGTCATTGGTGACTATCTCACTCACATTATGAATTGTTGCCTGGAACAAGGGTACTTCCCTGAACAATGGAAAGAGGCACTAGTTGGTCCTTTGCCAAAGGTCAATAATCCTCAAAATATGTCTGACTTGCGTCCTGTAAGCATTTTAACGGTTCTGTCAAAAATTCTTGAGAAAATTGCACACCAGCAATTAAGTGATTATGTCAAAGAACACAAAATTATTCCTTTATTTCAATCAGGTTTCCGAAAGGGTCATAGTGCAACATCTGCCTTAGTAAATGTGACCGATAATATATTTAGAGCCCTAGATAACAAACAAGCTACAGTTTTAGTTCTGCTCGATTTCACAAAGGCTTTCGATAAATTAAATCATCAACTTTTATGTGCAAAGTTACACTATTTTAGTTTTTCCGACATAACTGTAAATTTTATCAAATCTTATCTGATTAGTCGTAGTCAGAAGGTCTTTATTGAAAATAATTATTGTCGTGGACAATTAATAACATCCGGTGTGCCTCAAGGTTCTGTATTGGGACCTCTTCTTTATCTCTTGTACACAGCAGATATGTTTGTAAACATACAGCACTGTTCTGTGCAAGCATGTGCCGATGATACACAACTTTATTTCTCATTTGATCCTAGTAATTACCGCGTAGCTACAAACTTAATAAATATTGATTTGCAAGAAATTGATAATTTTGCTACAAAATTTAATTTAAAAATTAACCCAAACAAATCGACAGTAATGATTTTTAGTCAAAATATGTATCACCAAATGCTATATAAAATACAAATATTTTATTAGATAATAATAGACTCCCAACAGCAGCAAACTCAAAAAATTTAGGTGTCATATTTGAATCAAAACTCAGATTTATAACACACGTTAATAAATTGGTTCAAAAAACATACGTTGTGCTGAAACTTCTTTATGCCAATATACATATAATTAATTATAAACTAAGGAAAAAACTGTGTGAATCTTTAGTTTTATCTATTCTTAATTATGGTATTATTGTGTATTTTTCATGTCTCGACAAGAGCACAATAAATAGGTTACAAAAAATTCAAAATGCATTCGCTATATTTTTGGATTAAAGAAATTCCAACATGTCTCACAGAAACGTTTGCAACTTGGTTGTCTTAATCTTGAAAATATCTACAAATATCACCTGCTGATGTTTGTTCATAGAGTTCTTACTACTTCAGTCCCGGAGTATCTTAAACAAAAACTTGTAAGTCGAAGAAGTATCCATAATATTAATATAACATCTACTGATATTTTGACCATGCCACAACATAGTACTGCCATTTTTCTGCGCTCTTTCTCCTACAACGCTATATAAAATTATAATCCGCTTGAAAATTATTTGAAAGATTTTTCCATTAATACATTTAAGTATAAAATTACATTTTTTTTATTTAAACAACAGTGTACGTAATATGTGTAAAACTGTTTGTATTGTGTATGTAATTCTGCGTCAATTAATTATTCTTAGTCACAGTTTATAATTATTATTTTGTTTGTTACTTGAACGAGTTCTACTAGTTTTATATAAGTAAATATCTACTTAGTGCAAGTATCTTGTTATCATGTTTTTAAGGGTATAAGTGGTGGAATAGCTGATGAGCTAAACTTTGCCCTTTAGATTAAGAAATTGTATTTCTTTTTTCTAATAAAGACCATTTATTATTATTATTATTATTTATGAATAATCAATATTGTAATAAAACGTTATGAATGGTATGTTGTAATAGCAGCAGCAATACCATTTGATAATTTAATCACTGAATAAAACTTATTTCCTACTTTCTAGTACAATTCAGTTTTAAAAGAAAACCATTGTTTAAAAAAAAAGTATTTATTTCTTACTATTTAGTTTCTCGTCAGCTCATTTTTTTATTCATACCATTTTTTAAATAAAATTCACATAAACGATTATGTTATACATACACAAAACTTTACATCTGAAAATACTTTTTAACACTAACATATTGAGTCGCTATTAACTGTCAAATGAAAGCTTTATTGATATCAGAATGATCAGGTATCTCTACATCAATATGATTTTCCGTGATCTACCCACCGATAACTTATTTTCTAAATGCTAAGCGACCTAAAGAGCTCTAAACCACATCCTTATATATACATATGCCCTTTCTAATTCAACTTGTTCGCTTAAAAAACCTGATTAGCATTGTTTACCTATCTTACGTATTGTGTTACCTTGAATTTCTTTTTTTATAATAGTCTAATTACCTTATTGAAAGATGTTGAATGTTTAGTATTCTTTTACGTAGAAAAGGTGTAGGTCGTAGGTGTCAAATCACGAAGTTATTTAAAAGCTTACGGTGACCTTTGATAGGAATAGTTATATGCAATTTTTATAGTTAGGTACACAATATATTAGATGACTTTTATTTCTGAACATATCTTGTCCTTTTTTAGCGTTTCGTCATTAAAACTTACCTAACATCAAACCATAATAATACAGAAAAAGTCAATGTTAAGGATGAGCAAAAAGGGACGCATGGACATTTCTCGTCTTAGTGTCTATTAGAAGATATTATTTCTTGAAACACACAAAGAGACGCCCTCAAAACTGGCCGAAAATAGTCTGTCTCAAGGTCCTCAAGTATAGATTCGAATTTGTCAATAAATGATAGTTTGTCATGAGACACTAATCCTCTGAAATTTTAAAATTAAGCACACATTTCATTTCCGGGATATGAGAGGTTGAATTTGTCATTATGCACCAATTGAAGATAGGATATTGGATATTTTCCACTCGAATCACTCCGAGGTTATTGCTAATAGCGAACAATATTTCGGACAAAAGTTGTAGGGGTATTTGAAGGTTACATAATGGTGACCTAGACTTTACCTTGATGAGGGCACATCAAGGTTATTTAGAGGGTGATTTAACTTATTCAGCAGAAACTGCTAAAGCTGTTATTGAACCCAGTAAAACAAACCCTTTGAAAAATATACAATTCACTAAGAAATTAAATTCGGACAAATATCCCATGAAAAAATCATCTTTGAAACATTAACCGGACTCATAACCACCTTTGGCATCATCTTTCATCGAAATCTGCGTAAAAAATTATTTCACTAAAAATTTAATTTATTTATTTTTATTTTCTCCTCCTTTGATGATAGTGTTACTAAAAAAATGATTCTCATCCATACAATGTTGACTTTTCATTATCTAGAACGTTTCTTCTATATTCTTTCAACCATACATATATACTTCTACCAGTTTGACTTATATGCATTGATATTTTATCAAAAAGGTGTAATTTTTGTGCGAAGCATGAACTGAAGTTGAATATTACAATTTAATGGTTCACTTTACTTGTTTTATTTGTTGAAGTTAGACAGCTAGGCCGTAGGGGGATGGAAAATATTATAAAACAATCTGAGACCTTAGCTTCTAGTATGCAGACCAAATCCCAAATTTTTGTACTCTTACCAGCTTGCTTTACTTATTTTCCTTTATTTAGCCCTAATTACCCCCAACGGATCACCTAATATGTTCAAAAGACAATCCAGTTCCAGATCTCATTACAGTGCATACGTGTACAAAATTTCAGATCAATATCTTAAACTGTTCCAGAGAAAACTTGCGTATAAAAAAAAATACAGACCGACAAATCTCGAAGATTCTTGACATTCTAAATCAATTTCAACAAGAAAATTATTTTAAATTTTTTCACAAATACTGTACTTCCACTCCACTATATAGATGTGGAAGAATAATACTCCATATTATTTCATACTTTTTGTTATTGTTTATTGATTATTTATTTTTTTGTTATATAGTTAATGTTCTTGTATTGCGAGTTTTACAAATTTTTAATTTAACCTGTTTTATACTTTTTGAAGTAAACTATCATCATGTGGTGTCATAACATGACATAGGGTTCACACATAACATTTTAAATTGACCTAACCATATTGTAGCAATTTTTACTAATACCCGATAAACATATTCCTACACACATAGCAAGCAGCCAAATTAACACTTGTATTTCTTTAGCTTTCTTTTCCATTTCGTTTCTTTGTTATTTCAAACTATCTTTTCCGCAAGATCTTTCTAGCCAGCCATATTGAAATATCAACTTCTGGCACTAAGGATTCCACAGCTATCTCCCGTCACTAGTATTGGTCCTCCAAAGTTCCATAAGGAAAAAAATGTTGCTACCGACACTGAAATCGCTCAAATATTTCTAATCCATCCCAATACTTTTACGTTTACTCTTGTTCATAACTTGCCAAAAATTTCGACAAAGATCACTTTTAAATAAAAGATCCGTATCAAAATTGGATTATCCGTTGAGGATATATGAAGCCACAGACAGATACACAGACACATGCATTAAATACAGTTAAAATAGCACCCTTCTTACCATGTTAGGGTTTAAACATTCAAAGTCCTACAAAAGGAAACTAAGCCGTTCTTGACCAGCAAAATGTAAGATTCGTGTCTTTGGTGTAATTTCCGTGTCTTACGACACACTGAGTAAGAGTACTATTCAATCAAAATGCTAAGTCAGATAATATTTACACAAAATAAAATTTCTGACAACTTTCGCTCTCCTACACACACTAAATCACAATTATATTTAGTTAATTTCTTTAATAACGCAGATATCATAAAAATAAATTGAAATTTTCGTTTCCAGTATGTACACCAAATTCCAAATATAATATAATATAATAATAATAATATAATAATATAATATAATATAATATAATATAATATCTTTATTGATCTCTTTGGCTATTTTATAATAGATGAGACATGTCAAAGTTAAATGCTATATGCTAACAGCCTATAATATAATAGTAGTTAATTATTACTAATAAACTATATAACAATAAGGTGTATATAGATATAAATAAAGATTTGTATATAATACGTGCATTATACGCACATTGTATAATCCTTAAAAAAGGGTAATTAAATAAGTAATAACTATGTCTATCTGTAAAACATTCAAAGGTATACGACCTACACAAGATTAAACACATAAAAAACACATAAAAAAGAAAAGTAACAATTTACAAACAATTATACAGAGAGAAAAAAACAAACTATAACACCTTCAGGCGACTCTGGTTTGTAAAAAAGTTATAAATTCCTTCAAGGAATAAAACGAGTTAATTGTTAAAAGTTTTTTTAGGCGGTTCTTAAAGCTAGCTACTGATACTGTATTTTTAATTTGATCAGGCAAAGAATTATAGATTCGACAACCCGAGTTAATGGGTGACTTTTTGTAGGACTCATGGTTATGTTTTTTTAAAGAAATTAAATTTCTTCCTCTTGTAGGATATGCGTGGTAGTCTCCATTTTGAATAAGTTTGTTCCTATTCATATAAATATACGTCAAGAGTTTCATCAGATATATAGATGTCACCGTCAAAATATTATATTTTCTAAATATTTCACGGCAAGACTGATTGTATTCAAGATTAAAAATTAGCCTAAGTATCCGTTTTTGAATAATAAATACTCTGTCTATTTGACTGGATTGACCCCATACTATAATATTGTAGGATATTGGGGAGTAAACAAATGAGTAATATACATTTAAAAGTGTATTAGTATTTAAATTATTTTTTAATGAATTTATGACATAAAAACTCTTGTTAAGTTTAGTACATACATTTTCAATTTGTTTACCCCACTCTAAATGTCTGTCGAGAGTTATTCCTAGCAAAGAAGCAGAATTTTCAGTGTTTATAATTTGATTGTTGAATGAAAATGTGTAGTTGGTTTCTGTGAAGTTTCGCCGATATTTAAATTCAATGCAAACTGTTTTCGCATAATTTATTATTAGACGATTTCTCTTACACCAGTGACTGAATTCTTCTAATACTATGAGAATCTTTCTTTTAACAAGCTCAGGATTTGTGTCAGATACTACAATGGTCGTATCATCAGCGTACATGAATACCTTTCCCTGAGTTATGTAATTGGGCAAATCGTTAATAAATAATAGAAAGATTAACGGTCCTAATACGCTCCCCTGGGGAGTTCCAATATTCATATCAAATATCTCAACCCTTACTGGCTTGCTTTACTTATTTCCGCCGATCCCCAAACTCTTCGAAACAGAATAAGCCCTAGCTATCCAGTTCCCGATTTCGTTATAATAAGTACGTACGTGTACAAAATTTCAACTCAATATTTTAAACCTCTCCAGACTAGTGTGCACAAAAAAGTTACAAACCGACCGACAAACAGACATTTTTTCAACTCAAATTTAAAATCTCAACGGTTCCATGACATTCTAAACCAATTTGATCAAAAAGGAAAAATGACATTTATTTTACTGACTACTGACTTAAACAAACTTAATGAAGTTGTTGCATTAGCAAAATCTCGAAGTGTAAAGTAAACAATTATGATGTATAAAAAAATGACATACAAATGCTTTTCAAACTAATTTTATCAATCACTCACCAAAACGCTTTCATTCGATATACTTAATTAATTACTAACGGGCGTAATTTAAATATTTCCAAATATTCAAGTAGATAACTAATCGTTTTTATTATGCATCTAAAATGTAACCACTGTTCTTTATGATTACATCATTGAATATTTAAATAAATATAGTACAACTGAATCAAGTCGACATGACACAGATTATGTAAAAAAATGTATAGATTACAGATTAACGAAATAGTACGTAAGCCACTATGTAATTTAATTAAATTAAAGAAAGTTTTTATGTTAAAGAAATCGAGTGGGCTACGAATATTTGTTACGATTGCCAACTTTTACATCGTCTCCTAACCGCACTATGTTGGGCGTTCTCCTGCAAAAAATTTGCAACAGGTCATCAATAATGGTTAATGCTGACGAAAGCTTAACCAAAACTTTCATCCGGCAGTTGTCAGTTGCGGGCTAGTGATTTCAGTAGTACATTTTTCAATTAATATTTGATAACAAACAGATGACTATGTATCATTCAGTTAAGATATTTTTGTGCCATTGATTCCAAAATAGATTTTCTCCACCATTTTGAAAACATTTTTGAAAACTTTATCAGAAAAGAAAGATAATTGCAAGAACTTCGGCGGTCAATCTAAAAAATGATTAATTACGAAATGACGTTGAGAATAATAATCGGAACATAGTCATCACTATCATCACAAAGAAAGCCTGATAACTTTTGGTAAAAAATTATGAAGTGCTCATCCAACAGCAAAAATTCGGTACTAAATAACAGGTGCCTAATATGGAAGGCTTGCGCAAATACCTTTACAAATGTCCACCATGGTTGAGTTATTTCTTAGGATGACCAGTGACCACCCTCTGTACATTTTTTAATAAAAGTTAATAGTTGCATATGCCAAATATTATTGTAATCTGTCACATTTTCAAGTATTAGTAGTGGTTAAAAAATTTCATTATTTTTGACATTTTTCAAAAATGTTGGTATTGGTTATTCTATCAACTTCATGGTATCATCCACTTCACCACTTACATAGCACACAAAACTAATTACTGATACCATTGTGGAGTAAAATCACAATATTTGTGCAAAAATTTTACATAGTGTAGCTAATTTAGATCGTTTATTTTGTAACATTGTCAACCCTGAATCATTTTCAATCATCTGGCTGTGTCATCAGCATAGGTGAGTAAATTTTTTAGAGCAAATGTTAGATTTAGAATTAAAGAAATATGCATATCCTGTCAAATTTATGTTTTTAACAATAATAATTTAAAAATTACAAAGGCATCTGCAGTTTTAATTTTTGCATAATTTTAGGAAATTAAGATATTTTGTTACTTGTTAACGATGTAAAATCAAATTCGGCTTTTATTTTGACCTTTAAATAAATATATAAAGTTAAGAAATATATGGCCGTCTTGATGCAATTTTCGCAATGATATCGTAAATATGTTCATCTTAAACCTAATTAAAAGAATACGCATGAATACGGCACCATACTGAAAACATGTTTTATTTCATTTTAACGAAATATTTACCGATATGAAACGGAGGAAGAAAACTATCTATGAGAACTAAAAGAAAAACTATATGTAAAAATATTAATGAAACCATTGCATTCTGTTGTTTTTTATCAGTCAATGTAAAATATAAATATTTCATACTTATTCATGAATATTGCCTTGGTTTGCACGAAATATCTTTATGAGTGGCTTTGTGCCTTTCTGATGAGCTCAGAATAAGGGGGAAAACGTTTCATAGGCTAAGCATTTCCAAGAAACTGAATAAGAGATTTTATGAGCATGTAATCCATTAGAACGAAAAATGTTTAAGACAGGGTAGGTAAATAAATAAATTCATTTTAAACCTTTGTTCTCCTTTTTATCTGAATCTTCATACCGTAGGGGGTCATATAGATACTAGTTTAATCTGCTTAGCCGAACGGGACTGTGTTGGATGCTAGTGTTATAATGAGAATGTCAAATAAGAAATTGACAAATTTATTTTAGAATAATTTAGATTTGCTAGCATGACTAGAAGTCAGGTTATCGAAAGAATGCAAAGATTTCATTAATGTTTTTACATATAGTTTTTCTTTTCGTTCTCATAGATAGTTTCCTTCCGCTGCTTGCAAAATCCTATAAAGAATATGTTTCATTACTATAAGCAACCAAATAATAAATAATTCACTTTTAAATTTACCGATATCTACTAAAAAGTTTCTTGCATTACCATACGTAAATAAATAGGAATACTGTGTGCAGATACTTTTAAAACTAGACTAATCGTCGACACATTGTATTACTTGTTAATGTGTTTGAAATTATGAACCTCTAATCTCTGACACTGACATCAACTACGTTAGTGGAACACTTTGGGTGGTTGAGTGTACCGTTGCCTACATAGATGAATTAATAGGTATCATAATATTTAAAACAACCCGCCGTCACATAACCTGAACAATTCTTTTTCAAACGAACATGAACGGAGAATAATAAATTGTGATATAAATTTTGAAAACAGAATAACATTTACTTCCGGAAAGTATGATAAAAATGGATACTATAGTGAAATCTAAGAAACTTTAAGTGCCATGAGGATACTAAACGTCAGTCAATTAGCACCAAAATCTTGTCATTTCATATACGATACTGATATTACCCTTGTACCTTTCATAAAAATTCGTTCCCGAGTTTCGTAGCCATCATGTCCCAAATCATATACACATACATTTCTTAACAATCACTTTTTCGTATTGCTGGGACCTCGAAACCGAAATATCTGATCTTATCTCAATTTTACCAGTTGCAGTAACCTCTTCATTTCTATAGACGGGGAGGTTAAAACATAATAAAAAAATATAATATTGTTCCATATTAGTAACATTGATGAAACATATTCTTTTTAGGATTTTGCAAACAGCGGAAAGAAAAACTATCCTTGCAAAATCCTGTAAAGAATATGTTTCATTACTATAAGCAAACAAATAATAGTAACATTGATTTGAGAACTTTGAAAGAGGTTTCGAACATTTTCATTTCCTGGCAGAGTTCTAATCCGTCAATTACAGAATTTTCATGGATTTCATCAATTAAATTTGTGTGAAGCTTTTTACAATGTTTGATTAACCTTTCATTTTGGGAATTTTACTAAGTTCAAATTAGAAACTACACATATTATTGTAATCTTTCAGACTTTGCAAGTCATCATTTGATTATTAACAAATACAAGATGATTTTATAATATTTCTTAGATTCAAATTTTACACATATTAAAACAATATTATGTAGATATTGATTATAGAATTAGTTATGCTATAGAGATGTGCTAGATTGTTTACATATTCAAAGAACTGTTGACCTAAATAAATAGTTCTGGAGATTGTTTTTATGAATACACGGAAAGAAAAGGCATTCCTGACTTAGAAAAACTATAGAGCGCAGGTGTACTGCTCTTGAGAAACGTAGACGACTGGCTTATTGACATTATCACAGCAATAAATACAGAAAAATAAGATTCGCACGAATGTTGCCAACAAAGGGCGTGGTAAAATTAACTACCGTTAACGTGTTAAATTTATTATAGCATTAACCTTTTGCTTTATTAAAAATTTTCGATACACATTGTACTCTCATATTACATACTATAAAAATATATGAATAATTTTATCTGTCTTAACGGTTTAGAATGTTAAATGGAGTACCACCCACAATAGAAATGAACTTTATCTGGATATCAGAGGTCAGGCTATTAGTATGCATGTAAATGAGATATATATTTGAATGTAAATATAAGATATCAATTAGTACTTTTGGTACTAATTAATAGGCAGTTTTGTGTACGATGTAATATTTAATTATCTACAAAAATCTCTAGAAGATTTAAGATTATCGTATATAAATTACATCAAATGGATTTAATGTATATATGCTTCTAAAATAACTAAGCTTGCTATAGTCGACCTTTTAGAAGTAATTCAAAATGTATTTTTCTATATACTTGTGTTTTTGCTAATCGAAGCTAACTCTTATTACTTCCACATCAACGTAGTGGATTGAAAGTGCAGTAATCGTAAAAAAAATTTCAAAATTTTTTTTTTCTTAAAATAGGTTTAGAATGTCATGAATCGTCGAGATTTTAAATTTGAGCGGAAAAAAATTTTCTGTCTGTCTGTCTGTCGGTCTGTCGGTCTGTCGGTCTGTCTGTCTGTAACCTTTTTTTTGTCCGCGCGCTTTCTCCGGAACGGTTTAAGATATTGATTTGAAATTTTGTACACGTATATATCATAACGAGATCTGGAACTGGATTGTTGTTTGAAGATATCCGGTGAACTGTTGGGAGTAAATAGGGGTAAATATGTGGAAATACGTAAGCAAGCTGGTAAGAGTACAGAAACTTTAAATTTGATGTACGTACTACACGCCAAGGCCTCCGATTTTTTTATAATATTTTTCAACCCCCACTACCCCTAGTGCATTATTAAAGGGGTTGATAAAATAAAATTGGGACACTCATTTGAAATTTGGTACACGTATGTATTATAACGGCACCTCTAACTGGATTATGTTTTGAGATGATTCCGTTGAAGGGTTGGGGGTTAAATAGCGGTTAATAGAGGAAAATAAGTAAATCAAGCTGGTACGAACACAGAAACTTCAAATTCGGTATATGTACTAGAAGCCAAAGCCTCAAATTTTGTTATAATATTTTTCAACCCCCCAGCACCCTTACTCCATTATTAAAGGGGTTGATAAAGTAAAATTGAGATATTCATTTGAAATTTGGTACACTTATGTACTATAACGACATCTGGAACCAGACTATATTTTGAGATGATTCCGTTAAAGGGTTGGGGTTAAATAGAAATAATTCAACCATGGTGGGCGCTTGTAAAGGTATTTGCCCAAGCATTCCATATTTGGCACCTGTCATTTACTATTGAATTTTTGCTGTCGAATGACCACTCTGTATATTTTTTTGACCAAAAGTTCTCAGGTTTTCCTTGTAATAATAGTAATAACTATATTCAGATTATTATTCTCAATGTCTTTTCGTAATTATTAATATTTTAGAGTGACCGCCATTCACAAATAAGAAGGGACGTTCTGTGTAAATACCTTTACCGATCTTTTTCTAAGTTAAAGAAACCATTGGATTTTATATTTTGGACCACAGGAGATAGGACAGCTCCCATTTTCTGGGTTTTGGAAAATTCTAACCATTTTTTGATTCTTGACATTTTTCACCTATCACTCTTCTCGAGACGTTTTGACAAAAAAAAAAACAAAACGTGTATTTAGGCTTTCATTTTCAAAAACTGTTATTAACGATTATTCTTGGGAGTTTATTATGAATTAAAACATGCGGGCTTTATATTTTATATAACTAAACAATCAAGAATACTAGTTTTTACAAAATATAGGAATTAAATACACTTTTTCTCTCTGTTTAACGCTTAAATCTCGAGATGGGTAAGGTTAGTTAAAAAATGTTAGGAGTCAAAAAATGCTTAGAATTGTCCATGTTTCAACTCATAATAAACGCAGAAAATAATCGTAAATAATAGTTTTTTTGGAAAAAAAAAACTTAAATACAAGTTTTCTCTTACTTTTAAATGTCTATATCTGGAGAAGGGTGAAGTTATGTAAAAAATGTCAACAGACAAAAAATGCTTAGAGTTGCTCAAAATATAAAGTGCTCAGGTTTTAATTCATAGCAAATGATCATTTAGAAAATATACACTTTCTGCTTTCTCATCAACTCTTATATCTTGAAAAGGGCAAGGTTAGGTAAAAAATATCAAGTCATAAAATGCTTAAAATCACTCACATTCAGAATGCACATTATTTTTTTAACCGCTTATATCTCGAGAAGAGTGAGGTTAAGTAAAAATGGCAAGAGTCAAAAAATGCTTAGAATTGTCCAAAATATAAAATCCAATGGTTTGTTACCAACTTACGAAAAAATTGTTGGTGGCCGGAAATAGCGAACTCCAGTTCCAGTTTACGACCAGTTCCCATGACCCTGAATTTGTTTTATACACCTTTAGGAGCATTTTTCACTGTCTCGCATAAAAATCAGGTGGGGCAGAGTCTCATGTTGGGGTTAAATGCTTCATTTCCTCGACTAGAAGATGAGCGTGTTCATACTGTCAAACTAACAAAGCTTCCCTATTATATACTACGTAGTGATATTTTGCATATCTCAGATTGGATATACAGAACTATCTATGAAACTATTCTAGAGTGTCTATTGCTCAGTTAACGTTTAGTGTGATATCTTGAACTGAATAAAGAGTTATTTTGAAATGTCAATTCGGTAATTTTCGGTTTAATTTTTTCCTCCAAAACTAACCTTTGACGCTGAAAACCACTTTGACATAATTGACTGGAGTTCTTGTAAGCTGTTCTCTCCACCTATTTTGCTCAATATTGACGATGATACTATTTTATCACTAATACACTGTGAGACTGCCCTAAATTAGAACCTAAGAAGCTTTCCCTGCCACACACACGCTGTGGAGCGATGTGTAACGCTTGTCACCGAGGCATCAGGCAAGGTCTGTGGTGCGGAGAATAGAGATGGCTACATCAGATCAACTCTGCTAAAAAGATCCATAATGTCAGCGTTTTCTAATGAAGCTAAATCAAACTAGCCATTCAGGAAAATTAGCTATCAGAGAAAATGTAGCCTCTTTACATTTACAAATAAAAACCATATTTTACCAAAAATGTGCTTTTTTAAAGCGCATTCGCAAACGGAAGATTACTAAAAACAATTTTAGTGCTTTCTACCTTTAATAGGAATCTCTTTCCTCACTATAGTGACCTCGTAAGTATTCTTTCAGTCACCTAAAGAAAATTCAGACTAATTGGTAGATTTTATAGATTTTTCATTTTTTTGAGAACCACGCGCGAACGGAAGATACCAACCGATTTAAAAATGTTTTCCTCGCCTTCTCCCTACCAAATACGACTTTTTTTTTACTATAGCGTTTCGCTCTCACAACTTTGTTGTTTTTCGGCCCACCCTAGTATCTATACCAAAATTTAAAATGATTTTTAGCTATATGCGATGACATTAATTTTTCTTCTAAATCCGATATAAAAGTGTCTGCTAGGAGGGGGCTCAATGGAGATCCTATTTACACTAGTTATATTAACTTTGGGTAATAAGCTCGACAAAGAACGTATAGATAAAATTCAAAATCACAAGTGACAAATATTTCGTGAAATTTTAATGAATAAAATAAATGTTAATGTCCGCATTATGGAGCTGCCAATACAGGATGGTCAAAGAAATGGGCAAAAATTAATCAAATGCTATGCCGCACTAAGAAACAGGCGAAGAGTTTATTTCACAAAATGTGTACTTCCTTAGTAAACAGCATCATGTTCTATACCGGGTGAGTCACGAATTGCGCTCGCCCCGATATTTCCTAAAATATTTGGAATAGAAAATTGAAGTTCGGAGGCCTTATTACACGACTAAAATTCCATCTTTTCAATAAAAAATCAAGTTTGGTGCACATCCGGTTTAACCGGAAATGCCCACAACTTTCGATTTTTAAATGGAACACCCTATATATTTTTACATTTTTGGAATCTAGAGGAAATTTTGAATACAATACATCCATTCTGGTCACTTTTTGATAAACATTAAACATTTTATTAAAAAATCTATTTCTGAATCCAGAGTGCTGTGGTGCCCAAAATCTATTTTAGTTTGTGTGCTACGTTACTATAAAAATAAAAAGAGCAATATGATTGCATTACTTAATTCTCTAGAGGCGTTTAAAATTTTTAAATGTGACTTTTACCCACTAACTCGGTTTTTTTAAACGGGAATTTAATCATTCACCAACATTTTTAAATACCTCATTTTCATACGAATCTAATGATACCAAAATTTTGAAAATCTACTCAGAAATATTTGAGATTTCAGCCAAAATACAATGCAACCAAGCTTTTAGAAACATGCGGCTAATAGATAATAGATTAGTGGGCTTTGGAAACTAAAATGGCACATTTCTGTGTAAATCTGGTAACCTAATAACATTGGAAAAATCATAGTAGCCATTGAATGTAATAAAACAATATCAGCTGTCAGACAGACTCGTGTAGTTATAGGCAATCTTGAGCTATCAAACATTTAATAATTGTGAGCGCAAAAAACGTTACAGTTTAGTTTAGCATATGTATGTGGAGGTAAACACACATCCACAAGGATATTTGCAATAGAATGCGACATCAGTTCGGTTTTCAGAGTTTTATTTAAATGAACATAAATATCGGGCCTATAAATAAATAAAAATCAATTCTGTTTGAACAATTAAACTTAAACTAGGTAACAGTAGGTATCTTTAAAATAATTAATATAATTAAACCATAAATTGACATTTATAGATATTGTTCAAAATGTCCACCATTTTTTTCTATACACAATTCGGCTCTGCGTACAGTTGCTTGAATGGCTCTACGCAATTCAGCCGGCGTTATTTCATTAAGAGCCCGTACAACTTTATTTTGCAGATCTTCACGGGTATTTGAAGAAGTTTTATAAACGTTATTTTTGAGAGTGCCCCATACATAATAGTCGAGGGGTGTTAAGTCAGGTGACCTAGGAGACCACCTGATATGACCTTGATTTGCGATAAGGCGTTCACCATGCAAGTTGTTTAAATATTCCATCACTCTTCTGGAATTATGTGGGGGAGCACCATCTTGTTGGAAAAACAGATTTTGTAAATATGCAAGAGGAAGTAAGTCAAGAAATTCTGCTGTTTGGTTTTGTAAAAAGAATAAATATCGTTCGCCAGTAAGTGTATCCATCAAAAAATATGGGTCCAATTATTCGATCTCCAAGTACTCCAAGCCAACAGTTAAACCCAAATCTTTCCTGAATATTCCCCGGTCCTACCAACCTCGGATTTTCTTGAGCCCAGTACCTAGTATTATTTCTGTTAAACATACCTTGGTTCGTAAATCTACTTTCATCTGAATATAAAATATGAAAAGGAAAACCTGGGTTTTGTTGTACTGCATTTAAAAACCAGTTGCAATATACTACCCTCCTGTCGTTATCATCTCCATAAAGATGTTGGTGTATTTGGTATTTATAAGACCGAAACTTATGTTTCTTTAAAATTCTGCAAACCGAAGACTGACTAATGTCGTATTCCATTGACAATTCCCTTGCTGATGTTGTTGGGTGTACCATCACAAATCCTAATACATCAATTTCTTTGTCCTCACTTACAATAAATGTTTGATGGTCATCTTGTTGATTGGGTTCGTTTCTTAATTCTTCTTCCACTCTGGCAAACATGTGTCTGCTTGGATGACGTCTGTTGGGATATCGTTGCTGATACAGTTCTGCAGCTGCAGTTGAATTTTTGAGACGCTCTTCATATATCAGTAACATATCGACCTTTTCATTTCTACTAAAATTATTCATTTTCTTTAATTTTTACTCAAAAAGATTTCCGCAACGCTTTATTTTGTATCTGTCTGACAGCTGATACTGTTTTATTACATTCAATGGCTACTATGATTTTTCCAATGTTATTAGGTTACCAGATTTACACAGAAATATGCCATTTTAGTTTCCAAAGCCCACTGGTCTATTATCTATTAGTCGCATGTTTCTAAAAGCTTGGTTGCATTGTATTTTGGCTGAAATCTCAAATACTTTTGAGCGGATTTTCAAAATTTTGGTATCATTAGATTCGTATGAAAATGAGGTATTTAAAAATGTTGGTGAACGATTAAATTCCCATTTAAAAATACCGAGTTAGTGGGTAAAAATCACATTTAAAAATTTTAAACGCCTCTAGAGAATTAAGTAATGCAATCATATTGCTCTTTTTATTTTTATAGTAACGTAGCACACAAACTAAAATATATTTTGGGCACCACAGCACTCTGGATTCAGAAATAGATTTTTTAATAAAATTTTTAATGTTTATCAAAAAATGACCAGAATGGATGTATTGTATTCAAAATTTCCTCTAGATTCCAAAAATGTAAAAATATATAGGGTGTTCCATTTAAAAATCGAAAGTTGTGGGCATTTCTGGTCAAACCGGATGTGCACCAAACTTGATTTTTTATAGAAAAGATGGCATTTTAGTCGTGTAATAAGGCCTCCAAATTTCAATTTTCTATTCCAAATGTTTTAGGAAATATCGGGGCGAGCGCAATTCGTGACTCACCCGGTATACTTTACTAACATGCGATTTCAATTTTATTCATGTGATAAAATTTTATTCCGTAACAAAATAATTAGCCTTACTGTTCTCCACCTTGTTTCTTCTTGATATCAAAAGTACTACTCTAATAAGTATGTATAGTGGTATAAATCAGGTTCATTCACGTCAATACGTGAAAGGAAATTGGAAATGGTGCTTACGCGCTGCAATTTATATGCAGTTTGCTACAAACATCAGTCTAATACGTTTAAATAATTTAAATATTTGTTGCATCTACAGATTGCATGCACGGGAATATCTTCATCACGTGTAAAAGTTTAGAAGTAAATACTTTATAGAAATCCATTATGTTAATTAATTCGTGTATCATTTAAACTTTCTTGCTGCAGTATTAGTTAATCTTCTGCAAGTTAATGCGACTTCCGAGAGGTATAATTACTTCGTCTACTTAATTCTCGATAAAACAAGATGTAACTATTATAGGAAAAAGTTGTATTACAAATGTTATGATATTGAACAGTCGGCCAAACTCAACCAGTAGGTTCTGTGGATCAATATAAACCGATGCAACTATAACATAAATCTGTATCATTTTATAACTTTAAAATGTTGTATACCTGGCTTATTAATTATTTTATCGTAAATTTTGTAATGTTTTGCTGAAAGTAATATGACCAAAATATTCTTTGAGATACTGGAGAAGGATTTGTTCTTAATTTTGGTTACTACACTAGAAGTATCCAAAAATACTCATGTTCTCAATGTATCTTTCTAATACAACATTAAATTATACATAAAAAAGTTATACACGTTCTACACTTTAGGCAGCTTTTTACGAAAAGCTCTTTCGCAACATCAAAACGTTTCGTCATCTGCGCCTCTTGCCTTTTGTTCTTCCCTGAACTTAACCCATCATATATTGTCCCCTCTCAGCTCAATATGATAAAAAAATGAGAGGATTCGGGAGATTTCAGCGCTGGTGAGTCTTTGAGGGACGTATATCTTAGAGAATCAAATTATTGGTGCGATAAACTGTCAAATTTTGTTGAACTAGCAAGTTTCCCATCTTGCCACCTAGAAGCAAATAGCACAGACATGGCTTTAAGGTAATGTAAGTAGCTTGCCTTTATAAAAAACAACAAGCACTTCTGAAATTTTCCGCAAAAAGCAATTTTTTGTGGTCCCAAAGAAATCAACATTGTCACAATTAAAAATCGCAACCATGTTTCTTTTAACATAATAAAACTTACGATTTTCTGAAAATATTTTCTGAAATAAACAGAAAAGAAATGGCAACAATTCGTTAATGTGAATGTTGTAAGAGTTACGGTAATTACCTGTTCTATCAATATAAGTATTAAAGTGGCCCAAACAAACCGATCCTTTTCTTCTTTTACGAGGATCTTTAAAATATCAAAAAATTACCTCACATAAATTTTCTACCATTTTTATGCACATTTATAACTCGCTCAACCTTCTCTTTATTTTTTATGGCAGTTTCCTCCATTTAGCCCCTCGTAATGAGATAAAGAAACCCCTTAAAATCGTTTCCTTTGTTGTTTTCTCCCGGAGAACACGATAC
Organism: Stenurella melanura; assembly: GCA_963583905.1. Taxonomy (NCBI): domain Eukaryota; kingdom Metazoa; phylum Arthropoda; class Insecta; order Coleoptera; family Cerambycidae; genus Stenurella; species Stenurella melanura. The sequence continues at coordinate 54,663,217 of OY757312.1, forward strand.
CGTAATTTTATAAATATTGCTTTCCCGCAGAGAAGAATCGAAAAACTGGCAAATTTCGATTTTGAAAAACATTTTTCTCCTGTATTATTTCCCACATCCACATGGTGAAATGGAAGTAAAAAAATTCAAAGATTTCTCTGGTTGAAATAGATTTAGATTGTCATGACACGTCAAGATTTTAATTTTGAGCGAGAATGAAATTCTGTGTGCCTGTATCAGTCTACCTGTCTGCCTGTCGGTCTGTCTGTAACTTGTTTTATGATGAGAAAGCGGAACAAAATAATAATATCCTGAATTTTTTCTTCATTGAATCACTGTTCCCTAACGAGATAAATGTTTTTTTCGATTATTTTAAAACTGGTATTTGACGTTTTTCCTGGAAATGAAGAAATATGGCGCAAAGCAAATTATAAAGCAATAGGTATAAAAACTGATGAGGGGAAAAACATCGTAAATGATTTTAAGCGCATGATTTTTGTCTTTTTTATACCATCACGACGGGCCTGCGTAGAAATTTCTGAAAATTTACGTCAGGTATTTTCTTGAACATTTCAAAGATTTTGGTAAAAAAAGAAAATAATCGGAGGACTTATTTTTGCACTACTCTAATAAATATGTATAATACATTTCATGAGATGAGGAGAAAAGAAGTTCTAAGAGATAAGGATTCGGTTGAAAAAACTGATTTAAGGGCATTAAAATTAGAATGACAATAAATATACAGGGCGATTCATAGTGGATGGAGTATTAGAAGTATATGGAGAACGGATAAACACATCCTTTTGAAAATTTTAGGAGTTACTAAAGTAGGTGTAGCCAATCGAACCAAAGTAATTACAAGCACGTGGTACTTCCGGTTATACCGGAAGTCGATACCAACTTGCTTATTTTAAATGGAACAACCTATATATTATCGACTTTTCGGAATGACTATAAAATTCTAGATCCAAGCATGTAGAACAACCTATATCTGAACCTAGCAGCTTCGGAGATTTTTGACATTTAATGAGAAATTTGACAGATGCAACAATTTGCAAGAACCGTCTTAACTTTCTTGGTACAAGAGATCTTCATTTGCCTTTCGGCACATAGAAAAAATACATTTTGTCAAATTCAAACCTCAATAACTTTTTTATTTCAAATGGAACACCCTGATTTTTTTTACATCAAGTTATATAAAATTAAGTTCCCCTTTTTCTAGCATACGAATTGTAGGGATTAAAGTTACAACTTTTTGAAATATTGGCGATTTTCTTAGATATTCTTAGAAACAATCATTAACGTCGGTCATTCTCTTATGTCAAAAAATACCAGCACGTGTAAATTACACCCACGAAAATTTTTAGATTTGTTTATTATTTATGGAGAATGTGATAAAATAATATCAAGAACATGTAACTCATTTGCTACTCGATACGCACAAGAACAGAAACCATCACCATACACTGTAAAGCGCATATTGGATAATTTTAGTATTTGGCTCTGTCCAGGCAGAATTTCTAAGGAGGAAGCCTATTGGACGAAAACATAGAAATAACAATTTTGGGGCATTTTCGGGCATTTTCAATTATGTCATTAGGACAAGATGCTCTGGAATCGAGATTATCCAAGAATTCAATTCATATGATTTAAAAAAAATAAGTCCATTTTCGTTCCACATGGTTCAACAATTAAAAGAAACAGATTTCCGGACGAGAGAAGATTTCTGTGAATTTATTTTAATACGACATGAAGGTGACAATTATTTTTTGGGAAACATATGGAGAGATGATGCTAATTTTACCAAAAATTTACTTTATAATCAACGCAATTCCCATTACTGAAATAACTTGAATACTAATGTACTCAAGTATCGAAATATTTAAAAACATTAGCAGTTTAATATTTATTGTGGCATGGGAAGTGGTGACATTACAGTTTTTTGAGGAAAACTTAAATATTAAGTTAAAAAGATTTCTTTTTAAGCTAATATGTCTAAGGCTTCCTCCTTAGAATTCCTGCCTTGACATAGCCAAATAATTATCCGATGTGCATTTTACAACGTATGGAGATGATTTCTGTTCTTGTGGGTATCGAGTAGCAAATACGTTACATGTTCATGATATTACTTTATCACATTCTCCATATATAATAAACAAATTTGTAATATCTTTATGGGTGTAATTTAAACGTGCTGGTATTTTTTAACATAAGAAAATGACCGAAGTTAATGATTGTTTCTAATCATGGCTAAGTTGATGGCAATTTTGACTAAAAATTATTGAACATTTAAAATAATCGCCAATATTTCAAAAAGTTGTAATTCTAACCCCTACGGTGCCTATAGTATAGAAACTGGAATTTAATTTTAAATAACTTGATGTAAAAAAGTACAGGGTGTTCCAGTTGAAATAAATAAGTTTTTGAAATTTGAATTTGACAAAATGTAAGGTGAGAAATCGAACACTTGGTATACTATTATCAAATTTATTTTCAACGAAGAGTGTAGCTCGTCTTGTGCTCTTTTTATGTGCCGAGGAGCAAATGAGGCTATCCTGCATCAAGAAAGTTATATCAGTTCTTGCAAACCGTTGCACCTGTAAATATTTTTATAAAATGTCAAATATCTCCGAAACTGCAGAGTTTAGATATAGGTTGTGTTACATGTCTGGATTCAAAATTATATGATCATTTCGAGAAGTCAATAATATATAGGACGTTCCAATAGACAAGTTGGTATCGACTTCCGGTATAAACGGAAGTACCACATGCTTGTAATTACTTTGGTTCGTTTGGCCACACTGACTTTAGTGACTGCCAAAATTTTCAAAAGGATATCTTCATTCTCCATATACCTCTAATATTCCATCCACTATGAATCACCCTGTATGTCTCGGCTTATAAACGCTGAAATGCTATCTCCAAACTGTCATATTTTTAGAACAATTCACCGTGCAAAAATAAAGAACGAATCAAAATATTTGTCGTTTTATAGTCTTCTTCTTTCTGCTGTACCATTCTCTTGACACATGTAACAATTTTTGAATTATTTGCAAAAGTCTGCCTAGAAGTATCAATTTTTTAATAGTACTTTCGCGAATTTCAAGTCATTGAAACTTGGTATATGTCCATTTTTATGAAAAGATCTATACTATGCATATTATAATTCTGTTCTCTATCAGCAACATTAGAAACCACTCGCAAATAAAAAGCCGTCATTGGACTTTTTTAACAGTAACTTATGCAGTCTTAAAACTGCATGGCAGAAACAACAATGAAAATTTATCGCAGCTCAGGAATTCAGAGGTTGTGCCGTTTTTACGCCAATATTTCAAAAATTTGTAACTTTATTTTACATAATCTGATGTAAATAAATACAGAATGTTCCATTTGAAATAAAGAAGGTTTTGAGGTTTGAATTTGACAAAATGTAGCGTGAAAAACAGAACACTTGGTATATTATTATGGAATTTATTTTTACCGTAGAGACTAACTTATCTTATGTTCTTTCTATACGCCAAAGAGCAACTAAGGATTCCAACACGAAGAAAGTTATAACGGTTCCTGCAAACCGTGGCACCTGTCAAATTTTTTATAATGTGTCAAATATCTCCGAAATGGCTGGGTTTACATACAGGGTGTGTGACATGCTTGGACTTGGACTTGGAATTTTATGATCATTTTGAAAAGTAGAAAATGTATAGGGTGTTCTATTTAAAATAAGCAAATTGATACCGACTCTTGGCACACCCTGTACATCTGGAGGACTGAAAATATTTTAAGTGGAGCAGGCATGATTGATTATGACAGCATACCAAATTTGAAGTTAGTAATCCAACTGCAAGTTGAAAAACTTCTAACGAAGGGCCTACGTGGATCACCCTGTATGCAGGTGTATCATCATATACTGAACTGTAGTCGGTTAAGAAGACATATGGTTCCATGCTAAATAATACAATGACATATTATACTATTATTATTCAAAAATATGAATTTCATCAACATGATGTTATATTTATGGCTAAAACTCGTAATAAATATCCCTGGCGCATTCGCCAATATTTAAAATTTTGCCACACTGGCTACATTATTATTATATTCGTGTGATTTAAGTAATCAAATATGTATATATTATAACTTGACACCAATTATTAGTATTTATCGTAGCAAAATAATTTTTGTACAGAAATCTGCTTCATAACACATCGAACTCAAATGCTGAATAAATAAGAAGTTCTCTAAGTGTGTAGCCCGTTTGTTGTAACACGATAACTTCTGTTACTTAAAATGTTTACTTCACATTTTAAACACAAGTAAAACAATATGGTAGAATACTCCCTATTCAAGGTGATCAATATCGGTAATACAGGGCGATCGTTAGAATCGAGTAAATTTCCATTATGTATATAAGCTCTGTTTATTATAATTTGAAAGCAAAATATTACTAAAGGTTTTATTAAGTACACAAAAATATATAGATGTGTAAGATATTAAAATATTATTATAATATACAGGGTGCTCTTCCAGTTCGAAAACATTTTCCATACATTAAAAAATAAATCAAATTCATTGTAAAATGTTATAGAAATTTGCTTAAAACTTTTATGAAACAAATCAAATTTGCAATCGAGCATTGCTGAATGAATCTATTAAATATGATGACTACTCTTAGACATAAAACTTCTAATTCAATTTGGAACATAAGTAAAACGACATGGTATAATACCATCTATAGAAATAGAACAATTTTGTGCATACAGTGTACCAAATTTCGAACGAATATCTCAATTTTACTTTATCAACCCCTTTAAAAATAGAGTAAGGGTGGTGGGGGAGTTGAAAATATTATAAAAAAGCTGAGGACTTGGCTTCTAGTATATACACCAAATTCCAAGTTTCTGTAATTTTACCAGCTTGCTTTGCTTATTCTCCCCTATTTACCCCTATTTAACCCCAACCATTCAACGGAATAATCTCAACATATAATTTCGTTCCAAATATCGTTATAATATATAAGTGTACCAAATATCAAGTGAATCTTTTAATTTTTGTTTATCAACCCCTTTAATAATGGCGTTAGGGTGGCGGAGGGGTTGAAATATGTTATAAATAACTACCGCTTCTAGTACTTACCAGCTTGCTTTACTTATTTTCTCCTATTTACCTCCGTTTACCCCCCAACCCTTCACCGAATATATTCTAAATCTATCCAGTTCCAGATCTTGTTATATTACATACGTGTATAATATTTCAAGTTAATGTCTTAAACCGTTCCAGACAAAACATGCGGACAGAAAATGTTACAGACAGGCAGAATTTTTTTTTGCTCAAATTTAAAATCTCGACGTTTCATGACATTATAAATCTATTTCGGAAAAAAAAATTAAATTTTTGTATAGTAGTATAGTATTTGGTAACGCCCTATTGCAGCTTCCTTTTATATTGTTGCAGCTTTATTAATCAAGTATTTTAAACAAGATTGATACATCCTCTAATCTTTGTAAAGTTCGCTAAAATCTGATAGACACAGTGTGTTATTGAAGTTTATATATAATACATCGCAATATTTTTGTGTATTCAGTCAAAAACTTGGTGACATTTTGTTCTAAAATTTTTAAAAACACACACCTGGCGATGATCCTATATGGCACTTATGGCTCAATTTAATTGAAAAATATTGTATTATACTGTTTTACATGTACCAAGCTTCAAATAAAATTGTTACAGTTTAACAGAAGTTATCGTGCGTGATTTATTATGTCTTCAGTCGGAATCGACTTGTAAGGCTTATCAAATAACCGTTTTAGATGTTTTCAAATTAAATTGATATCTAACCTAAGTAAAGTTTGCTCTAATTTGAGAGACGCACGGTGGGTCATTTTAAATATATAGCAAATAACTATTGCAAAATTTTATACTCACATATTTCTAGAATGATATCCACACTTAATAACAGGATACCTACCTAGTTCCCGGAAGAAGTATTAGACAGATTAGCTGCAGCAGTTGGGTTTAGTGTAATAACAAACTGCGCCGCATTGCACAAATGAAGCATTTTTGTCTGCATGAGTGTTAACTTGTACTTCAGGGTTAGTGTGTCCTTGTAAAAGTTGTGCGTTTGCGTGCCCAATATTTTGTAGTAGTTTAGTTTCAACGTATATATACTATTTATCCTAAATCTGTTACTATACATACTCTTGAATTAGAGATGTTTAAACTTAGGCATGCGAGATGTTTTAAGTTTGAAAAGCCCGTAAACTTCAGATTCGGGCAGATTCGTTTTGGAATAATCTTTTTCGTATTAAGCAACTCATTTGTATTATTTTTCAATTGCTAAGAACTGCCAAGGGACATAATTTTTCTTTGTTTTAGGTTATCGATCCCAAAAAGATAACTTTTTGAAGTTTGTCAGGAGAGTGCTGTTAAAAGTAAAAACTTCACCGTTTTAACTTATGTTTAAGCCGATATAATATAAATGCATCTGATGAAGAAGCAAGATATATTCTATATTTGTGATACTACATACCTTCCAGCCTCCTTAAAATTTTAATACATGGTGTGGCATAATGAAAATGTCTAATCTTCCAATAGGAATGCTTTCAGAGGAAGCTTTAGTGTGACGAAATAAGGATTTAAAAAAAATATGGATAATATAATACAAGGAAGTCTTCTCGCAAAGATAGTCAAGTTCAGCCAGTTATTGTCATACACAGCCACTCAATAGTGGCGTTATCGAATTATTACCAGATCCACCCCTTCCAACCGCGACCACATCATCACAATCACCTGATGAGTCTGATAACAATACTGAATACGAATACATGGAAATTTTGGTGGGGGTTCGCTTTTTGTGAATAAGATATTTACGAATTTATTACTGCGAATAAAAAAATAATTAGAATAATATTAGTTTTAAACTGTTTTATGCTTTTTTTTATTTTTTGAAAGTTATAACTAAGTATTTTTTTTAAGTCGCGGCTTGTTTATTTTATTAACTTATCGTAGTTTTGCTAAACCATTATATTAAATACAATAAAGGCATGTTCTGTTATATTTTGAATTTTTGTTTCCTAGATTTGTCATTTTACCCACTGTGAGACGTACTGAATACAACACTTTTGATATTTGTACGTCCTCATACTTTTATGTACTTAATCAGAAGTATGGCTGATATCTTCCAAATTTGTAATAAAAATTATAAAACATATGTCATCATGTTTAATATATATTCTCAGTCGGCATGTGCTCGTTTTGCAATTGTGCTATTATTGATGTTTAATTTAATAACATTTTGCTCTAAAATTACGTTAAACGTAGTTTAATAAATCATCGTAGCTACAAGCCTCTGATGATCACCCTGTAAGGTGGACGTAACCCAATTTTAATGGGCACTATTCTCCTATCTAGTTTACAAATGATCCTAATTTGAAATAAAAATTTTAAGTCTAGCAGAGGTTATCGTGTAAACAACAAACAGTTCAAACACATACACGGACGCACACGTAGAGTTTAGCATATTATAAAATTAATTTCTATGGAATTCTATTTCTACTGTTATTATTACAAAACATTTTCTGGTGGTAGTATTTTTATTTGATTAAATTAAAAAGATATAATAATATAACGTATATATGTAATCAAATAAACAGAAAACTCTCAATCATATTAGATATTGAAAATATTTGAAAGCATTTCGAAGATTATATAACGACTTATGTTAATTTCAGTAAAAGACAAATAGCGCAATTCTCATTTGTTATTAAATTTACTAATAATTAAAATTTTATGTTTCCTATTTCCTTCCTAATATAGAACAGATCGTTAAAACAGAACTTTTATTATTAATTAATTTAGTCTAATAACCACGTTTAATAAACATGAAATTATAACAGGCAATAAAATTTCAAACGCATGTCTATTCACAGTCACTCCTTTTCCAAATCCATTTAATCATGCATCAATTCTTACTTCCTTTTATAAAGTAGATTCTGTTGTGTGTTTTACAAATGCGTAAAATTAGAATTTAAATTGTAGGTTCACTAGGTCATGCGTAATTGCATAATAACAAATACTACTGTGACAAATTCATTACCGAATGTCAACTGGAAAAAATATATTTCCTAGCGGATCTTGTAGCAAAAAAGTGTTCAGGAAAACGGTAAACATTTACTCAATTTTTTATGAGCGTCTACAAGTCTAATCGTGAGTTGACACAATAGTTAAATCAGTGAGAAAATTGCGTCAATATATAAACTTGTTAGTCCATTTTCTATGGGTCTTAACCCAAAAATAAGTAGCTAACTAAATAAATATGTGAGCATGAGTAGTATTTTATGCATAGAATGGGATTAAAATTATACTAAAATATTACAATATTAGACAACTCAGTATAGTTCAATTTACAAGTAAGCAAAGTAAGGTAAAGTAAACAATGTAGGTAATATAATTATAAGTAATACAATTACTTAGAACTGTTATGTTCCAACATATATTTTATTTCAATGTGTACAAATTTTAGAGGAGCGTTGCTGTTATCATATACAGGGTGTCCGTAATAACGTAATGTAACTATCAATTCCTTCCTTATCGAAAATAAAGGTGGGTTCTTGGTGTAAAAATTTTCAAAATAAGCCTTTCTTGTCCAGCTACACCCCCTTAAAAGAGCGCGTAAGAAACTATTTTTAATTTCTATCTGAAAGTAACGTATTCGGAATAAGACGAAATTTGGTACATCTCAGTTACTAATGAAAGGCATCTAATGAAAGAATTTCATGCATCTAGCGTGTATACACAGGGGTGATATTAACTACCCCTTTTAAAGTTTTGTGAATATCTTTCTACATGCTATGTTTTTCTCCCAATTAAAAAAAGAACTAAGCAAAATGATTCATTTCGAAACTTTTTACTTCTTGGAAAAAGTTTCGTAAAATCGACAGTTTTTAAAAAAAAAAACTGAATTACATCTGCCTAAGTGATCAATCAGAAGGGACGAGCAGTATCATATTAGTCAAAGTACGAGGTACTCTGGTGTCAAATCATGATTTGACAGTATTTTGTACCGATGTGATCATTTGGTGCTTATGAATTATTTTCAGATTAAAATTTGAAACCGTTTTTTGCACATCTCTTCAAAGGAGCGTCGCGAACAAGAACGCTCATTTTGAAAAATTTTATATGAAGAAACCACCTTCACCGATAAAAAATTGGTAGTAAAATTTTTTGCACGTTATTTCGGGCCACCATGCACAGCGAATATCTGCTTTCTTATTGGCTTGATAATTGCATGTAGAACAAGAATATCTTTTTGGTATTGGTCAAAAAGTTGTGCGAAATTTGTTATTAAACAATTAGCGACAGAAAATGAGAATCTGATCCCTAAAAGTGTAATTTTCTTTTCCTTGACTTCTAGGGGAAAAGTTATATTCTTTATTTTTGTCTTTAAACTTTACATAACATCGAATTTGCCCAAAAAATAAAAAAATGTTTTAACTGTTACAAAACGTGCGAAGATGCAAAAATATATATACTCTATAATATTATGCATATAATAAATTTGCGCAAATCTAACAACAGCAAGATTTTTTTTTTCTAAAAGCTTCTTTCCAAGATCTTCCATCGTCATTAAATTAAATTCTATTGAAAGTTACAGTCAAAATTTATTGGATATTGTTTATAAGTAAACGAAACATAGTCTTACTAAAATTTTTATCAACAATACAAATTTCAAGTTATCGAATTTTTTCAAAGTGGAACATGTTCGTAGAGGCAGAAAGTATGTGAAATTTTTCCCGAAAACCAAAAACTATTTTTATGGCTGGAAATTCATTTTATATGTTTTCCGTTGAACAACAAATTAGCAGCAATATCTCTGGTACTATTTAATTCGACAGTGATCGGCTTTTGAGGGTAAGTTATATTTAAGAAGGAAAAGTATATACATTTTTGCATTTTCGAACATTTTACAATAGTTAAACAATTTTTTAATTTTTTGGATAAACTTGATTTTACGTAAAATTTAATGGTAAACAAAAAAAGGACAATACAACTTTTCTCTTAAAAGTAAAAGAAAAAAGATGTTTCACTTTTACGACTTAGAGTCTCATTTTTCGTCAATATAATTGTTTAATAACTTTAGCACAACTTTTCAGCAAATATCAAATATCTTTGTTGTACACGCAATGACCAAGCTATTAAAAAGGGAACCTTCATCTGTCGAATTTCCGCCAGAAAATATATCTCGCCTGGATTAGGATCAATTTATTAATTTTTCGAAGAGTCTAAGAACAGACATCAAAAAAATTGTATGACATCTTTTGTATAGAATTTTATAAGCCTTGTTTTTTTCTATGAAACATACTTCCCATGTCGCTATTACTTAACAAGATATAAGTTAGAAACTAAATAGGAGCACCATTTTTCCAATATGGTGGCTTGAGCGCAACAGATAAGACACTTTTATTATATTCAGTAGTATGCCTGAATGAACATTTCTGCCAAGTTTCAAAACTGTATTTTTTCAGTGGAGTAAAAATAAGTATTACATAAAACTTCTAAAATAACGTAAATTACCTGCCCCTAGTTTCACCGTTACTTTACTGAATTACTCTTCCTCACTTTCGATCTGTTATATATTTAAACTATTTTTTCAACCAATGCTCTGGTTCTATGTATGATACTTACTTAGCTATATATTTTATATCGATTTATATGTGGGGGTATATTTATTTAATTCGATATTATGCAATAAACATAATTATAGACTTACTATTTTTATATTGTATTTCTATTTCTCTTCTTCTTGCTCTTTTCAGTGCCTTCATGAATAAGTACATACTTGTTGGGTTAAGTTTATTCTCAATGTTTATTTGAAACGTTAAGCTTAGATGATTCATTCTATAAATTACATGTTTTATCTTTATCGTTTTATGTATGCACATTGAAATTGTTAATATCTGAATGAATTTTATTTGATTTGGATGATTACAAATTAGTATCTTTTTTAATGCGGAATACGTAGGTATGTAATATGATACTTAATTTTACAAAATAAGTGGGCGTAAACATGATCTACTTTTTCATGGATTTCAACACAATTAAAAAAATATTATGTTACATAAAAGTAACCCTAAATTATTACAACTTTTGATTCGTTCTTTATTGTCGTTGAATGACCTTTTTCTACCACTTGAATGTCATATCGCACTAATAGCTTAATTTTGCAAGAAGTACGCCCCAAGTTACTCATCAGCATCTTACAAATTCTATTATTTTCGGCCACACCAACGAAAGAAGGAATAATATAAAACCGTGCATAGACAGTGAAAACCACATGTAAAGAAGCAATTAGGATGCTCTCCAGAATTTTCAGCCGATGAAGCTAATGGGAAGAGCGTTGGTGGGGTTTTGAGCTTAACAAACAACCGCGGTGGGCGGCGTAATGCTGTCATATGTGTTATAAAACAAAATAAGGCCAACTAGGATAATTATTCATGGATATAAGTCATCTGATAAGACGTTGTAAACAAGAAGCAGTATATACAATCAAATCTGAGAATCTTTGTTTCTCCTGTTTATCAATAAGCTGAATGATTGTAAAAAACTTACAACTACGAACAACTTTTAATCAGGGTTGGCAAAAATTTCGTTTTTTTTATTTTAATCAAAAAACACGTTTTTTTTTAATTTAAAACAATCCAATGTGTTTTAGACATGGATTTTTAATTGTTGAAAAAAAACATGTTTTAAACAATAAAAAATATGTTTTTAAACTTAAATTTATACGGGCGCGTCGACCCAATACATTGTTTATTCTATAAACCATGCCCATATTTCATCATAACAAGACGAGGACGATACTTGACAACGGCTCTGCCAATTCGGTGTAATAAATACGTCAAGTTGTGCAATAGTGCAATAGTTGTTTGGTGATTGGTTATTGACTACACAGGCACATAAAAAAAAAGTCGAGTGGGAGAAGGCAGACCTAAGTATTGCCATGAAATCAGACCTGCTGAACACGGGCCCGATGTCCATTTTGCCCGATTGGCTCTGCAATCTCAAAAAACACCGTAAGAATGCCCAAAAAAATTAAAATGTAGCTAAAAATCTGAAAAAATTCAGGGATACATAAGATGGCGATAGAAATCGAATGGCGTAAACCAGACATCCCTGCGGTCCTTCGTTTTCGAGATAGAGCAACTCAAAGTCACCGGAAGGAAAAAAAATTTTTCGCACTCCTCGAGGCTTTATATTGGAAACAAAAAAGCTATAAAATTCTAGTTTGCGCCATTCGATTTCTCTCGCCATTCTACGTACCTCTGAATTTTTTTCAGATTTTTAGCTACACTTTCATTTTCTCGGGCATTCTTACGGTGTTTTTTTGAGGTTAGGAAAAATACAAGGCCCGATCGGGCAAAACGGACACCAGATTCGTGTTCAGCAGGTCAAAATGCATGGGAATACATAGGTCTACCTTCCCGTACTCGACTTTTTTGTGTGTATCCGTGCTATTAATTGCTTTAAAATTAACACCTAAGAAATTAAATAATAACAGGTATATCTTCTATACAATAGTAATATGTTTCGTTCGTTGTACTTATACTACTATATTATTATAACTAGTTTTATTGCATTACATAAAAGTCCATATTTTTTTATTTTATTATTATTTTTATTACCTTATCAAATACAACGATATTCCAAAAATTGTCCATCAAACACACTGAAAAAACGCATTGAAAAAAATCATGTTTAAAACAACTGTTTTAAACGTGTTTAAAACAAATGTGTTTAAAACAGGTTACTGTGTTTTAAACACTTAAAAAACATTTCTTTAAAACATTTTGTTTTAAAACTGCCAACCCTGCTTTTAATCTGAACTATAATAAGTAACAAACGAATTAAATATGAACATTGAAAATTTAGTTTCTTCTAGTATATGTAATGAAGGCAAAAAGAGAAAATATTTCGTGCAAAGACGAAACTGCCCCCCTCCCATTTTTGGAAGTGCTAAATACCATGCAAGTTGTGGAAGAAGTTTTCGACCGCCACAACCCACTGAAATGGCCAAAAACTACCCCTTTTATCGATTCCCTTATAATACCTTATATAAACGGGTTATATTTGAAATAACATGAAAGGGGATAATAGACAGCATTCCTAGGGGGATGATTAAAACCTCCCGAGGGGTGGAAAATATATTTTTTTTCAAATGCTCAACCCCTCCTCATCTCTCAAACGGGCAGAACCACCCCTCACTCACTCACGAGAGCGTGTTATCCTGGATTTACGGGTTTTTCGCCACATAATAAAATCCCTCCCCAAACCCGTTTAAATAGGAAAACATAAAGGAGTCCATAAAAGGGATAATTTTTGGTCGTGTTAGGAGGTTGCGGCAATAAAAAACTTCTCCCATAACTTGCATCGTGTTCAACACCCTCGAGAACGAAAACTGTTACTATTACCATATTATTATAACCAGGTAATTCTTCTTGTAATCTACCTAGAGAAAAATATTTGTGCAATAAACCGTTTCATAACAAGATGAATCCAAATATCGAATAAAAATGTTATATGCGTGATGCACGGTGATTAAGAGTCGCGTCAACTCGCGTCATCATTTTAGGCACAAAAGGCCGAAGCTCCAGATCCTGGATAACGGGTAAGTATAACTTAACCGTTTTTCTGTTTCAGCCCGACCTTCAGGCCCAGCAGCAAGTAGACAATGACCAAAAACATCCACATCACCCGATCCCGGGGGTACCAAGCAAACAACCAACTCGGTACCCTTACCCTAGCCCGTGCCGGCCTCTGACGCTAAAATAAGCATCTTAGGCCGAACACAATCCTTGAGCTACACAGCCCAATACTTCCTTCCGACTAAATCGGAGCACATGAGGTCAATTGATACCCTGAGACCGTCAACAAAAGTCAAGAATATAGTGTCATCATTTGTTTAAACTGTTTTATTATAAATTAGAGTAAACTGTTACTAAAGTTTAATCCAAAATGTTAGTCATCTACGCTTCGTCTTTTCCTAACATATCTATAAGTTTTCCTGCCTCTTTCCTGTTTCTTGTTTGTTACTTCTTGCTTTCCTTATTTGTACTTCAAAATTTCCATTTGGTTTAATCCCGGGGAATGATCAAAACTCTCGTTAAAACTATTCTTTATCGTCATTTCAGAATTTTCACACTATAGTCGAGAGACCGCCGGATAGTGTGACCAAATTCCTCAGTGTATGTAATTTTATTAGTTTTGTAAATTTTATTGTTTTAATTCCTCTTAGATGTTAAAGATATAATTGCTTTTATTAATTTGCTTCTAAGGCGTAAGGTATTTTAGCTAATCTATTTATTGGTCTTTATTAAGCTGATCCAGACCTACCCCGTCCAGCTTTTCAATTCCCGTGGCGCTACGCGCCGTGAATGTCTGGCTGGTTCCTTGTCAGGTTCTGGGGTTGTCATTGTTATTATTTAAGCTGTAATAAAGTCTTGCTGAACTTGAAGTCGAAAGATTTATGGTTCAAACCTTCGATAGGTTGAATGTATAATATTTTATGTTTCTTACTTCATTTCATATTAACGATTAGTTCACTGAATAAATATAAATCCTAAAATTAAAAATATCTAAAATTGATATTGTTTACTGAAAACTGAAGTGTATCCAATGGAATACTAATTATATGAAAAGTGTAATAAATTGGCGACGACTATAATGTTTACTCTAGTTCTTAAGTACTACTGGATTACTGGAAGTGTTAAAATGAAAAGAAGTAACATAAAATGGGAAAAAGAAAAGTACAGTGGTAATAGTACTTAAATTACACTTTCCACCAAAAAACTAAATTTATCAAAAATAGAGTTCTCGCAATTTAAGTTTTTAATACAAGGAACTCTAAGAAATATTGCGTGAGAAATCTTATGTCGTAAGACTTATATAGCAAGTCATAGACCAAGCGAAAGCCTGAACGAAGATTTATCAATAAACCTCTAACCGTGAAATTCTCTATTCATACAAACTGTAGACTATTACATTACTCATCAAATATTTAACACAAGCAATTTTCCATAACAATGACCATATCTAACAGTCAACGAAAAAAGTATTTTAACGAGGTACAGTATAATTTAATTCAATTAAGGAAGTTACATGGAAAGTAAGTGACATCAATTATTACAAAATATACGACATTAGGTTTAAATATTTAAAGCCCAAATTCCTTAAATTGGGTAATTTATTGTCAAGTAGCATGAAAAGCACTTTCTTTTTACCATGTAGGTAATGGTTTTGTGCGTTTTATTTTTTATTTAATGTGCGCATTATTTTATGTGTGTATGTATGTGTGTGTGGTCTGGTTTTATTATAGTATAACTGATTGCTGCCCATAAGAGTTTACTCTGTGTGAAAGTTCAACTGAAGGGTATCATCTAGAATGTAATACTTTTTATTTGTTTCAGAATACATAATGAGAGGTGTTTTATCGTACTCATTTGTTAAGTTCTTCTACCAAAGTTGAAAGTTCTTCAAACAATTCCCAGTACTCTTACAAGAAGTTATAGAAAATTGTGAAATTGCATATTTACGATTTCTTGAAAGAGAATCAACATAATCTGTTTTAACAGAACTTTGAAGAAATCGGACGATATTTTAGTTTTATTCACATTCCAACATTCATTTCTCGAAGGCCATTGAAATTGTTTAGTTTCTACCTCATAATCAGATATCACCTAATGAACATGGTTTTATGAGTAATAGGTCAACGGTTACAAATTCGGCGATTCACACGCAATGTGTTGCCAATATATTAGATTGTCAGGGGCGGGAGATGTCATTTGCATAGCCTTTCCACAGGCTAGATCACGGCATTCTATTTGGACAATTAATAAAGTTTCCATTCTAGCACAGCTGAATTTCTTAAACCTTGTGTATGGTAAAGACAATAGTATGTCACTTACAGTGGTTTTCGTTCATTCTTTATAATTTTTACTATTACCTCAGGCGTTCCTCAGGAATCCAACCTTAGTCAAGTTCTTTTCTATTATTCATTAATGATTTATGATTTTACTGATTGTTGTAATCTATTTTATGCTGATGATTTCAAAATATATTCGGTTATAATTTTATAGTAATTTTTTATTGACGGCGATAGAAAATTGCAACTTGATCTAGATAATATTCAGTCTTGGTGTGCAGTTAAAAAATTATATCTTGATGTCTCGAAATTTAAAATTACTAGCTTCTCAGGAAAGCAGGCAATATGGGAATTTGAGTATCATATTGAGAGTAATATATTATTCAATCAGGACTTGGGTGTGTTATTTAATAGCAAATTTGCTTTTAATGAGTATACAAATTTAAAAGTGTACGAGGCAATGAAGTCTTATGCATTTGTCATAAGAGACTATAAGAACTTTACAAACATTGTTGCCTTAAATACATTACATTTTTTTATGTCCGCTCCGGATGTAGGACTATGAAATATGCAGCACTAATTTTGTATTAACATTATAATCTTAAAAAATAATGATAGAATGGCTTCAGAGAGAATTATTTAACTATATGATAAAATAGATGGTATTTATCTAGTAAATTGCAATTGCTTAAGAAGTATATTCAATATTATCAGCTTAGATTTAAGAAGAATTTGTCTGACATTTTTATACAAGTTTTTATACTACATGATCGTTTAGATGTGATATACCAAAAACAAATATTTTATCAAAGTCAATCGGTATACGATATGTGTCAGAATTTCAATAACTTCTCTAATTTATACGATATACGTTATTAGAGTAGAGTAGAGTTCTTTAAACTATTTTATCATCATATCTCTTAATATAAATGTTACATAAAACTATGTTTGTTATAAAGTAGTTAATATTATTAGCAATTATCTCACTGTTAAATTAGGTATATAATTTTTTTACAAATATGCAGGACTGGCATCTTTTCAGTATAACATGTGGTGCTCAGTTTAGCAGAAAATATTGAGAGAGATAGAAGGAGAAGGATACCGGTTAAGAAATCAACTTTGCAGATTTTTTAAGTTATTTATTAAAGACATAGGGTGGTCGCGAGCACGTTTTAATTTCCTTAGTTTTGGAGTTACACAACAAATATAGAAAATCACATGTGTGCTCCAAAAATCATTTCAGAAAAACAATTGAAAGTCTTCGGAGATACGAACTTTAATTCTTCTGTGGAAGTATAGTAATCATAAAATTATTTTTTTATTGAAATAGGCTCATAATGTCATAAAACGTCGAGATTTTAAGTTTGAGCAGAAAAAAAATGTCTGTCTGTCGGTCGGTCGGTCTGTCTAACTTTTTTTGTGCCCACGTTTTCTCAGAAACGATTCAAGATTCTGACTTGAAATTTGATACATATATGTACCATGATGAGATCTGGAACAAGATTATATTTTGCACGAATTTCGGTGAGGGATTGGGGGTTAAATAAGGTAAATGTAGGAAAGTAAGTAAAACCAGCTGGTAGAAGTACAGTAACTTGGGATTTGGTGTATATCCTAGAAGCTAAGGACTAAAAGGACTAAAGACTGTTTTATAATATTTTCCACACCCCCCAACCACCCCCACTCCAATATTATAGGGGTTGATAAACTACAATTGAGATACACACTTGAAATTTGGTAAACGTATGTTTTATAACGGCATCTGGAAGTAGATCATACTTTGTGATTCCGTTGAAAGGTTGGAGGTTTAATTAGGGGTAAATAGTGGAAAATAAGTAAAGCAATCTGGTAAGATTGCATAAACTTGGGATTTGGTATATCTACTAGAAGCCAAGACCTCAGATTTTTTTATAACATTTTTTAACTCCTCCACCACCCCCACTTCAATTGTAAAGGAGCTGATGGAATATATTGCTATATTCACTTGAAATTTGGTACACGTGTATGTATTATGAACACATTTGGAGTTCGATTATATTGTGAGATGATTCCGTGGAAGAGGTGGGGATAAGTAGGGGTAAATATGAAACAATAAGTAAAATAAGCTGGTAGAAGTACAGATACTTGAGATTTGGTGTATACACCAGAAGTCAAGGCCTCAGACTTCTTTATAATATTTTCAATTGCTATGTATTTTTCGGACTACCATAACTTAATGAGAACAAAATATAAAATTAAATATTTAGTAGTTTTTAGGAAAAATACGATGTTATCATTAAAAATCTTTTTTTGCCTTTCCAATGATGTAAAACTAATGTAATACTCATCTTCGAAATTCCTTTCGGGACTCCAAGAATAACGTAGTAAAATGTTCGAGGAAGCTAGTACTTTATAGCTGATGATTTCACAATTAAGGTACCATGTGCCAATTGATAACTTCCACGACCCCGCGAAAAATAAAAATTGGTCCAATTTGATCTAAAAGGTCTAGTTGTGAACGATGTTATTTTTTTTCGAAAACATGTCTAGTTGTCGTTGCTGAGTGTATGGTGTTCAGCACAAGTACGGTCGCCTGCCTTGCAAATATAAATTTCTTTCATGATGTATTATCATAATTACTCTGAAAATTGATTTTCTGTTGGGCAATTAAGTTGTATGTATTAATATCTATATTCAAAATTCAACTATTCCAGCAATTTTACTTCCTCATCCATGTAGTGGATTGGAAGTATAGTAATCGTAAATAAATTTTCAATTTTTTTTTTAAACGAGTTTAGAAAGTCATGAAACGTAAAAAAAATGCCTGTCTGTCTGTCTGTCTGCCTGTTGGTCTCTATATCTGCCTGTCTGTCTGTCTGTAACTTTTTTTTTGTCCACACGTTTTCTCCGGAACGGTTTATGATAATGACTTGAAATTTTGTACGTATGTATTATAACAGGATCTGGAACTGGATGGTTTTTTGAAGATATCCGGTGAAGGGTTGAGGGGTAAATAGGGGTAAAGCAAGCTGGCAAGAGTACAGAAACTTGAAATTTGATGTATGTACTACAAGCGAAGGCCTAGAAGATTTTTATAATATTTTTCATCCCCCCGCCACCTCCTCAGTGCATTATTAAAGGGGTTGATAAAATAAAATTGAGATATTTACTTGATACTTGGTACACGTATATATTATAATGACAACAGGAACTACATCATATGTTGGGATTATTCTGATGAAGGGTTGCGGGTTAAATAGGGGTAAATAGGGGAAAATAATTAAAGCAAGCGGTAAGAGTACAGAAACTTGAAAGTCGGTGTATGTACTAGAAGCCAAAGCCTCAGGTATTTTATAGTATTTTTCAACCCCCCACCACCCCTACTATATTATTAAAGGAGTTGATAAAATAAAATTGATATGTTTTCTTGAAATATGGTACACGTACGTATCAAAACGACATCTGTAACTAGATTATGTTTTGAGATGATTCCGTTGAAGGGTTGGGGGTTAAATAGGGGTAAATATGGGAAAATAAGTAAAGAAAGCTGGTAAGAGTACAGAAATTTGAAATTCGGTGTATGTACTAGGAACCAAGGTCTCAGATTTTGTAATAATATTTTTCAACCCCCTAATACCCCTACTTCATTATTAGAGGGGTTGGCAAAATAAAATTGAGATATTCACTTAAAATTTGGTACACACTTGTGTTATAACGACATATGGAACTAGATTATATTTTGAGATGATTCCATTGAGTGGTTGGGGGTTAAATAGAGGTAATTAGAGGAAAATAAGTAATGCAAGTTAGTAAGATTACAGTAACTTGAAATTCGGTGTATGTACTAGAAGCCAAAGCCTCAGATATTTTGTAATATTTTTCAACCCCTCCGCCACCCCTACTATATTATTAAAGGAGTTGATAAAATAAAATTGAGATATTTTCTTGAAATTTGGTACACGTATGTATCAAAACGACATCTGCAACTAGATTATGTTTTGAGATGATTCCGTTGAACGGTTGGGGGTTAAATAGAGCATGCATGGTAAGAGTACAAAAATTTGAAATTCGGTGTATGTACTAGGAACCGAGGTCTCAGATTTTTTTAATAATATTTTTCAACCCCCCCGTACCCATACTTCATTATTAAAGGAGTTGATAAAATGGAATTGAGGTATTCACTTGAAATTTAATACAGGTAAGTATAAAAACAACATCTGGAACTAGATTATATTTTGAAATGATTCCGTTGAAGGGCTGGGGGTTAAATAGGGTAGGTAGATAGGGGAAAATAAGTGAAGCAAGCTGGTAAGAGTGCATAAATTTAGGATTTGGTGTATATACTAGAAGCGAAGGCCTCAGGCATTTTTATAATATTTTCCATCCCCCCATCACCCCCACTCCGTTATTAAAAGAGTTGATAAAATTAAACTTAGATGTTCACTTTGGTACACGTATGTATTAGGTATAACGATATCTGAAACTAGATTATATTTTGACATGATTTTGTTGAAGGAGTGTAGGGTAAGTAGAGGAAAAATAAGTGAAGCAAGCTGGTAAAAGTACAGAAACTTGAAATTCATTGTATGTTATAGAAACCGAGACCTCAGATTTTTTTATAATATTTTTCAACCCTTCCACCACCCTTACTCCATTATTAAAGGGGTTGATGAGATAGAATTGAGATGTTCACTTGAAATTTGGTAGACGTATGTATTATAAGGACACCTGGAACTAGATTATATTTTGAGATGATCCGGTTGAAGGGTTGGGGATTAAATAGTAGTAAATGTGGAAAAATAAGTAAATCAAGCTGGTAAGAGTACAGAAATTTGGGATTTGGTGTATATACTAGAAACCAAGGCCTCACATTTCTTTCTATCATTTTTCTAACCCCACCACCTCCGCTCTATTATTAATGGGATTGATAACATAAAATTGAGATAATTCACTTAAAAGTTAGTTCACGTATGTATTGTAATGATATCTGATTGAAATGGTTCCATTGAAGGGGTGGGAGGTGGTAGTTTGTATATAAGAGAAAATATGAATGATGACATCTGCCCCAAATATTATTAAAATTCTATGACAAACAATTTCCACATACTAGAGTGCAAATCTAGTAAAGATGTTTCTTTCCTTTAAAGTGACTTGGATGAAAAATCTGGATGTGGAAGTAGTGATTCCTTGGGCAGAGGTTTTTCATTTCAGTGATTTGTAGTGTAAATGGCATCGTCGTCTAGAAATAAATACTTTCCCATCCGACTACGGAGAATTCATTCACACAACCATAATTGATCATTTGTGCCAGAAGCCATATTTTTTAAACACTCAATAAATGATAGTTGTAAACACAGCTTGGTCAGTTCATCAAAATACCAATTAATTGAATAAATATGTTTTCTTTTATAATGCTTTTTGTCTGCTATTCATAATTATATACCATGAGGTATCATAAAAAAATTGATTTTAATAGTAGCTAGTATATATAACAAGCTAAAGATGTACTACATAAGTATAGTGATTTAAATAAAAAAATGTTTTCATTAACTTTTAAATGGAAGACTAATATTCTAGATAGTAAAAGTCATCACTCACTGATTCATCAGTTTCTTCCAGTTTTCATCATTACTTTAAATATAGATATATATTTGCTACATATGCAAAAGGTTACGATTTGGTCGAGATGTTACTTATGAGACGCTTAAAAAAGTACTGTTTAATAAATTCCCATGAATCGCTCCCAATGACGTGCTGGAGAAAATTATGTTTGGTAAAATAATGATTTCTTTGCAAAGAAATAATGCGCAACATGGTTTTAGGAAGGAATCTTAAATAAATTGTACAATGACCTTGATTTAAATAAAAAATAGTTCGGTCTATTCATAGATCTAAGTAAAGTTTTTAACTTGGTCAACCACGATTTTCTTATGGAGAAACTTAACAAATATGGTCTTAAGGGGAAAATTGGTAACTGGATTAACTCTTACTTATCAGGCAGGAAACAGGTAGTGGGAATCAATGGAATTAGGTCATACGAACGTGATGTTAAAATAGGTGTACCACAAGGGTGCATTGTGGAACCCTTGCTATTGTTAATATTTGTAAATTACTTGCCAGAAATTGTTGAAGATAAAAATATAATAATATTTGCAGATGATAATAATTATTTATGCATAGACTCTAATACTAAGGATGCTCTAATAAAATTGCAGACTATGACTAACTGTTTCACTAACTGGTTTACATCTAACAAGCAATATTTAAATATATCTAAGACACAGTTCATTAATTTTACTACAAAGTCAAGTATAATCAGTGAGTCACATTTAATTCAAATTGAGTCAAAATCCATTGATCAAGTAACCTCAACAAAATTTCTTGGATTATATATAGATAATAAATTAACTTGGCAGAATCATATTGATTATGTATGCAGTAAACTTTCTCCATTGTGTTAGGCATTGTTTCGTCTCAGAGATATCACAAATAGATCCGTCTGTTTAGTTTTTTATCATTCTCATGTTTTATCTAGGTTGAGGTATGGTATAATATTTTGGAATCACTTTAATAGAATGTTTAAACTTCAGGGAAGAATAGTTAGAACAAGCCTGGGCGCTCTAAGACTGCAATCATGTAGGACCATTTTTAAAGAATTAAATTTATTAAATTTACCTTGTCTATATACGAAATTCTGCTTTATGTCAAGAGTAATTATCAAAACTTTTTATCAAACAACGGTTTTCACGAGTGTGATACCAGGTTTATTATGGATTTAACTACGCTTTCACATAATCTACAGTTATTTGAAAATTGCCCAACTTACAAGGGAATTAAATGTTTTCATAAACTGCCACTTGAAATAAAAAATATTGCTAATATAAGAATACATCAAAAGCAAGTCTTTAATTTTCTGTTGGAACGTAATTTTTACAGTATTGAAAATTTTTTAAATTAATATGTATATGTTAAATTAATGTTTTAACTTCATTTATTTGTTAACATGATGTTATATGTTTGTGTAAGATTGTATTTTACATAGGATTTTCATTTTTTATATTTATTATTAGGAAAGTGGTCTCTTGGAATAAATAAAATTATTATTACTATTATCATTATTGTAAATCAATGAGTTTGTAATATTGAATCTGAATAATATAGAATCCATTATTACAAAGATATTTTTTATTTTTAAATTCAATTTTAAAAACTTATTTAATTTAAACTGTAATTGTTCTATAACAAGGCCCATTTTCAGCTTAAACCATGGTGCAGATGACCCTCTAGATCCCCACCATCGTACAAGGAAACAAGGCTTAAATTATTTCGCGCCGTCTTCATGCATTACCTAATATATCCAAAAGGGTAAAATTTGGCACAGTCAAGCTTTCAAGATATCATCGAGCAAACTTATAAGAAAGCGAAAGAATATTTAAATTATTATCAATATCAGTGTTTTTTCCATTTCCAAAATCTATACGTGAAATGCTAAAATTTGACTCAGTTGTCGTTTAAAAAATAGCGTCGAATTTTCATAGCAGCCCAATCTCCACGACTTTTGAGCTGGGATGAAATAAGTCTTATGTGAAACTTTACATAGAAGTAGGTCTTTGGTAATAGAAAAATATAAAAATATCTCAGGCTACGGTGGCTGCAATATAAAATATAATATCGTAAAATTTCCAAAAATTTGTTTCTTGGAAATACCCTTCAAAATACGCTAAATGAAATGCAATCATTTTCTTCTTATTTCTACGCGTACCTAAGGGTATACTATATAAGATAAAGTACTAATATAAACCAATGTTCACCAATACAATCTTTAAGCAAAATTCACTTAATATGACGGTCTCTTAATAATTAAATAAAATAAAATCTACTAACTACCACAAACGAACTTTGTGCTACTCTATTTAAATATTGAAACTAAGACGGATATTTTTAAGCAAATAGCATTCAGATACATATATGTCTATTTCTATGTTTGTAATCACTAAGTGGTAAGGATTCAGGAGAATTAATAATATCTCTAGCTGGTGCAAATGTGTCAGGTAATTTCACATTAACTCCTGTACTACTTTTAATGATTACCTATTCGACAATCTACTAAATCATTATGAATTTATTGTTACATTTAATGCATATAGAATTCATTTTCAGTTTTGTTTGCTACTGGCAGAAAGCAGGCAAACATTCATAGTATTTTTATATATTTATTATCCCAGTTGCCTTAGTTTATATGAAAGTAAAAAAATAAAAGATATTAAAGATATTAGGTAGGTTTTGAAGACATTTGATTAAAAAATATTAATCTGATTAATAAGCTCCCTAATCACTTACAATTTAGTATTTGTTTCAACTATGAAAATTGCTATTATACAATTATTTCAACTATTAAATTTCATTTCTTATTGTCAACTGTTACGCCACGTTATCTTTGAAAATTTATGAAGCTAAATAATATATAATCCATGCTCTGACTGGTACATTATATTAATTTCATTAATCTGTTTTAAGATTATCTAGTTATTATCTAAAATAATCAGATAAGCTTTCTAATATAACTGATCTATAATTATCCTTAAAGCAGTGAGAATGGTTAATTACAGTGGGCGTAGTATAGGTCGTATGAAGTAAAAAATAAAAGACATATTACATAAGTATAGTCATGTGTCCTGTTGCAATATGGCATTTACTAACTTGTAGTAGCTTGTTTTCATTTAAGAATAATTGAAATTCAATACGCAGACGTATACTTAACATTTTTATTTTATCGAGTGTTTCATGTCAAGCCGTTTAAATGTTATACTTCAGTGAAATTAACAGGAAAGAGGCAATTTGAGTGAATGAAGTTATAAAGTATTCATTTGTTCATGTCTGACATGGGTATTACAAATATCTTAAAATCAAATATCCGTCAAATTACCTTTGAAATACTGATTGATTCATCTTTAAATTTTAAAAAAAAACCAATAGGGGTTGGGATATCTTGCAATTATCTCGTGAACGCTGCATCGTGGTAAATTCATTGAAATATAATTGTCCAATTGCTAAGTGTGGCATTCATTTCCCTCTTTGGAATTTTCCTGGAATTTGAAATTTTCTTCCACATATGTTTTCATTTGGAGAGAGCGTAAATACGTCCACCTATATGCCTATTTTGATACGAAAGGGCAGCAAAGTTGGGCGCGATTAGTACTTGGATGGGATTGCAGGGAAATAAAGCGTTCTCGTCCTACCTTCTAACGGCTTGTGTAACGGCGCATACGTAGAAGTCGGCCCCTTGTCTATGTAGTACATTGAAATGTAACAAAATTTAGGCCAAATCTTGCATTTTGGACTGGACCAGATTTTTTCTTTTTATGTGTAGGGGGTACAGTGAGTTTAAAACTCAGATTCCGGGGTTAGAAGCACTCTCATTTGACCGTCATCGTCATAAAGGTGTAAACAGATCTTCCACGATATCTTGAGAACCGTAAGTCTCACAAAAAATGTTTCATGACTTTTTTGCAGAGAATTAAATTATCTACAATCTTAGTCACTGGACACTTCTTACCCTAAAATTTAAAATAAAAGAGTTATAATTAAAAACACTCAAATCATCAAGAAAAGTATTATTTAAGGGTTATACGTAACCTTTTTTCTACTTTTATTGGAGAAACGCAACAGATGTTTTTTGTAGATCATTTTATTGTGAACAATTTCTCTACTCATTTTTTAAATTTCCCTTCTTTTGAGAGGTGTTAGGACGCTGCAAAGGGATCAAACCAATACTCCATACAAGACGCGCGAAAGGGTGCAGAAAAGAACTAACACCGGTCTGAAACTACTTTGACTATACGTGACTATTACGAAAATCGAGACTCCGTAATCCTAAACATTGGGGAGCACCCCTAAAGTTGCAAGAACCACCCCTTTTAGAGGGATTTTCGCGATAATTTTATTCAAAATCCAAATGTATCCTATGAAATCTCCTTTTGTTAATATTAATTGGCAAGGGCGGTTGATCTATACCAAACGTAGCCAAATTATATGATTCGGGATAATCAAAGACGATTAAAGCCACCCCTCTATCGATTTAAAATTAAAAAAAAATTGTAAACAATATTTCTTTCTACTTTTTGCTTCAAATTTGGTTGAATGGGCATTGCCGAGCAAAAGTAAATTATTCTCAACCCTTAAGGTGGTAAAACTACTCCCTTATACCCCTAAATTGAAGCAATCTTTGAAAACGAGTGAAATTTTAGTGTTTTTAATTTTCATTTTATATTTGAAATATTACTAATAATTTTTTAATATGTTTTTTTAAATTTTGTTTCGGTTTATGGGTGGCTTAAATCTAAAAAAGGTTAAAGAATAAATTTTAAAAAACTGTTTCACTCCCCTTTTCAAGATGACGGCCAAAAGGGGGAGGGGGGTTTCAACCCAAGCACCGAGTTCTATACTTACACTGGACCGCCCTACACATAAAAAAATCTTGTCCTGCCCAATGTACAAGGTCAATGTAACATTTCAATAGACTAATTATATGTTAGATAAGTAGAAAATCCCTACGCTTCGGTGAAGAAGCGATTTGACAAAACTGACCATAGTAACGAAAATAGACCGACGCGATGTTAAATAAGTGAATACAAAAATAATTGCTCACCAGCTAGTCTACTAAAACATGAAGGTATTGAGATTAACTACTGATTGAATCCGAGATAAAATTGATGGCGGTTACATTCTTCGTCAAAGAAACAAAGAAAAAGTCAGAATGCAACAGCATTATACTTATAATTTCAAAACATACTGGTGCAGAAAACCAACGGGAAGACGTCTCTCTTCGACACGACTTTGGGGCCCATTAACAAATACTCTCGCTTTTGGAAGAGCTGGGGGGGCGGTCATCGAAAATATCATACAATGAGCGACGGGTAGGGAAAGGGTTCACAAAAAAAGAACGTTCTCAACAAAAATTTGTTCGTTAAATGTAGGTTTGGATAAAGACGGGTTTATAAATGTTGTAAGGGGGGAAGGTAAGCTAATAAATTGACCATTTTTTGGAATCGTATTTATTGAATGGCCCTTTCTTGCTTCTCCAACGGCTCTACTTTATCAACCACTTCTCCCATGTAAAACACCATTCAAATTCAGCGTCCTTTCCAACAGTTCGTCCATAGCACCAATGTGATCCGTCCGTACTTCTAAACAATGCAAGTCTGCCTAGATACACGTCATAATAATATTTTGTGATATAATCGCATGGAAATGCGTGAGTACTGGTATTTAATCAGGGAAAATTAGCAAATTAATTAAATTTGCATACACAAAACGGAAACTGATTAGTTCTAATATGCTGCCCACCAGCATGGGAATATTAATTTTTTCAATTAACATGTTTGAGTTGAGCAAACGCCTAATTGATATGAACTGAATGGAATGCTAAGAAAGCCAATGTTTATTGAATTGAAGTGTAGTAGCACATGCAATTTATATTCAAATGTGTAATTTATATACTACCTACCAACAATAAAGATTCTAATTAACCCAAAGATTAACAGACATTTTCAAGTTTTAATTATTTAACATATGGTGACTATTTAATACGTGATAGACACTTTTGATTTAATAATAGTTACCGACTGACACAGTAGACATACATAAATAAATATTAATAATAATAATAATCATAAATGCAATAATTATAATGAGCGAAGTTTAGCACAGGCTACTTGACCTCATTACAAAGAAAACATACAAGAAAAATACAGATGTATACCTAAGCAATCTACATACAATGTACGTATATATAAGTGCCATAATTTGTTATGTAACCCACAATGCAAGGAAATAACCACAATTATTTTTTTAAATTAATAAAGAAAGATGTCTAGCCACAATCTACAATAGGATTAATCGTAGTCTGTTTTATAAAATTTTAGAGATAGAGGTTTTAACCTAGATTGAAGAGTGTTGTAAAGCTTAGCAGAAGAGTAGCATTTTGAAAATCAGTAATCAGAATACCTCTGAATATAATACAAATGACCATAGCGACTAGCCTCATTATGTACTGTGGATCTAGCACTAAGTCTATGCTAGAGATAAGATAGTATTGATGTGGATCAGGTAATAAATGAATAACAAAGTGCGATCTTCTCCGATATTTCATATTAAGCCAATTAAAATAAAACGAAGTGGATGATACAAGATCATGTCTTCTTAAACTCAATGTGAAGTGACACCAGGAGTTTGTACTCTTTGCGTTCTTACTTTTCCTGCAGCCACGATAAAATTACTATGCACTACATCACAGTACTTAAACTAAGATAAAACAAGTGATTCGTATAACATTTTCTTCAAATTACGATTTATGAAGAATCTACTACTGTATAATAATTTTGAAGCGCCATATGTCTTCACAATAGGGTATATAGTATACATTGTATACATGCCTGGAAAACTTCAGATGTACAGCCTCAGGAAATGAAAGCTCATCATCTAAATTTAAAGTTTTGCCTAACAGAAGCTAAATCCTCCTTAGATCTGGAAAGCGTTAATTTACATTGATCAAAATTGAGTTAGATTTTTTTATTTGATTATATTCCTTATTTTATCGTCTTATTTATCAGAGTTTAGCTATTGCTACTCCACTACTCAACAAAGACGCATACACATAAACATCAACCCAACAGCCATTCCCTGCGATATTACCATCTAACGTAATACAATTTTAGGAGAAATAACAGCGACTAGACATGTGCCACCCTACAGCGATCTAGCCCACTGATACCATTAAAAGCGCCACTAAACATCGATATTCTGGCCAGGATTCGAACCCGGGACTCCGTGGTCGCAATCCAAGCACTCTTCTACTGAGTCGATATAGTAAGCCTTTAGAGAAGATTAAATAAAATCATCAAAAAATACTTTTTGAGCTCTGTCATTTAAATGGCAACTAACGAAATAAACGTTTTTTTCTACAAACACCATTAAAAACTAAATTTTTAACACGGCATACTTGAATTAAAAATGTAATATTATATAAACTCGCGTTAAAAATGATCACATGATTTACTTTTAACTTTAGTGCAAAAAGTAAACTGACAAGTCGTTTGTCCTAATGACATTTATATATTCATTAACAAAAAATTACAAGTTATTTAGAAATACTTATATTAATTGTACAATTGGAGCAATTAGTAATATGTATCCCTTGTGAGGAAGCTACTTCACAAGTAGAACTTGTATTGGAACTCATCATATTGCAATAGTTTTTCACATTTGACAAGCATTTGTCAAAGAACGGGCAAACTTGATTTATTTATTTCATAAATCCTACAAACTACTAGAATTATGAGGTGTAACCATTAAAAGGATTTGAAATCTTTTTAAAGAAACTTTTTTGTTCTTTTAATGGT
Source organism: Stenurella melanura (assembly GCA_963583905.1). Lineage (NCBI taxonomy): Eukaryota > Metazoa > Arthropoda > Insecta > Coleoptera > Cerambycidae > Stenurella > Stenurella melanura. Next base: position 54,692,488 of record OY757312.1, read on the forward strand.
GTTTGTAGAAAAAACATTATATGATACACGTGTTAAAAATGACTTTATTTTATTCTCCACTCACAAATTAAAAAGTCGGTTTTAACACTTGTATAATAAATAACTATTATGATTAAGACCGTAGCATTTAATTGCTGCAGAAACAAGATAAAACTAACCCTATTAGCTTTAGAAAAGTGAATCAGTACCACTACAGTTACTTTTTCTTTATCAGAGCTTATTGCGATATTATGGACAACTCTAATAGCTGTTGAGGTGTTGCTTCCATTTCTAAGATTTGGTGATTTTTACACAACATATTATTTTCACTGTCAAATGAAAGAAATTACGTGTGCATAATTTTACTTCCACATCCACTTCGTAGATTGGAAGTATAGTAATTGTAAAAACATTTTTTTTTTCTTGAAATAGGTTTAGAATGTTCATCACTTTGAGTTACCTTGATAAAAATTTTGCGGAAAATCTCGATTATATCGAAAACTCAACAAGACTTTGTAGCGATCCCTAAAACTGAGTTAAAAAATCCCAAAAAATTACAGTAATTCTTTTTAATAGCATATATGATCAAAATAGCAGGGTGCCCCAAAGAAAATTAAAAAAAAAATAAAACATTAAGGACCAACCTACACGTACACATGCCTTGAATACTTCAGATGTAAGTTTTCTCACTATAGCCTCAGGAAATAAAACATCATAATCTGTATTTAAATTAAAGTTTTGGCTAACAGAAGCTAAATCCTTCTTATGTCTGAAAAGCATTAATTTACGTTTGTCAAAATAGAGTTACAATTTTTTATTTGATTTTATTTCTTATTTTACCGTCTTATTTATATTAACATCCTGGCATAGAATGTCATGAAACGAAGAGATTTTAAATTTGAGCGAAAGAAAAATTCTGTCTGTCGGTCTGTCTGTCTGTCTGTAACTTTTTTTCGTATGCTCGTTTTCTCCGGAACAACATTTTTTATTATATTTTCCATCCCCACACCACCCCCCCAATCCATTATTAACGGGGCTGCGAAAATAAAATTGAAATATTCACTTAAAATTTGGTATACGTATATATTATAATAACATCTGAAACTAGATTATATTCTGGGATCATTTCGTTGAAGGGTGGGGGGTTAAATAGAGGAAAATAAATTAAAGCCAGCTGTTGAGAGTACAGAAACTTTAAATTCTGTGTATGTACTGGAAGCCAAGGCCTCAAATTTTTCTATAATATTTTTCAACCCCCATTATTAATTGGGTTGATAAAATAAAATTGAGATATTCACTTGAAATTTGGTACACATATGTATTATAGCGACATCTAGAACTAGATTATATTTCGAGATGATTCCGTTGAAGGGTTGGAGGTTAAATAGGGATAAATAGGGGGAAATAAGTAAAGCAAGCTGGTAAGAGTACAGAAACTTGAAATTCGGTGTATGTACTAGAACCCAAGGCCTCAGATATTCTATAATATTTTTCAACCCCCCACCACCTCTACACCGTTATTAAAGGGGATAATAAAACAAAATCAAGATATTCACTTGTTTGGTATAGGTATGTATTATATTGACATCTGGAACTAAATTATATTTTGAGATGATACCGTTGAAAGGTTGGGAGTTAAATAGGGGTAAAAGGGGGAAAATGAGTAAAGCACGCCGACAAGAGTGCAGAAACTTGAAACTGTAGTAGAAGCCGAGACCTCAAATTTTTTTTTATATTTTTCAAGCCCCCACCGCCCATACTCCATTATTAAAGGGGTTGATAACATAAAATTGAGATATTCACTTGAAACTTAGTACACTTATGTAGTATAATGACATCTGAAACTAGATTGTATTTTGAGATGATTTCGTTAAAGGGTTGGGGGTTAATAGGGGTAAATAGGTGAAAATAAGAAAAGCAAGCTGGTAAGAGTAAAGAAATTTGGGATTTGGTGTATATGCTAGAAGCGAAGGCCTTGGTTATTTTTATAATATTTTCCATCAACTCCCCCATCCATCCCCCATCACTAAAAGAGTTGATAAAATTAAATTGAGATTTTCACTTGAAATTCTGTACACGTATGTATATTAACGACATCAGAAACTAGATTATGTTTTGATATAATTCTGTTGAAAGAGTGGGGGGGCGGGGGGTAAGTAGAGAAAATAGGGAAAAATTAATTAAGTAAGCTGGTAAGAGTACAGAAACTTGGGATTTGGTGTATTTGCTAGAAACCAAGGCCTCAGATTTCTTTGTAATATTTTTCAACTCCCCCACCCCCACCACCTCCACTCCATTATTAAAGGGATTGATAATATAAATTTGAGATACTCACTTGAAAGTTAGTGCATGTATGTATTATAATGACATCTGATTGAAATTATTCCGTTGGAGGGGTGAGAGGTGGTAGGTTGTGTATAGGGGAAAATATGTAAAGCAAGCTAGAAATTAACGCATATGGTAAAAACCAACGCCTCAAATTTTTCAATAACATCTGCCCCAAATATTATTAAAATTCTATGATCAATAATTTCCACATACTAAAGTGCAAATATATATGTTTCCTTTAAAGTGACTGGGATGAAAAATCTGGATGTGGAAGTAGTGATTCCTTAGGCAGCGGTTTTTCTAACAGATATAATAGGTAAGATACCTATAGGCGTTAAGTCAGAAAATTTTGCGTCGTTCATCATTGGCAAAGAATTAGTTAAAGCTTCTTTCCAGAAGTTTGAAAAATACCCCTGTCCAAGACAACAATTTACTATATTATGCGTTATGTAAGGTTCAATGTGTGTATCAATGTATATGTCTTCAATATCCATTCAAGTGTTTCATTTTACAGAAATATTTGGTCCGGTTATTGTCTTGATTTATCAGACAACATATTTTTTCTTAGCAATGCCCTCTTATCTAAGAGTCACAGATAAAAATTTTTGAGAAAAAATTGAACAGCTAATCAATCACTAAAACTTAGTAAATAAAATTTCACCGTTGCTGGGTTAATTAAACATTATTAGTTAATATTGATATTGAGGTCGGTTTAAAATACGTTTGATTTTATTATTTGTTCATGTTTACATCGACTGCCCGCTTGTCCCCGACCCCCGATCGCTACTTCTGCTCGTTGTGTTATAATGATTAGAAACTGTGCAGACATTCAATGCATTTATAAAAATAAATTACTTTATTTTACAATTTTTCACTTTACCGTCAAGACTATTTTAAGAATATTCTTAAAATTTAGTTATGTTTAAAAGTTTCTCCTAATATTTCAGTTATTTAAGAAATATATATATTGCCTTTATTATTCAATGTCATTCCCAGTCCATTCATATAATTATATTTTTTTTTACTAGATAATCTACTTTAGAGCAATAGACTACATTTTCTCCGCTCATGCTTAATTCCAACATGCAACGGCGTTTTTTTAAATTTCGTGACTAAACAAAAAGGAGTTGCCCAAAGCAAAAAAAAAGTGTATTGTATCTGTGCTAATGAAGAAATAATTATAATAATTATCGATAAAAGGGGCAAGTTCACTAATGATCACTTTTTAATTATGAACGTGACATTGAGTGTTTAAACAATAAAAAATGCAAAATTAACTTTTACTCCATTTCATCGCAATAATAACATTCCTATAGATGATTAAATAAAATTGAGTGCCGTAGTTTAACACAGGAAGAAATTTAAAATCTGTATTATTGTTAAGAAAATAAAATATATATTTGTCATAAAATCCTGTAGAAATTAAGTTCAAAAGTTTATGGAAAAGGTTGGCATCACAGTTATTAGTTTTTAAATACAGGGTATCCCTAGCAAAAGTAGACACCCTGAATAACCTTGGAGGTAAAAATTATTTGAAAAATTGGTGAAACACGTTGACCTTGTTTCCAAGGGGGGACATATGTTAATGTAATACTTGTATACCTCTCATCATCTCTCTACCTCAACTCCCTCAAGAACTTCAAATGGCAAGGGTGGTCGACTAACATACCTTTTGGGAGGTCTTTAAAATCCCTAGATAACCATTTTGTTGTAACTTTATCGATTCATTTCTGAGTAAGATAATTTTATTTTTGATAATATAATTACACACAATCGAAATCGTTTAAATTATCCATAATACACGGCACTAGATATTCGCGCCATCTGAAGAGAGATCTCTCTAATAGACAAACTATTCTTCAACAGTTCTGTAGTATTTATTTATGTACAACTTACACTTATTTTCAGTTAAATAACATCACCCAGTTTGGCAAAAACAGCTTATTGTTAATCATAATTTTAGTGTAAGGGTGTTTTAATGGATGGAAGCACTTCGATACAATTTAAAATTTAAAATGAGGCGTTCCAGTACTAGTTCATTCGCACTATCTTTATCAGTAATATAAAACAAACTTTGATATTTTATACTTATTGAATATTCTTATGATTACATAATTATAGTAGCCGCCAGTGCCATCTAGAAGCAGAATTTAGGATTCATCACTCATCATGTCACCTTGCTCACTGTTAAAATTCAATATTTAATTAATGTTACCATAATTACACTTCTAAGAAGAAATACACCGGATTGAGTATGTGGTAGGTTCCTTGTGAAACATTTACACACTTTAGAATAATTATTTTTAGAAAAGGGAAAAACAATGCTTTTTGATGTTTCAAATAAAAACTGTATTTTTATACACTCTACATATGTTTCGGCTTGTTAGGCCTTTCTCAAGAGCATTACAGATGAATACTAAAGCTATGAGGGCGGTTGTTCTAAAAATAAATGCAATAATACCCAAACATGTGAAATTACGGGGATTTCAAGTAATAAAACTAAGGATCTACCTACTCGGAATATAATTCAATGGGCTATTCTTAAAACCTTGTCTATTATAGGATTGTTTAGGAAATTTAATTGGTCATTGGTGGTACAAGTGTTGCTTTTAAGGGATTTTTTTTATTTCTAATTGTTCAAGGACGTTTAAGCGTTTTCCTTTTCTTTCTGAATGGATTAAATTAATATTCTCTCTATCGATAAAATGATTATTTTCAATGCAATGTGTTGACATTCCTGTGTTTTTGGTGTTGTTTAAAATAGATTGTTTATGTTCTTTTACCCTATTAGCTATACTTCTACCACTCTGGCCAATATATACCACGTTGCAGTCCTTTTAATTTCATAAAACCCCGATTTGTTGACTTTACTTATTTTTTCTTTATTGTTAACTAAAATACTTCCTTTTGTTTTGTTTGCACTTATTGTGAAGATGCCTAACTTATTTAATTTTCTACTTATTTTATCACTAAACCTAGGAATATAATTAATAAAATTGTACTTTGTTGTTTTGTTGGTTACTGTAGAAAATTCCTTTTGAAGTAATTTTCGCTGTTTGTTTTTAACCATGTTCTCTATTAGTGACTCCTTATATCCACTATTTATTGCAATCTGTTTGATTATGTTTAATTCTTTATTAAACTCATCTTCGTCTAAGGGGAAATTTGTGAGTATGTATTAGGCTATGAAAGGGAGAGGGTTTAATTTGCCAAGATTGTTGTGAATTATAATGTATGACTGCCTGTTGTAGTGGGTTTTCGATAAATACTAAATTTTAATTGATTACGATGCTTTTTAATATTCAAATCTAAAAAGTTTAATTGACCATTTTGTTCTTTCTATAATGTGAACTGGATTTTACTATTAAATGAATTCAATAAATTAAGGAAACTGCTTAAATTCCGTTCTGTACCATGTCCATATGCAAAAAATATCATCAACATAACGAGCCCAATAGAAAACATGTACATTTAGGTTGCTATTACTACTAAAAACTACATTTTCAAAGTTTGCCATAAATATCTCTGCTAACAATGTAGAAATAGGGGAACCCATTGGTAAGCCGTCTTTTTGTTTGCAAAATTCACCGTCAAATTGAAAATAATTTTGTTCAATGCAAATTCTTAGTATATTTTTTAATTCTATTTCTCCAGTTATATCAATTTGTGAATTATCTATTAAATTACTTAGAATTAATTTTAGTTCCGTAAGCGCGATAGAGGTAAATAAACTTTTAACATTTGATTGAATATATAGATTTGAAATTGGTTAACTTCGGTAGGATGTAATTTAGTTCTTTATAAGAAGGTGCATTAATATATGATACTACTGGTCGTATAGGTATATTCTCCTTGTGAATTTTTGGGAGGCCGTAGAGTAAAGGTGGTGAGGGGCTTATAATTTTTAATCTACACAATTCACTGTTTTGGAAAATTGTAGTGCATTTTTTTAAACTAGAAACAATTTCTGATTGATATTTATTGGTAGGATTTTTGTTAATTTTTTCAAAGTCATCGCAATTTAAAATTGCTTGTAACTTTTCATGATACATAAATAGAGAAAAAAATGTTTGAGCTAAATTTTCAAGATGTTTAGGTCTTTTTTTTATTTTTAGGAAATAATAAAAAATTGGTCAAAATTTAGCTAACTTCAACATGCTCGTAAATTTGTAAATGTGAATATTTTTATTCCTAACTTTTTCCGCATTGAAGTACTACCTTGAACTAAAAGATAATGCATTTATAATTTATATTAAAGTCAGTTATTTTTTATGGGCCTGTGAATAGTTAAAAGTGCAAAAAATCAAGAGATAACTATATTATATTGTTATTCTTACATACTAATAGACATGAATCGCCATCAAAAATGGAAACACAAAAGAGCATTTTAAATCCCATTCTGATTTTTCTTCTTCTTCACTTTACAAGCAAATGCCAAAATACCAACCAAAATACCAGTTTTGGTAGAACAAATGGTGAGGCAAAGTTTGATTAAGGTTGGATTTCCATTGTTTATTAAACAGGATCACTCATTAGTACAACATTTCTCTTCTCATTACCTGTTTTTAGTCAAATTGCAATGGAATAAACATTCTGGTTCTTACTAAAAATTATTAGTATAAAATTACATCACTAAAATCAGAAATTTCTATTTGTTTATGTGATTAATAAAAGCAAGAGTAAATTGTTCATTTGAATATTGTAACCATGCATAAAAAAGAAAGTACGCATGTATTAAAAACACATTAGTGAATTACAGAAGACCCCGATCTACGTTACGCGTTTGTAGTTACCAATAATTAAAACCTTTAAAATATAATTTGAAACTTGCTCCAATTAATCCAAAATTGTGCATGGTCACTTTACTTTAATAAATTTCTCCTAACACGTCAATCTAAGTTAATTACGAAAAAGGAGAGAGAGAGAGAACCTAATGTAGATCAAAGTACTTTGTTTGGAAGTCACATTCACTAAGAGGCTTTCGAAATAATGTTAAATATTTCTTTTGGATTCCAGTGAATGCGTAATTGTATCATGTTTGCTTTACACGACATTGCATTTTGACCTCGGGGCTAATCGAGGTGTATCTAACATGAATGCACTGGACTCTAATTTATCTTTAACCAAGAGTTATTTATGTCTTCTTACAACACAAGCGAGCAGTGCTTTGATGGTGTAGTTGATACCAACTGGATAAAATTTATTGTTTAAAGAATACTTTAGAATGAAATATTAGAATTATTCTAAATATGCACAATATACAGGATGTTGCAAGTCTGACGTCACTAATTTCTAGAGGTGAATCTACATAAAAGAAATTGAAAATAGTTCATATAATAATGGGTCCGGAAATCCGTCCTAAAGGCGCTGCGGGCCTCTGAAGGGGCACCCAATATTGACATTTTATTTAATATATCAGGAACCTTTTAAGCTACATGTAGATAATGAAAATGAAGGTCTTTCAATTCCGTCAATATGTCTGTCTGTCGGTCTATTGTCTGTCTGTTGGTGCTATAAATAAAAAACTACAGTAGGTAGTTGACGCTACTGCCAGCGAAGAAATTGATACACTTTCACTGGAAAATATACAGGGTGAACCGTCTAAAGATAATAGATGATGAAAAAAATGTTGTCGCTCAAATTCAAAACCCTCAGATTCCATCATATTTTAAACTTAACTTAATGTCACTACAACAACATGGTTTTATGGAGAGCCGCTCCACAATAACTAATTTGGCAGTATTCTCTCATATGGACGTTATATATACCGCCTTTGCCAAAGCTTTTGATCGCATCGATCACAGAGTAATTTTGTCTAAGCCGTATAATTGTGGATTTGGAGAATCTCTTCAGTATGTATATCCCAGGTAGCACAGAGACGACTTTAAGAAGTCTTAAAGATGTCTTCCTTAGACATTCGCGATGTCTTAAAGACGTCCGTGTATGCCTTACAGACGTCTGGAAGACGTCTTATTTAGGCCTTATGTTACAAATCACGACGTCTTACAGACGTCTTTATAAGGTCTGTTGTTGGTCTGAAATAGACCTAAAGCAGACCTGAGATAAACGAAAAATGTACATTTGTACAATTTTTTTGTGATTTCAGAGATTTTCCCTTATTTATATTATGCAAATTTAACATTGCTATTCTAGGTATTAACAAAATAGTTTTTAGTAATTTACGTAGCTCTACAAAGCGTGTCGATTTTTTATTTATTTATGTTTAATGTACTTATATCAGTTTTTTAATAAAAAAAAAATGTTTCGGCCCAAATGGCCAAGAAGTGTTCAGCGGTTCATATTTTTTTATTGTTTGTAACAATCTGTCTGCAGCAAATGATGGCCAATGACAAAAGTATCCCTGGATCCAGTTTGAGGGAACAGTTTCCACACTTTTGTCGTCAATAAACACTGCTGCAGTCCATGTCTTTGCCTCCATACTAAATAAATAGAAGTGAGTGTACAAGTCTATATAAACAGTATAGTATAAACATACCTTTTTATAACTGCAACAGCGAAAATATAGAACTGCGAATTAACAATAATTAACAGGCCTGAATAATTATGTAACTGAGAGACACGCACACAAAATAGAAGTGGTAATGGAATGAATAATGAATAAATAGTAATAACAATATATAACAATAATAACAACTGCTGTCTTGTCTCTGATTGACTGACAACTCAGAGCATCAATTGCAGAATTCAGAATTGACAAATGACACTGTATTTCCACAAATGTGTTCGGAATTTTAATAGTTGGTAATAACAACAAGGCATGTTCAAGAAGCCCGGATAGCTGTTTATTAATAAATATGGAAATATCGTATTCTGATGAAATATTTAGTTGTGATGGAATGTATAGTATCAACTAAACCATTAACAATTTACTTAAAAATATAACTCAACGAAAAAATGGGTATACTTCATTTTTTCCAACTTTAGAAATAAACAACATATTTTACAGAAGGTCAAATAAGACAAAGAACAATGTAAAATAGAAAAAACATTTTCAGCCAATTTTTTTTGTTGAATTCTATAAAAATAAAAATATTTTACAAGAGTAATCTGCTAAACAGAAGTAAACAAAAGCATCGTAAAATACAAACCATTTTGTTGAACAAATTTTTTTTTGATCATATATTATATACACTCTTAGATGTCATTACTACGTCTAAGGTAAGACGTCTTAAAGTCGCCTAAGATAAGAAGTCTTAAGACATCTCTATAAGGAAGGTTCAGACCAACATAAGACTTAATGAAGAGTCTTTAAGACGACTTGTGCTATATGGTATTAAGATGGTTTTAATTCTAAACAGTTCACTACCACTTTTGGTGTACCTCAAGGATCATACCTTGGTCCTCTGATATTCTTACTCTTCATTTATTATTTGGTACAGGTTGTTGACTGAAAACTTAATGTTTGCTGATCTTAAAATTTACCATGCTGTAGAAGATTGGTGTAACGAGAATAATCTCCAATTAAACATTCAAGAGTGTAAAATTAACTTTTACATTAAAAAAACAGCGTATTGACGTCACTCATCAATTACAGTGTACTGACTTAAGTCGGTGTGAATCCACAAAAGATCTTGTTATAGTGTTCGATTCGAAACTGTCTTTCAATGAACATATCAATCAATCTACATCTGCATTAAAAATGTTAGGTTTTATAATTCGGAATTGTCGTAATTAAGAAATGAGAACTTTATCAAAAACATTTTGTTCACTGATGAATCGAGATTTACAAACCTTGGGTTATTTAATCGAAACAACACTCGATATTGGGCAATTGATAATCCTCACATTATGAGAGAGGGGCGATATCGGGAGCGGTTTGGCTTCAATGTCTGGTTAGGCGTACTGGGCGACCATATCACAGGTCCAATAATTTTTAACGAAACTCTAACTGGACCAAGATATCTAGAATGTCTCCAAAATATAATACTTCCACAGATTAATCAAATTCCCAACACCAATATTGACGAGGTTTACTACTAACAAGACGGGGCTGGACCACACAATGCTATTACCGTTAGGGATTACTTAAATAAATTATTTTCAGATCGTTGGACTGGGACCCATGGTCCAGTCACATGACCTGCAAGGTCGCCTGACTTAACCCCACTCTATTTTTTTATTTGGGCGCATTTGAAAAATAGAGTCTACATGACTGCTCCAATCACAAGGCTAGATCTGGAAGAAAGAGTTCGACACAAAATTGCACAAATAACACCCCAACAATGACAGAATGTTAGACGTGCAACGATAAGTCGCGCTACTCTGTGTATTGATTAATGGTGAACAGTTTGAACAATTTTTAAAATGGTTTATTATAATTTAGGTTTTAAATAGTTTTGTCATTCTTGGTAATTTATTCATGATTGTAACGTTGTACCTATTAAAATTATTTCTTGTTTAATTTGTGTTTACTTTTTAAAAATACTTCTATTATTAAAAAGGATATCATTAAGAAATGATTAATGGCGAAAAAATTATAGTTTATGAATCATTATTTCTGATTAATAAAAGAAATAGCACAGTTTCATTAAAAAAAATCCATAGGACCCCTACGGAAATGAAAATGAAAATGAAATTCCTTTTTTTTTTTAAACTAAAAATACTGGTACCTATCAGTAATTCAAACAACGATTTTCTGCTTTACAGACAAGTCTACAACCTTACTAATAATTTCCATAGCCTACTTAGTAATTTTCTTACATCGCATTCATCTGTCGCCGCCATTTTGAAAAAATTAAAAAATTGTTCGTATCTCACTTAATTTTTGGAATTTCTTACATCTGGAAAAACTGTTGTACTTAGAAATTTTTACTTAATGAGAAACCGGATGTGGCAGTAAAAATGCGACAGACGGCAATAATATTTGACATGTAGTTAACACAATTGACAAGCAAGATTCATAATATAGTTTTATTGAAAAATATACAGGGTAGTCATCCTAAGAAATAATTCAACTATAGTGGAAATTTATAAAAGTATTTACGCAAGCCTTCCATGTTTAGCACCTTTATATTAATATCAATTTTTTGCTGTATATTTTCTTGAACAAAAGCTATCAGGTTTTGTTTATAATAATAGTGATAACTACATTTAAATGTATTATTCTCATATGCCGTTTCCTAATTATTATTTTCTTAGAGTGATCGCCATGTTTAAATAAAGAGGGAAGTTTTAAGTATATACCTTTATCAATTTTTTTAACATTAGATGAAAAGAAATATATCAAACGTCGAAAAACAATCGTTTTATACTTTAATTCTAATACCTTCAACTTTATTAGCAATGGTGATAATTATTGAGGCAGATACGTCTAGTTCTGTACGAAAATTACTCGAATAAGTGTGCAATAATTCAATACAAATTCAGGGCACGTACATCACGATTTTGATCATAATGCAGCAGTGCAGCCCAGTCACTGCTCTCAAACAAATGCAACACGTTGAACTTGAACGAAGATGAACTAGGAATATTTAAAAAAAAATGGATGTTAGTAGCGAGGACGTCTGGTTCGACTCGTCTGCCTTTCCTTACTACGTAATCTTGATCATCGTTCCCGAGACGAGAGCATCGACCAACCTTGATATTTGAACGTATGTCACTTTTGCAATATTATATTTTAATTTACCGTTTGAATGCGTATTTCATTTATGCAGCAACAGTGGAGTTATGTTGGTGTTGCATTCTCAATACTTTTTTGTTGAAAGTTTATGTTTTATTTAATAAGCATAGAAACAACATTTCTTAAAGATCATTAATGACAATGTATCGCTACATTTTTTATTCTCTCTGTTAAAATTTGTTTCATCAAATATCTGATGATAAATTTAACAGAATCTGCTTGGAATTCTTTAGTTTGCCACAAATCGCATCGTCCTCTCTCGCATTAATGTGGCCAAAGAAATAATATATGGAAGAACAAAATGCTAGAAAAATGTTTCGGTAAACATGCTTCTACTATATAAGTGATATGGGTTGTCCAAGAAATTCTTAAAAAACCTCTCTATTTATATTACTTTGTACGTTTCTCTAGTTTCACATAAGTTTATAATTGGCTTTACATACTACGACGTTTAACTGTTCCTATTTACGTTTGTGTTCATAAAGTTAATGTATGTGATGTGGCCTTTTATTTCCTTATATCAGAAGTTTGTTGGGTGGCGAATTGTGTAAATTTTTTGTATTCTTACCAAAAGCATTGTTAAAATCACTGTGTATCAAGAGGAAAGTGATTTCCACCTACAAGAATGCCCTTATTGGCTCTGATAGTATAGCTATTTCCCCACGTGAAGCTCTCCATGAATTATATGTAAAATGGAGACGTGATTCCCTGATGGAAGAAATGCATATTTTATGTCTAGTAAAATCTTGGCTAGTAATAAATTTGGGACATTTTGCCAAGTTTCTCAAAAATATTATTACGACCTTCATCTTTTCCTATTTATGTTTTTAATGGAATGGAAACCATCATACCTACTCTAAAGAGGCGTAGAACCTATCTGAAAGAAGGTTTCGGTAACTTCAAAATGATACGAAGAGCATAAAAATTAGTAAACCACCAGTTATTGAGAATTAGAACATACAGAAATCAAGACGGTGCAGCGCGTCGTGGAGGCCATTTTGATTATGTCATCAGTGACATCTTGAACACCTGGTGAATTCTCGAAGTTAAGTCTTTAATATTTAGCGCTGATAGCTGGAACTGAAATAATTTTAGTAAATACATCGCCTAATAGCCGTGATGAAAAATTAAGAAAATATGGTACAAGTATCCAGATTAGCTAGATCTATTACTTGTGCCATGGGTCTCGTGTTATTTCTGTTTATTTACATATTTGCTATGTATATAAGACATTTTTTAAATTATGGTATAACAGAAGAGTCAACGAGAAAAGAAACACTAAAAATTAGCAGACTGGAAAGATAACTTGTGGGTTTTCACCTCCAATATCAATAACACCTTAACATCATTGGCTGTATTCAAAATAAAACTGTTGACCTTCTTTGCTCGGTTTTTTCTCAAATCTTTATAAGTAATTTCCTCTTTTATGCCATAGGTAGTCAATGAGTCGGAATTTTGGCCCGATTTTGTTATAAATGAGAAATCCAACCAGACCATCTCCTCCGCCTCATTTTTTAAGGTGCTGAAAACGAATATGAGAGTAAACAAGTTTTTATTCAGGGCAACCCCTTCAAACGGCCTAAAACCACTTTTTATCGATTTTCGTGCACGGACGCGCGACAGCAAGGGTTTTAATGCGTATTTCTGCAAATTTGATCGGGACATGAAAAAGGGCGAAGATAAATGTTAAAGACATGACCGTGACCACCCTTGGGGGTTGAATTTATCCTCCCAGGGGGTGGAAAATGGTAAAATATATCTCTGTTCGTTGAAACTTTTACCCTCCCCGTTTTAGAGGATGCTGATGACAAAAGAAATCTTTCACATTGGTTGACGTTTTCAGCTCCGTCAACCAGTATAATAACTTTGTTGTTAAAATATTTAACTTTTTAAAGAAATTATTTTTAAAAAACTAAAAAAAAAAATTAACTTTGACACCATGTATCTCTGTTATTATCAACTTTTGTACTAAGGTAAGTTTGGTTAAATCGTAATATTTTGACGTAAGGAATCTGCCATTGCTCTGTGTAAGATTACTTATGGGATACCGTGTATACACTGCTCATTTAGTTATGATGACTCTAGTATACTAATAATGCCGTCAAGGTTACCATTCTGAAAATATAGTAATCAGGAAAAAATTACCCAAAGACTTCCCTACGAGTAGCCACTACTGATCTCAAAGCACATGTAGTGGTAACTCTAGCCCAACCTGGAGGGATACTTTATTGTTTGACCAAACTTATCATATGTAAAACATGTATTACATTTCAAAATTAGCTATTATTAAAAAATTAAAATGAAAACAAAATCTTACGCAGCGCATCTCTTGTTAAATAAAATATTCTCTTTTACTGTGAAGTCATCTAAAAGTTATACCAATGTATGTATTTACCTATTGTTGGTGTCTACAGCCACATTAGTCTCATATTCTAGTAGCTACTTAAATGGTAAAGACAAAACTGCAATATCTTTTACTTCCTAACATCAGGCGTCTTAAAAGTTGTTATAGTAATTAACCAGTTTTCTTGAGTTTTTTATCAACAGGTGTAACCTTCATATTACTCTATATTTATATATAAATGTTACTAATTTATTCATACTTTGCCAGAATTTATTATTAATATAAAGGTAAAAACTAACGAGGAAATTACCTATTGTTTCAAAACGTAACACATTACTTGCCTCTATAACTTAAAAGCCTGAATAATACAAAAACAACGGAATTATACTATGAATGCATCTGAAACTCTAATATGGTACGGAGTAATTCTCAAAATGGATGAAGATATAATTGTAATGAAAACATTAAAAATATAAAAAATAATTCAGATAATGTTAGACGTAATTAGACTCCACGATGTGGATGTGGAAGTAACTTATCGTAAAAAAAAATTATTTTTTTTTTATTGAAATAGGTTTAGAATGTCACGAAACGTCGAGATTTTAAATTTGAGCGAAAGAGAAATTCTGTCTGTCGGTATGTCTCTCTGTCGGTCTGTAAGTTCTTTTGTACGCACGATATCTCTAGAACTAGAAATTTTATACACGTATGTACTATTACGAGATCTGAAACTGGATTGATTTTTGAACTTATCCGGTGAAGGGTTGGGGGTAAATAGGGGTAAATAGGAGAAAATAAGTAGAGAAAGCTGGTAAAAGTACAAAAATTTCAGATTTGGTGTGTGTGTACCAGAAGTGGAGGCCATAAATTTTTTTATAATATGTCCATCCCCCGCACCACCCGCACTCCGTTATTAAAGGGGTTGATAAAATGAGACTGAAATAGTCACTTGAAATTTGGTACACATCTATATTATAACGACAACTGGAACTGATTATAATTTGAGATGATTCTGTTGAAGGGTTGGGGGTGAAATAGGGGTAATATTGGGAACTTAGTAAGCCGTTGAAAGGTCTAGATGATTCACCTACGTAATGTTTTTCGCACTCACACGGAACACTATAAATACATTTTTTTGAATTTTGAACAATATTTAAAGATTTGGTTTTTGATAAAATCGACCTTAGCGTGAAGCCCGTTTGAAAAACCATTCGTACGGCTTGGTGAACATAGAAATTACGCTAGAAGGGGAGAGTATGAAAAATCAAAAATTTGTGAACACGCGTGGGATAATAATCACAGGATTAAATGGGATTCGACGAAGATTTTAGAAAAAGAGAGTAACGGAACTAAAAGAAAATCCGCGAATATTTTATTAAACGAGGATAGATGCGTTTCAAATTATTCAATAGATTCTTGTACTAGTTGGTTGCCCATCTTTAGAGACGAAGTAAGTAAAAATAAGATAAACATAATTTAATGTCTCATGTGACTATGGAAATACATAAACAAGAACTGTCATGGTTGACGTCCAAAAAAGTTTTGAGAGCGGAAGTAGATTTTCTTCCGAAACATTAAGTGCCTATAGCTTTCATTTTCATTTTTTAGTGTATAACATTGTTCTAGTTTATATATTTTTAGGTGTGAGACTATTTGAAACAGTCAAGTAGTCAAGAACCAACCTCTGTCTGATCCGTCTGGCGCCGGGGTTTTTTCATTAAAAATTTTTAAATATTTTTCAGTAGCTAAATACCCAACAAAAAGTAAGAAAAAGTTTAAAATGTCACGAAATGTCGAGATTTTATATTTGAGCAAAAAAAATTCCATCTGTCGGTCTGTAACTTTTTTTGTGCGCACGATATCTCTGGAACGGTTTAAGATATTGACTTGAAATTTTATACACGTATGTACTATTACGAGAACTGGACTGTTTCTTGAACTTATCCGGGGAAGAATTAGGGGTAATTAGGAGTAAATAGGAGAAAATTATTAAAGCAAGCTGATAAAAGTACAAAAATTTGAGATTTGGTGTATATAGAAGAAGCGGAAGCTTTAGATTTTTTCATAATATTTCCATCCCCCGCACCACCCTCACTCCATTATTAAAGGGGTTAATAAAATGACATTAAGTTATTCACTTGAAATTTGATACACGTATTATAACGCCAACTGAAACTGATTATAATTTGAGATGATTCTGTAGAAGGGTTGGGGGAGAAATAGGGGTAAATATTGGAAAATAAGTAAAGGAAGCTGGTAAGAGTACAGAAACTTGAAATTGAAACATTGAAGGGTTGGGATTAAATAGGGCCAAATACGGGAAATAGAGCAAGCTGGTAAGAGTACAGAAATTTGGGATTTGGTTATATACTAGAAGCGAAGGCCTCAAATTTTATTTATAACATTTTCTATCCCCCCTCCACCCATACTATCTTATTAAAAGAGTTGATAAAATTAAATTGAGATTCTCACTTGAAATTTGGTACACGTATGTATTATAACGATATCTGAATTTAAATTCTGTTTTGATATGACCCCGTTTAATGAGTAGAGAAAGTAAGTAGAGGTAAATAGGGAAAAATAAGTGAAGCAAGCTGGTAGGAGTACAGATGTATATACTAGAAACAAAGGCCTCAGATTTCTTTCTAATATTTTTCAATGACTAATAATTTTCGCATATTACAGTGCAAATATGGTCAAGATATTTCGTTTAAAGTGGCTTGGATGAAAAACCTGGATGCGAAAGTAGTGATTCCCTAGGCTGCGGTTTTTTTTTAATTAACACAGCCCCAGAAAGAAAGAAAAAGATTTTAGATTTTATCTAGTATAAAAGGGCTATTTCAATGATAAAATCTAAGATTGAAAAAAAAAAACAACGAAGAAATGAAATTCTGATGGCAGCATCGAATTCAGGAGGACAAGATACATAGAGATTAGTAGGTCTGAATTCTGGGTCTAAACTTTTTTATGTGGGGCTATGTAATTATTAGTATACCGGGTGAGTCACGAATTGCGCTCGCCCCGATATTTCCTAAAATATTTGGAATGGAAAATTGAAATTTGGAGGCCTTAGTACACGACTAAAATTCCATCTTTTCAATAAAAAATCAAGTTTGGTGCACATCCGGTATGACCGGAAATGTCCACAACTTTCGACTTTTAAATGGAACACCCTATATATTTTTACATTTTTGGAATCTAGAGGAAGTTTTGAATACAATACATCCATTTTGGTCACTTTTTGATAAACATTAAAAATTTCATTAAAAAATCTATTTCTGAATCCAGAGTGCTGTGGTGCCCAAAATATATTTTAGTTTGTGTGCTACGTTACTAGAAAAATAAAAAGAGCAATATGATTGCATTACTTAATTCTCTAGAGGCGTTTAAAATTTTTAAATGTTATTTTTACCCACTAACTCGGTTTTTTTAAATGGGAATTTAATCGTTCACCAACATTTTTAAATACCTCATTTTCATACGAATCTAATGATACCAAATTTTGAAAATCCGCTCAGAAATATTTGAGATTTTAGCCAAAATACAATGCAACCAAGCTTTTAGAAACATGCGGCTAATAGATAATAGATTAGTGGGCTTTGGAAACTAAAATGGCACATTTCTGTGTAAATCTGGTAACCTAATAACATTGGAAAAATCATAGTAGCCATTGAATGTAATAAAACAATATCAGCTGTCAGACAGACTCGTGTAGCTATAGGCAATCTTGAGCTATCAAATATTTAATAATTGTGAGCGCAAAGAACGTTACAATTAAGTTTAGCATAGGTATGTGGAGGTAAACACAATTACATCCACAAGGACATTTGCAATAGAATGCGACATCAGTTCGGTTTTCAGAGTTTTATTTAAATGAACATAAATATCGGGCCTATAAATAAATAAAAATCAATTCCGTTTGAACAATTAAACTTAAACTAGGTAACAGTAGGTATCTTTAAAATAATTAATATAATTAAACCATAAATTGACATTTATAGATATTGTTCAAAATGTCTACCATTTTTTTCTATACACAATTCGGCTCTGCGTACAGTTGCTTGAATGGCTCTACGCAATTCAGCCGGCGTTATTTCGTTAAGAGCCCGTACAACTTTATTTTGCAGCTCTTCACGGGTATTTGAAGAAGTTTTATAAACTTTATTTTTGAGAGTGCCCCATACATAATAGTCGAGGGGTGTTAAGTCAGGTGACCTAGGAGGCCACCTGATATGACCTTGATTTGCGATAAGGCGTTCACCATGCAAGTTGTTTAAATATTCCATCACTCTTCTGGAATTATGTGAGGGAGCACCATCTTGTTGGAAAAACAGATTTTGTAAATAGGCAAGAGAAAGTAAGTCAAGAAATTCTGCTGTCTGGTTTTGTAAAAAGAATAAATATCGTTCGCCAGTAAGTGTTCCATAAAAAATTATGGGTCCAATTAATCGATCTCCAAGTACTCCAAGCCAACAGTTAAACCCAAATCTTTCCTGAATATTCCCCCGCCCTACCAACCTCGGATTTTCTTGAGCCCAGTACCTAGTATTATTTCTGTTAAACATACCTTGGTTCGTAAATGTACTTTCATCTGAATATAAAATATGAAAAGGAAAACCTGGGTTTTGTTGTACTGCATTTAAGAACCAGTTGCAATATACTAGCCTCCTGTCGTTATCATCTCCATAAAGATGTTGGTGTATTTGGTATTTTTAAGACCGAAACTTATGTTTCTTTAAAACTCTGCAAAACGAAGACTGACTAATGTCGCATTCCATTGACAATTCCCTTGTTGATGTTGTTGGGTGTATCATCACAAATCCTAATACATCAATTTCTTTGTCCTCACTTACAATAAATGTTTGATGATCATCTTGTTGATTGGGTTCGTTTCTTAATTCTTGTTCCACTCTGGCAAACAAGTGTCTGCTTGGATGACGTCTGTTGGGATATCGTTGCTGATACAGTTCTGCAGCTGCAGTTGCTCTCCATATATCAGTAACATATCCACCTTTTCATTTCTACTAAAATTATTCATTTTCTTTAATTTTTACTCAAAGAGATTTCCGCAACGCTTTATTTTGTATCTGTCTGACAGCTGATATTGTTTTATTACATTCAATGGCTACTATGATTTTTCCAATGTTATTAGGTTACCAGATTTACACAGAAATGTGCCATTTTAGTTTCCAAAGTCCACTAATCTATTATCTATTAGCCGCATGTTTCTAAAAGCTTGGTTGCATTGTATTTTGGCTGAAATCTCAAATACTTCTGAGCGGATTTTCAACATTTTGGTATCATTAGATTCGTATGAAAATGAGGTATTTAAAAATGTTGGTGAACGATTAAATTCCCATTTAAAAAAAACGAGTTAGTGGGTAAAAATCACATTTAAAAATTTTAAACGCCTCTAGAGAATTAAGTAATGCAATCATATTGCTCTTTTTATTTTTATAGTAACGTAGCACACAAACTAAAATATATTTTGGGCACCACAGCACTCTGGATTCAGAAATAGATTTTTTAATAAAATTTTTAATGTTTATCAAAAAGTGACCAAAATGGACGTATTGTATTCAAAATTTCCTCTAGATTCTAAAAATGTAAAAATATATAGGGTGTTCCATTTAAAAATCGAAAGTTGTGGGCATTTCCGGTCAAACCGGATGTGCACCAAACTTGATTTTTTATTGAAAAGATCGCCTCCTAATTTCAATTTTCTATTCCAAATATTTTAGGAAATATCGGGGCGAGCGCAATTCGTGACTCACCCGGTATAGATTATGTTCTTAAATTGTCGTCTAAGTAGCTAGAGTTCTATGTAAAATAAAAAAAAGGAGACTATGTTAATACATTACATTAAGACGTAATGTATTAATATATGTATAGTATAGCAAATAGATCGAAAACAAATGGACGAATCTGGTGTCAATCTGGTATCAATCATTTTCGTATTCAGCAGGGTGCAAATGCGGGAGAATGTGTGATACTCTATTGTTACATCATTGGCTTCTTAATTTATTTAAAAGCTAATTTTATAGAAAATGCTCCTCATATATATACTGCAATTTTGAGAAGCTCTAATTAAAACATTCACAAAATTTCTTTTTCTCGCTTTTATTCACTTTGTTCTCACTAATAACTTATATGTAATGACAATCGTCTTTTTTGGGTATTTATAACTACTTTATTAACTATCTCCAAACAGTTTTCTCTATTAGCAGATTAACTGGACATTCTATATAGTTAGACACTACAATTGTTCTATATTTCTTTGTTTGAGATAACAAACAAATCACAAACAGATTATCAAATCATTTAGAATATGGTCAGGATCGTTAAAATATAGATATAAATACTCGAAGTCGGCAAGAATCACCCTTACTCTAAGATCTTTTGGAATTAGAATATATGTATTTTAAGAAACCAACAAAACGAGTTCACATTATTTCATAATTTCCTGATATGATGAAAGATGACGAATGTATTAAACGATCTTATAGTTCGGTGTCGATAATGACTGCTACATTTTCCTCATTTACGTTATAGAAAAAATGTTCACAGAAGGTAAGTTCCCCATTAACATTTACATGCTTTTACTGTATAAGGATATAATCATGTTATGTGGTGTACTGCATGGGAACGTGGTCGGTATCCGAAGTTGCAAAACACTTTGGTTCACATCTTAAATCGCTGTTTCTACCGCATATTTCTGTACGTCTCTTGAATATTAAATAACTGCAACTATTAGTTTTATGTTGCTTGGTGTGATTAATGAAATTAACCAACATCTGACTAGAAACAGTTTATTGGCTATAGAAATTTAAAATCAAGATATTAGTAGCAGATGATATACATTTCAATGGTTAAATTATGCAAATCCACGCAAAATTCTTCAAATAATGTCTGCATTCATTTAAAAAATGAGTACACCATATACAAGGTGTTTTAGAACTGAGTATTTAAAAGTTAAGAGCAAGTCAAATTAACGAATCAGTAGGCTGGACAGTGGTTAAGTGAGACAATGCGGCTTATCTCTCCTAAGGTCGAGTCTCAGCTGATGCAGATGGCAAAAGTCGCAGAAGATAGTTAGTTATTGTGTTGTCTATATGGAGTGTCATGATTGAATAGGTATAGTTAAACTCTATCAGAATAGACATAAAATGTTACAAGAAAGTTTTTCCCGTATGTGTTCTTTAAGTAAACTCTAGCTTCTTTCCTGCCAAATGTTTTATTAAATTTCTCGTATAAGACAAAACATTTCTCGAATGACCAAGTAGCTCTTAAAACTCTTGAACTCTATAGTTGCAATTCTAAAATATACAGAAATAACAAATTGGCTCAAGTCTGGATACCTAGTCACATTGGAGTCAAACGCAACAAAGTAGCCGGCTTTTTAACCAGAGATCGTGAAAGAACTACGTAGAAGTTCAAACGAGGAAAGCCGTCGCATATCGATTGATGAAAAGTGCATATTCAGTTTGAAGTGAAGATTTAATCTAACTAACTGCTCTCTGTATGCGTACCATTGTGGTAAAACATACGCGGCACTGCTTTGGAGACGCTGCCAGAATTGCTCCACAATAAGGCTTATCCATGTCAAGTTCGGATAATAGCAAGTCTATATGAGTGACAACACCATCAGTACTAGTTCAGGTGTTGTACTGGATTCACTTTCTTGCATGTGGAAAGCAACAAAGAGATTGTGTAACATTGGAATGTGGAATACGACAACGCAAGGATTGTGGCACACCAAGTCTGTAGCTCAAGTGCACTCACTTAGAGGATGACCAGTACCTCCCTGGTTCACTGCTTCACGTACAGGTATGTTCCCGAGTCGAGACGACTGAGAATATGATAAAATGCATCTTGTGTACTCCGAAATGGTAAACAGATGGATCGATGCCCTTGCACGGATGTTAGATAAGGGCTATATCATCATCTCTTGGCATATATCCTAACGTATTCCAAACACATAAATCTCAGGATATGAATCGTCAGCAATA
Source organism: Stenurella melanura (assembly GCA_963583905.1). Classification (NCBI taxonomy): domain Eukaryota; kingdom Metazoa; phylum Arthropoda; class Insecta; order Coleoptera; family Cerambycidae; genus Stenurella; species Stenurella melanura. The sequence continues at coordinate 54,714,788 of OY757312.1, forward strand.
TGTTTAGATATGAAACGACAGCCATGCGGATTTGAGCGCTCTTGTATTAAGCAAAGTGACCTCTAAGCTCATTCTGAACAGTCGAAATAGTTTTACTAAGCTTGGTGAACACAACTTAGTTAAACTCCTATTGGGGCCCGGACGTACTGGTGCAGGGAGCAATGAAGAAATAGATTGTTTGGCGATAGAAGAAGTAAAATCTTCTTTTCCCGGCCCTGAACCAGTTTCCGATTCGCAACACTACTGCGACACTGAAACATGGCACAATTCAACAATTAATGAACTCAAGCAGCCAGAATGAGACAGTCAGGACTCAACTTACTGGAATCTTCAACTAGTGAGCTCGGCAGAAAAAGAATAAGATGGATGATAGTTCTGATAATGGGCTACTGTTCTCTGAACAAGCACCTTCCTACACGAGTTTGTAGGATGTGTGGTGTGAAGGAATAAACCATCACTTAAATGTTATGCATTTGCGCAGTACTGAGAGCATCAAACTATAGGCGTCTTGAAGGACAATTTCATCAGTCGCAGTAACTACGAGCTCTATCCTGGAATGGCCTGCTATAGTTCATGAAGAGCACTGATCTTTTCTAGGAGATCCTACATATCACTTATTTACAATGGACTGATAAGTCTAAGTACGGCTTGTGTGATTCGCTTGTGTTTCTAATAATACTAGGGAAGACGAAGTTTCGAAATGTATAAACCAAATCAATAGATCAAGTACTAGCTTGGCACATCTTAAGTAACGCCAATAGGTGGACTGGCCTCGATCTAGAGAAAAGTACACCTAACCATGGCAAGAACTACCATGGTTTGCTTATTATAAATTCTTTGACGCCAAGGACTAACAATTCATACAAGCAAGTTACACCTTAGAACTCAAACTGGCATGTGTACTGGGGATTGTAGATAAAATCTCCTGCATAGGCTTGTACTAGCAGAAAACGCTGAATGTCGTCTGTGTTTGGAGGAACGAAATAGCAGAGCTTATTCTATGTACCAGTCCCCCTCTGCTTCTCATTATTTGACAAAAAACAACTACTGCCAGTGGACCTGGATGGTTCGTCACTTAATAAAGTCATCGCCTTTATCAAAAAGCTAAACTTACTGGATTAAATATAATTAGGAACGAACCGCAATAAACTGAAATTAAAAAAAACTATCGGTTCTAATTCCACCCCGGTCCTCTAATGTATAAGTATCGGTTCAGGTTCCATTACTGTCTCAAACAAAAATTAGGGTCTATACAATTCAAACTCTATACAATTCAAACTCTAAACAGTTACAGTCTTTGTGAACTTCGAACAATAGAAATGAAAAAGTCCAGACCTTAATCCACTAGATTTCTTTATCTGGGGCCATATGAAGTGCAATGTGTACCAACACACAAGTCACACTATAGACGAATTGTCAGGAAGAATTAGAGAGGCGGGAAATAAAATTAGAAATAATAATATATCATTTTTTCGAGTTAGACAAAATCTTGCAAAACGGTGTCAAAAATGTATTGAACAAAATGGTGGACATTTTGAGAATCTTCTTTAAATTGCAATAAGAGTAATTAAAAATTCATCTTTGATTTAAATAGTTATGAGAATATGTTCCTGAAATATACCTAAGAACAAGATATTTGTTTTATTTAAAAACGCATAATTTCATAAGGAAACACGTTAAGACTAAGGTACTTTTGGTTTAGTCACTAGAATAGTTCAATAATATCAATTTGACAAAGGCTAACTTGATCGAATATCATGTTGCATGGTAGCGCTTGGAATGCGCTGAAATACGTAAGTGCGATTGTACTGAAAACGGTGCATTTTATCGACATGAAACAAGTAAACCTTATTTTTGTAAAATGAGTTGTTATATCATAATATTAAGTCATACGAATCCAAAATAATAATAATAAAAAGTTATGATAAAAAACGTGTCAAAAAAATATGCCGACAGCGCCATCTATTATATGCAGATGTACTTATACCCTTACAATATTCTGACTCCCCTAAATTATATTTATTTATTTATTTATTTATTTATTTATTTAATCGTCTTATTTATATTATGTGTATCGATTTTCAGCTTGATTAGTCAACTGTTTTCCGAAGCATACCCATTATAAAATCTAAAAAAATTGTTTTTAGGCCCTATAACTCCTTAAGGAAGCATTTTTGGACTAAGGTATGTTTAGTTTAATCGTCATCATTTGACCTCAGAAAGCTACAGTTAAGCTGTGTCCCTTTACTTTCCGGACACCCTGTATAGAAAGTATTACATTTTCCTCAAGAAAAAAATATTTTTATAAAAACACATACCATATTAAGAACATTCTGTGAACAACAAGCTGAAATAATTTGCATTAAATATAATGATTATTATTAATGATTTACTTAAACAAGTATTTATAATGCAATAAATGAACAATAATTAAATTGCAATTAATATAAATCATTAATTATATTAATTTAAATTATTTCTAAGCTACTGAACATACAAGGTTTATTTAGATATACAGGATTTCTCGAGGATATTATGTGACCATTAAGAGATGTCACATAAAGTCACACAAAATGTTTGGCTCAGTCCCATTTCTACGGGCGAAAAGTATAATTTTATTAATTCTGTGAAAAATTACAACTTTTTAAATGACATTTCAGTTTGAAAAGTTTTTCTTTTTATAACTGCTCAAAAGTGACTTAAATAATCCGACTGATTATCAATCGATTTCGCAATATAATTCAAGTTATTTAAAAAATTTCATTTGTGGATATTTTTCAAAAATATTCGTTATTATATAAGCTTCCCAATATACTTTTAAACATAAAAGTTGTACTCTGTATGATTGTGGTTGAAAGTTGAATGTATTAAGGATGGTAGACATACTGGAATTATCCTGTGTGATCTCTCTGAGCTGTCGATTCTATAGAGTTGTATATTATAAACTCATATGTGGAGAGTGGTAAACATTGCGCCTCGTATAACGATATGATATATTTAAATTAAATCGTGATAATAAAGAGAACATTTTTTTACTAGGAATGAAAACGAATAGAGACAGTGTTCATTTACTCAGGATTCTTTGACGCCAAAGTTGCAGTCTGGCATTGCCCACTGCGAATACGCGCTAACTGCAATAGCTTCATTCAAACTTCAAAATTTCATTTCAAATATTGAAATTGTGCCAAATCGACATTATAAAAATAACGTCATATCATAGTTTGATTACATTTAATAATCATTTTTAAAACATATCTTTTACAATTTAATAAAAATCGGCAGCTACTGGAAGCGGCTGGAACAACCCCCACCTGAGGAATGCACGTAACGTGACGAGTTTCACGACACAACGACTCCGCGCATTGTCGTACCACGCAAAAGGCGATCTCATGCTTCACATTTGCTTTGTTTTTTAATATTTTTCATGGATACCAAATTAGGGTGCAAGTGTAATCTATCGCTGAAATCGGAATTTAAACTGCTTTCAATGGTTCATTTACGAATTGTAATACTTGACGTTATCTCAATTTTCGACTTTGGACCAATTTTAGTAAATTTCCAAAATTTTATGGGGAGATTAAAATGAGTAACTTTTATAGTAGCTAAATGAGTCGTTGGTAGAACGAGACAAAATTTCTTATCACTCATCAGGACAGATAGAAGTATTCATTTATAATCGTTCCAGCCGCAAATCTTCTAAAGCAGTAGATTTCGTAATATTTTCATACAGGGTGGGCCATTAATAATAGGCCATAGTGCAGGGGTAGATTCTTTAGATCAAAATGTGAGGATAGTAAAATGTTGCCGTGGAAGAAGATACAGGGTGTCAAAATTCAAATTAGTTTATGGTTTTCTTGCAATAACTCAACCGCCTCGTGACTGATCTTCGCCAAATTTGCTAGAGAAAGTTTTTTTATTCTACGCAACAATAATTTGTGTATTACATTACGTTAGATCATAGGGGGCATCGCAGGACCTGTATAGAAGAATTTTTTGTATATATTTTTTGGACGAAACGGTGTGGTACTTCTGACCAGAAAATCTGATGCGGGCGTCATTTCCACGTATAAAAGGTACACTTAGTAGAACTTGATAACTCTAACCGTTTTCGAGGAAATTGCCGTTAAACATTGAATAATTTATTAAAAGACAAATTCAAATTTAATGAAACAAAGTGTATTTATTGAAAAACTACAAAACGTAAGGGAAAACAAAATCGTAATAACAGCGTAAACGCTTTCTCACTTTCTTATGAACTGATGGAGTATTTTCATGGTAATGAGATAAATACATAAATCAAAAGATTGTGTAAAATGAGTATCAAATCTTATTAGAAGACCAAAGATAACCATAAATTTGACTTAATGACATTAGTATTTATTGTATAAATTCCCCCCTCCCCACGCAAAAACCCCATTGTTGCAACTTAAAGTAAATTTTTGACATGGTATTAATCTACCTCTATGCCTTTTCTAATTCTTTTCATAAAAGATTTTCATACATTGGAAAATACATTTTCCTGTCCTTTAATAAAATTGGCTGCGTTTTGTATTTAGTCAAATAGTTCTAAGACTAAGGACTCCATTCCATATGTCCCCACACATAACAATTCAAAGGATTTTAGTCAGGACTTCTTGGTGGCCAAGCAAACTCACTTCCTCGACCGATCCATCTGCGTGGGATTGTCTCATCAAGATAATTCCTGACTTCAATGGAGAAATAAGGGGGAGCTCCATCTCGCCTAAACCACATTCTGTTCCGTATGTCTAGCATGAAAGCATATAATATATCAGCTAGAGCATTTTGAAGACAAAACAGATAAGTCTGTCCATTTAAAATTGGAGGAAGAACAAATGGTCCCAATAACTGATCGCTGATAATACCATACCAAACTTTAATCTTAAATTCGTGCTGAAAATGCCTTTCTTTAACGACATGAGAATTTCCTACTTCCCAGTAATGCGTATTTCTCCAGTTAAAAACGCCTCGATGAGTAAAAGTTGCTTCGTTGGTAAATAAAATGTTCTTAACAAAATTTCTATCCCTGTTGTATTTCTTTAGAACAATTTGACAAAGTTGTAGCCTTTGTGGTAGATTTTTTTTTTTATTTTAACGTCTTATTCGTTTTAAAGTCCTGGCGAAGTTTAGCTAATGCTATTCCACCACTTAACCAGGGCGGCGAAATGAGATACGGTCACCCATCTAAGTAACGAACTCTCCCGCCGATTGAGTTCTCGCCACATCATCATCATCATCATAACAAATTTAATATGGAATTAAAAATACAAAGCATTGCCTCCCCGGATCGAGATCCGGAATCAACCGCACAACCACGTCGCGCAGCGCCGTGGTGTTAGTACGGTTGGGTGGATCACGATCGGTTCGGCTCAATAAAATTAAATAAAAGTTAAAACTCCTGCCACCTGTGGCGGCTTAAAATTAACATTAAAATTTTTTCTTATACCTAAAGAATAGATTTAAAAACACTGAAAAATTAAACACAACAAGAAGATAGGGAAAAAAAATTAATAAATTTCGATTATTGGCACGGGAAAAATTCAACGAAAAAACCCGTTCGAGGTAAATTTACCCTAACAGTCTGCCCGCCGTTAGGAAGTTATGATTGGGAGTTCTCGCCACTGAAACCGGCACCGTACCCTTCAAAGTTTTGTACAGGACTGAAGCGATATCGGTAAAAGCGTTCTTTGCGTAAGACTCTTAGAACCGATTATTTACTCACTCCTATTACCACTGATAAACGACTTGAGCTGACTTGAGGATCTTCATCCACACGAACTAAAATTTCTAGTTCTTGATATGGAGTAATTCGGTTCGGTCGTCCTACATTATTTTTATGGCGAAATAAACCCATTTCTCCCAAACGACGAAACAGATCTTTGAATATCTTATGGTCTGGCTGCATTCTATTTGGATATTGAAATGAGTATCTCCTCGCTGCAGCACGTCTGCTAAAATTTTTTTGTACGTAAACACATATCATATCCCTCATTTCCCTACTTGAAAAATTATTATGTCGAGGCATTTTAAATAAAGAAGTTAAAGAAATTAGCTCGAGGAACACAAGAACAAAATAAAATGTGTAATGACGTACATGACAGAACTAAAACGTAACAAAAGCACACTTTTCAATAAATACACTTTGTTTCATTAAATTTGAATTTGTCTTTCAAAAAATTATCTAAATGTTTAACGGCAATTTCCTCGAACACGGTTGTAGTTATCAAGTTCTACCAAGTGTACCTTTTATACGTGGAAATGACGTCCTCATCAGATTTTCTGGTCAGAAGTACCACAACGTTTCGTCCAAAAAAAATATGATGAGTTACAGACACTGCGGCGCCCTCTATAATCTAACGTGATGTAATACATAAATTATTATTTCTAAGAATAAAAGAAGTTCCTCTAGCAAATTTGGCAAAGATCAGTCAAGAGGCTGTTGAGTTATTACAAAAAAAAAACGAAAAAATAATTTAAATTTTGACATCCTGTATCTTTTTCCACAGCAACATTTTACTAAGGCATATTTAGTTTTGTCCTCATATTTTGGCCCAAAGAATCTACCCCTACACTATGGCCTATTATTAATGGTTCACCCTGTATACAAAATTTCCCATGTTGAATTGTATTTTTTTTTGAGCGGCATAACTTTTTTTTAATAATAATGATTTACGAACGTACATTAGAAATAATTATGGAATGGCACTTCAACGCAAATAATATTCAGTAAACTATTTCTTGGAAAATATCTATTAAGCATAATTATTTAATTAATCGCCCATGCTATATAATGACAATGAATATATGTATATTCATAGCAATAATTAGTTACATGAAAATAGCATATTTCTATATAGCGCTTAGAGACATGTCACTGCAATATTGAAATACATACTTGACGTTCTAATTGATCACTAACGTAAGGTTAAAAAATAAGGGTGCGTGTATTTAATTATACAGGCGTTAATATTTATTCTATGGTATTAGATGTAACAAATGTATAAAACAAACAAGTGCTCTAAGTGGTGCTCCTCAAAATTCTTCATCTTCAACTTTTGATGTCCGCGCCTTCGCCATAAATGGAGATTAAGAATTCGTTGCATTTATTCGAAAATTGGAGAGAACAAGAATGAGATAAAATAGGGAATCACTTATTTACTTCAGACGTCTAAAAACTATGCAAAAGCATACAACGCAGGAAAGACAATTGTAGGGACGAATTCAAGTACACTTTTAAAAATAACCTTAATTTCCTGTACACAGTGTATTATTTAATAATTAATAAATGATGAGTGCAGTGTGTGCTTTTTTTATTATAATCAAGATGTAATTATGTAGTTATTTTTTCTGGAAATACTCTGAGATGAATATTACCAATTGTCAGTTGTTAAATTTAAAAAAATTAAAATAATATATTTTTTTTATCCAGGCGGCGCGAAGTAGCTCTTCAATTACTTTCAATTCAATTACTGGAAAAATATACATTATATAGGAAAAGGTTTAAGGAAGATAAAGGGAAGTTTCATAGTTGTGCTCGCAGAATATATTTATAATAAAAAGTCATGACAAAAAAATTATTTCTTTTCTGGGGATTCTCTGCCGCTGCAAATAACTGAAGCCTTTTCTTTAAATCACTTTTAATTGTAATTGAGTCATGCTATTCAACAAACCAATCAGATTAGTCAATTAAGAAATAAAAATTGTTTCCTAATTTTAAAAACTATCAAAATTAATGAAGTGTAAAATTTGGTAAATATTTGCTTTTATCCCCATATTTTGGTCCAAAGAATCTACCCCTGCACTATGGCCTATTATTAATGGTTCACGCTGTATACAAAATTTCCCATGTTGAATAATAATTTTTTTTTGAGCGGAATAACTTTTTTTTAATAATAATAATTTACGAACGTACAATAGAAATAATTATGGAATGGCACTTCAACGCAGATAATATCCAGTAAACTATTTCTTGGAAAATATCTATTAAGCATAATTATTTAATTAATCGCCCATGCTATATAATGACAATGAATATATGTATATTCATAACAATAATTAATTACATGAAAATAGCATATTTCTATATAGCGCTTAGAGACATGTCACTGCAATATTGAAATACATACTTGACGTTCTAATAGATCACTATTGTAAGGTTAAAAAGTAAGGGTGCGTGTATTTAATTATACAGACGTTAATATTTATTCTATGGTATTAGATGTAACAAATTTATAAAACAAGCAAGTGCTCTAAGTGGTGCTCCTAAAAATTCTTCATCTTCAACTTTTGATACCCGCGCCGTCGCCATAAATGGAGATTGAGAATTCGTTGCATTTATTCGAAAATTGGAGAAAACAAGAATGAGGTAAAATAGGAAACCCATTATTTACTTCTGATGTCTAAAAACTATGCAAAAGCATACAACGTAGTAAAAACAATTATAGGGACGAATTCAAGTACACTTTTTAGAATATCCTTAATTTCCTGTACACAGTGTATTATTTAATAATTAATGGATGATGAGTACAGTGTGTGCTTTTTTTTATTATAATCAAGATGTAATTATGTAGTTATTTTTTCTGGAAATACTCTGGTATGAATATTACCAATTGTCAGTTGTTAGATTTGAAAAAATTAAAATAATGTAATTTTTTTCACCCAGGCAGCGTGGCGTAACTCTTCAATTACTTTCAAATCAATTGCTGGCAAAAATATACATTATGTAGGAAAAGGTTTAAGGATGATAAAGAGAAGTTTCGTAGTTGTGCTCGCAGAATATATTTATAATAAAAAATCATGACAAAAATTTTTTTCTTTTATTGGTACCCTATTTTGCTTATTTAAAGTACGCCTCAGGGTGTTTAAATCCAACTTTTAAGAACGCGCGTGTTTTAAAGGTTACCATGGCAACAACTACAACCCGAGTCAAAATGTCTACTTTTTAATTATTAATCTGACAGGAATTTTTGCGGTATTAATCGCGAATCTGCTTTTCTATTTAAGTAATCAATATTAGAACTAATTTTAAAGCAATACACAATCAGTAACAACTGTAGTGACAATAATTAATCCTATGTGACAGATTACAAATTAATTTTTGCATTCCTCATTTGACACTGACAGGTATTCTGATGTCACATCACGAATTCAACCATTTTACATTCTTAATTCTGATTTCCATTTTTTGTAGTAATAATTTCAAAGTGTTCAAATGTTCAATTTCAAAGTGTACCGGCTGCGCCGTCGTGCTCGAAAAATCGCGCTTGTTTTAAAAACCTTATTATCCACTTATACTTTAATATAGTATTCTTTTCTGGGGATTCCGCCGCTGCAAATAACTGAAACCTCTTCGTTAAATCACTTTTAATTGTAATTGAATCATGCTATTCAACAAACCAATCAGTTTACTCAATTAAGAAATAAAAATTACTTTCTAAATTTAAAAACTACTAATGAAGTATAAAATTTTCAGTGAATTTGTATTTTATAAGATCAAAACCGTCCCCATAATCTGAATCTGAAACGAATACGGTTGTAATTAGACTGATCTTATCCTGGTACATCCTCTTATGGTGTAATGTATGGTGTCCCCAAATTTAACTTTGTTTTACTTTTCTATAAGATTCAGGTTACGCCATCAATGAAGTTCTGAAGTAGCACTGCCAGACCGTCAATATACCATTTTTAACAAGTATATTGTTAGTAAGAAGAGATCAGCCTTGTCTTCATAACTTGAGTGCATTACATTTTGTCTTAAAAACGTACCTCTGGTACCGCCTTACGTCGCTAGTGCCAGACCGGTATTTTAGCATCATCAACTTTATAGTGCAGATTTAAAGGTTAAAGGTTTAAAATGTCTACCACAGTACCTCCCACAACTGGGAAGTATGCCTGCCTCTAAACCTCCACTAACCAGGATGTATGGTGATCGTATTTTTGTAATAACCGTGGGGGTAATTAATCGTAAAAATGAGTGTCAAATTGTTATCAACCAACGACAAGTTAAACAGACATGGAAACGACATTTCTAAACCCTATTAGACAGACAGACATCTCCCGACACGAGGAGGTCAAGGAAGTCACGAAGACATTAAATAATAATAAGGAATAGACAATATTTCCTCAGAGCTATACAAATTAGGTGGAAGTCACCTAATAAAACATATCCATGCCTTGATCGAGTGTATATGGAGGGATAAGAAAATTCCTGCACTGGAAGAATAGCATCATATGCCACATTTACAAAACATGCGATCAGCTTGCATGCAAGAACTATCGTGGAATATCCCTATTGTGTACGGCATAAAAAGTCCTTACACACATCATAAATAATCGACTCCAGCCCTCACAGAGACTATTATTGATGAACCAAATCTTCACAGTCAAGCAGATTCTTAGTAGGACATGGGAACACAACGTCGATGTCAACAATATATTTGTAGATTTTAAACAAGCTTACGATTCATTCGACAGAAACAGACTGAATCAAATACTGTGCGAACTAGCAATACCACGTAAATTAATTAGACTCATAAAAACCACAATGAAGCACACTACGGCCTCTGTACGCATAAGCAACGAGCTAACAGACTTTTTTCAAATATCGCGAGGGCTAAAACGAACGCTCTTCAACCTAGCACTGGAATTCGCTATAAGACAAATGGAGGTCGGAAGGGAAGATCTACTGACTAATGAGTCTATCCAACTAGCTGCATATACAGATGACATTAACATCATGTCCCTAACTGCGGTGAGGTCGCAACAAGTATACTCACAACTTAAAAACCACACTGGAAGGATAGGGCTACAAATCAATATATAAAAAAAATCCTCACACAAACAAGAGCAAATAGAGTCAGACAATACATCATCGAAGAGGATAACATAGAGAGAGTAGACCAATTTACGTATTTGGGAGTCGAGCTGTGTAAGGACGGAACGGAAGACAAGGAAATACATAAAAGAATAGTACACACTAATAAAGCATATTTCGCGCTTGCACAAATATTCAGGTCTGGAAATTTATGCTATAAGACAAATGGAGGTCGAAGGAGAAGATCTACTGACTAATAAGTCTGTCCAAATAGCTGCCTATGCAGATGACATTAACATCATATCCCGAACTGCGGTGAGGGCGCAACAAGTATACTCACAACTGAAAAATCACACTCAATATAGAAAAGACAAAAGTCCTCACACAAACAAGAGCAAATAGAGTAAGTCGATATAATAATATCATCGAATAGGACAACATAGTGACAGTAGAACAATTTAAGTATTTGAGGGGTGGAGCTGTGCAAGGACGGAACGGAAGACAAGAAAATACATAAAAGTATAGTGCACGCTAATAAAGCACTTTTCGCGCCTGCACATATATTCCGGTCTAGAAATGTACATCGACAAACTAAGAGTATACAAGACAATGATCAGACCAATAGATAGCTACGGCAGCGAAGCATGGGTCCTAACAAAACAGTTTAGAAGTAAACTATACGTATTCGAAAGGAAATTTCTACGAAGAATCCTAGGACCAGTATTCGATAATGGTATCTGGAGAATAAAATACAACAACGAACTATACCAACTTTTCAAGGAAGCACTAATATCCGATTACAAAGATTGCAGTGGGCACGCAGTAAGAATGGAAGAGGGAAACTACCAAAAAGAGCGCTTAACACACGAATGCAGAACAGAAGGCCAGTGGGAAAACCAAAGAATCAATGGGAAGGCGCAGTAGTGGAAGACGCACAAAGACCTTTAGGAATCAGAAGTCGAAGAAGAACAGCTATGGACAGAGATTATTGGAGGTGAAAATTAAGAGAGGTCAAGGCTCGACTTGAGCTCTAGAACTGTAGAAGAAGGATTAATCGATAGCAAAGAAATCGGCTTGATCCTTCTTTGCCATGCCCATAGCGTGTAGATTTAGAATATCTGTCATTGGACGTCCACTAACCGGAATGTACACCAATTGTATTTTTGTGTTTACGAAGGGTAAGTAATCCCTAAAAAAATTCGCTTGATGCAAATGCTTGTAACAACTGTAGAAGACATTTCGAGTTTGAAGTACTAATATAATTGCTCATAACACTTTTCTTATCTGCCACGCTCCAAGGCAAAGGATTAATCATATCTCTAGGTTACACAATTCCGTTAATATGTAATTGCACGGTGGCTCCTGTACTATTAGTATAACGGCAAGATTTATAAAGTAACTTTGTAACACGGAGTAAAAAACTGTTTGCTGCTTCCCTTACTGAAACAACTTGAAACAAACATCTTCATACCGAGATTTCAAAAGTATCGTCCTCCAGGAATATCCATCTCTCAGAAACGTAAACGATGATGAGAAGATCTATGGTTTTAGTAAACCTCATTTTCGTGCCTTTAATGACTTTTTGCCACATCAAATGCTCAACTGCGTCGTAGATTCTCATATTCGCAGTTGCCGTATTGTCAGCAAGGGCTCCTACGTTTGTATACGTACCACCCTGTTTACTATATCATATTCCTGCAAGTATAAAGTGCACTTGCGAGAATTATTATGATTTATGCGAACCTTACAACAATTTTCGTTATGTGAAAACACAAATTAGTGAATATTGTTTTGAATAAATATCACATTAAATCATGAATTTATGCATAATTTTCATGTGGTAAAAATCTAATTCATATATAAAGTGAAAATTACAGGTAAATATGCACGATTTTATTTGAAGTTGCAATAAATTTTTGACACTTCAGTAAACTTCATATGCTGGATATCAGGTTTAAGTACCAATTATCAAGTACAAGCTTAGATTGTCAGTATAGAACTAGCACACACTAATATGATTTATATACATGTTTTGAATAAGCACTGATATGTTTAAAATTAATTATAATTAAACACCGTAGGTGTCTCTTTGCACAATTATTTCTTATTGAATATTATCAATGGCATCTCAATATGCCAGCGAGAGTGTATATGGTTGAGCAATTTTCATTCGCACCTACTCTGTATCTTTACCTATTGTAAATGTTAAATATACTGCAAGGTGGCGAATTAACTGAAGAGTCACGTCTCAAAACTATAACATTATTATGTGGAAATAATGAAGAAATTTGGTTCCTGTATTTTTTAAAGTTCAAATGGACGAATATGTGGTTTTACATTAACAAACGGAGGAATATTGGTAACGAGTTTCATGTAGTGATTCAGTTGCTAACTTAATTCAAAGTTACTGACATCAATAATAGTTCTTTTTTACTCTACTCAACATAAGCAACTAAAAAATATTTACTTAATACCGTCTGTATAGAATTTTCAAACTAAAATCATTATTTTATCTCTACTTCGAGAATGGAAAATATTATATTTATAACCATAGAGCACCAACTATTAAGCTAAGTACTTATGCTACTTATCTTCTATATTCATTAAAACATTAAGACTAATTGTTTCCAATTGGTAAAATTGTTAAAAGGTGTCGCTTAGTTAGAAATATAAAAAGGGAAAGAAATTGGAATTTTAAAAATGTTCAGCGGCTTTACTTTTATAGTGGTATTAAAAAATACAGAACTACTAAGTTTTCTTTAGTATACAACTGTTATAACGATTAGAGAACAAGATAGTAATCTATACTTTGAGGCCCCATATCACCTACGATTAGTAAAATTATTGTCAGTTCCTTTAAGTAGTATTTTGTATATTTATTTATAATTTAAGTTTTGTCTTAATTTTAGGCCTTTTACTTTCGTCTAAATCTTATGTTAGGCTTATTTTTAATTAGTAGTTTTTGAATACAAGAAATATTTTTTTTGTCTAATTTTTAGTTACCATTCAATAATTAAGACATACTCTGTTACTATCCCGCGCCAATGGTGACGGTAACTTCAAATGTTTATATTATAACGAGTTTCTCTTTTGTCATTCAAGTCCGGATGACTTCTGGCTGACGTTAACCGTAATAGTAATTGATTAATGACAAAACTTGAATGAAAGAGAACGTAGTTATGATATTGATAATCTTGTTTGATAGGCCTGTATAAATACACAAGTGGAAGGTGTAGTATGTAGACGTTAATCCGAATTCAGGAGAAATCTATTGACTACTGACTAATTAAATTATTTTCGTTGATGCCAAAGCAAATAAATATCTTGGCAAGTAATAATCAGATAGATGTTATCTACACTGATATTGACAATACATTACATTTGACAAAGTTGGTTACTATATTATTAAAAATAATGTTCGTTCTATAGTTAATTAACTAAACAGAGAACATGCATAAGAATGAATTATTATTATGGATACAATATGCTGATTCCATACCTGGAGCTGTTTTTGCTTTTGTTACTTGTGAATAATATTGCCTTCTCAGGCAAAAGGTGCCGTTATATACAGATTTTTTTTAAATAATTCAACGACCTATAGATTATACATTAATGCAAACATAGTCTGAGTATTCTTGATGATATTAAATAACCAGTTACGTCTAATACCAATCAAGGCGAAATGGATCTAGAATATGTATTCAAAACAAAACAAAATATTTTTTTTCGCACGGTTTTTATATTTAGGAGGAAGTGAGTTGTTATTTTGTGGGATGGAGTCCTTACTATACAAACTGAAGTGGACATGTAATGAGCCCTTCATAACAGATAAGTCCAGTACAGTATTTATTGCACTAATGAATTAAAAGTTTCCTTCATGATTCAACCAGTTTATAAATAAAAGAATTAGTGTTCCTAATGTAAAAATTAAGTATGTAAAATATTTTGTCTTGCTACATTGAAGAAAAATTATAAAATGGGATTTCCTATCACTACAATGAGTAATTATAATAGTTTTGAGAAATCTTATAATGTATTTAATGGCTGTTTGCAGTCGTTTCCAAATAATATGAAAAAATACTGTAATGCCTCTAATATCATTGAATTTCACTTATGAACTTTTTTCGATTAATTTGATTGCTCCATAATTTTAAATTATTGCTTGTGCCCTAATTATTTAATCTAAAAAATATTATTATTATATATGCAGTTATGATAATAGTTATAATTATGATTATAGCTGCTGATATATATAATTAAAATAATTATCTCTATTGGATGTAGTTATCATCCGAGCACCATTAACTACCTGTACCTCAAACTTTATTTCTGGTTCAATAAATAAATAAATAAAGATATAGAATAAAGTGCATTACTTTTAATATACTCTTGGATAATGTCGTATTTACTTTGATTGCTTTAACTAAAACTATATTAAAATACTAATTAATATGAAATATACAGGGGTACTGGTAATTCAGTTCATTCATTTAAACACATGTTAGCAGAGACAATTTACTATATTATAGGTCCAAATATGCATTATGCAAAATTAATTCCAGAGATATTACAACGTTTGTGCTTTTTCAGATAAATGCTCCCCTCAGTAATGTTTGTACCTTTTTGTTTCAGTCGTCTACTTTAAATAGCATTTACCGTAATTAAATCAAAATAACAACAATTTATTAAATATTAAATGATTTAAAAGTGAATTATTTATTATTTGTTTGCTGATAGTAATGAAACATATTCTTTATATAATTTTGCAAACAGCGGAAAGAAAAACTATCTATGAAAACTAAAAGAAAATTTATATGTAAAAATAATGTGTGCTTTTCTGATGAGCTCAGAATAGGGGCGAAAAACGTTTCAAAGGCTAAGCATTTCCAAGAAACTGAACGAAAGATTTTATGAAAATGTAATCCATTAGAATGAAAAAAAATTAAAGACAAGGTAGGTAAATAAATTAATTTCAGGCCTTTGTTCTCATTGTTAACTGAATTTGCATACCGTAAGGGGTCATGTAGATACTAGTTTAATCTGCTTAGCCGTACGGGACTAGTAGTTGGATGCTAGTATTATAATCAGAATGTCAAATAAGAAATTGCCTAAATTTATTTCAGAATTTTAACTTGCTAGCATAACCAGAAGTCAGGTTATCGAAAGAATGCAAAGATTTCATTAACATTTTTACATATAGTTTTTCTTTTAGTTCTCATAGATAGTTTTTCTTTCCGCTGTTTGCAAAATCCTATAAAGAATATGTTTCGTTAAATGATTACCTCTACAAAAAAAGTTTCCGTAATTAAGAAATTAAAAAGCAACTTACAATTTCATAACGGTTTGTTTTCAAAATTTAACGATACATTTTATGAGCAAATTATTTTAAAAACGTTACTAGCTTTTCATTGAAGTATACAACATTTTAAGAAATCTGTACAATTTCTTAAGAAGCATGCCGGAGCTTTAAGAATGTCTATCTCTCGAATATCTAAAAATTATAATCTCTGACGTAAAAAAACACAGTAAGCTTCAACTATTTCTTTATTTCTAGTGATCAACATCTGCAGTTATTACAATACAAACATAAGCCCCCTTTCGCATTTTCGTAATTGCGGATAAGTCTTGTTTGTGGCCTGTTGAGCGGCCAATAGAATTCGTTCAACCAATTGGTCCCTGGAGTTTATTTGTACGGCAAAAACTATTTCCATGATGTATGTATCCCCATATATAGAAATCTAGAGGTGTGGGATCTGGATACCTAGAGGGCCAAGGTATTCGTCCTCCTTCTACATTGCAGTCGATGATTAATTATTTATCAAGCAATCCCTTGATATCGTGACGATAGTGTGCTGGACAACTATGGTGTTGAAATATTCTGTACTGGTCCACTAAAGGGATTTCATTGAATAAATTAAAGAAATGCCTATTAACAAAATCTCTATATGCTGCACCATTTAACCGTACAGCAGAAAAAACTTAAATATCTCTGAAACTGATGACTTTCCGATAATGGATTTGGATTCCTAGTATAGTAAATTGCCTCTACTAACACGTGTTTAAGAGAATGTATCAAAACACCAGTAACCCTGTATAGAGCTTCTTTATTTTCATGTCTTTTACTTCCTTTGCTTACGTACAGGAAGTATTGTAATCGTAGATAAATCAATCTACGAGGTTTCATCAGATTCTCGCGATTTAAGCTATGTGATTTATGAAGATTAGAGTCTTTCAATTTTGTGAATCTGCCTGTCTCTATTTTTGTAGATGCTATGCCTACAAAACCCCTTGATAGGGCAAAATAATATTTGGTAAGAACTGATGCTATTGTTAACGAAAAAAGAAACATATTTTTAGCAAAAAGCATACAGGGTGAGCGAAAATGGAAAGTAATATCTCGAATATAGTTGACATTATTACTAATGAGGAGACTTGATATACTTTTAATGAAAAATATATAGGGTTGTCACTTTAAAAATTGAAATTTAGCCTGGTGATATTTTTTAAATTAAACTGCCTTCACAAAAACTTTCACTAAAAATTTAGAAAAATATTTCACGTTTTAGGATTTTAATTTGCTAGCATAACCAGAATTCAGGTTATCGAGAATGCAAAGATTTCATTAATATTTTTACACATAGTTTTTCTTTTAGTTCTCATAGATAGTTATTTTTCATGCTGCTTGCAGAATCCTAAAAATAATATGTTTCAATACAATATAAAGTGTTTTGAATTCTGTATATTCTTCATCAAGAAAATTTTAAAATGTCTTTGAAATGTATCCTAAACTATTTATGTCTGTTTACCAACTATCTGTCAAATCTGACTTTTCAACAAATCAAAAGTCTACTTCAGCAGACCAAAAAACGTCGATGATTTAAAAGATAGGATGAGGCAAGAAATTAATCAATTCACCCCGAAAACGATACGAAATGTTTTAGAAGAATTTCACCAACGCCTCCATTATTGTCAAGAAGCAACGGGCGCCCAGTTTCAAAATTTGATTTAAAGTGTTTCATGTTTATTTGTTTACTTAGTAACATTAAAAATGCAATAGGTATTTTTCAATAAAAAAAATTTAGAGAAAAATGTTATTTTGTTGGAATTAAAAACCCTTTCAAATGAGCAATCACACGCACCCTCGTTCCATTTAAAATTTTTAAAGGGGTAGTTGTCACTCCAAAAGGTCTAAGGGTAGGTAAAAAATTAGGTTAAAAAAATTTTGTTTTAGAATTTAAAATTGACGTGTTTTAGGATTTTACTCATGAATTGCAAATTCGTAGATAATTAATTTATTCCTTACTTATGGACCTCACTCTATAATCTAATATGAGTAGATAAACACATTTGCAGATTTTTTTCTGTAATTGTATGTATTTATATCTATACCTAAGTTTTATCCTATATGACAGAACCTCGTAATTTATAATTATTTAATACTTTCTTTTTGGACAACTGTTCGTATCCGTTTTTCAATAAAACCATAATTCTGTTATACCTATAATTATTTATACTGTAGCAATTGAGCTGCTATTTTATATTTTATTTTATTATATCTCCTAATTTACAACAAGAAACTAATAATGCACTTAAATGATCACTATACTCTAATAATCCATGAACTTTATGATAACTCAATTCATTTCGAAAGCAAAGTTCTGATTGTTACACATAAACTACTGACATAATCATGATACGGAGAAAAACGAAAGTAAAAGGGAGATATTGAACATTTGCACAGTGATATATCCTGTCAACACACACATACTCAAACAAATCAAATAATAATTATTTCATGTTAACCAGACATTAATCACAATTAATAGGAATGATCTACAAGTATACAGTCAACGTAAAAGTAATGTAAAGCAATATCTTTCTTAGTTTCTGTAACTAGTAATAACGTAGTCAATGAAGTTCCCTACCTCGATATTTAGGTTCAGTGGATGAATCTTCATAATTTCATCCCTAATGTATTTTTCAAACTGTGTAAATTATTGTTAAAATACTCTCAATGTCGATTTCTTATTTGGAGATAGCCCCCACCCCGCCTCACGGTGGAAAAAAAAATGCTTTTTTTGACAAAAATCTGCCTACAAATCAAATCTTAATCAATTTAGATCTACCTTGGCTTAAAATGTAGGTTATTGGCTACACTTTCAGAGTATACTGCGTAAATTACAATCCCCGGCTTTCTAACCTCAAAAAATGTATCAAATATGAGAGTAATCACTTCTTTCTATTTCTACAAGTCAAATCTTAATCAATTTTGATCTACTTTGGCTTAAAATGTAGGTTATAGGCTACACTTTCAGAGTATGCTGCCTAAATTGCAAACCCCGATTTTCTAAAATCAAAAAATTCAACAGAACATAATTACTCTACTCAAAATTTTATTAACATATTTTATAAATTACTTTCAGTTATTACCATACTTTGTTATAAAAAAAAATTCGAGCCGATCAATTCAAATTTTACCTATAAATAAAAGAGACCTTAAAATAAAGAAATGTATACTATAAATAACAAAACTCGAATCTTTTATTAACAATAGTTGTGGACATATATCGAAGACACTAATTAAATATTAGTATATCTACCTAATATCTAATATCTATTTAAAAGATCCAATGAATATTTTATTGTTATTAATTATCTTGAAGGCATATTAGAGAGTTTAACTAGATATTGATAGTACCATCAGTCTACCAAATTTATTATTATAGATTAAAGTGCAAGCTTTATCACATTAAGCAGGGATCTGAATAATTGTATTTTATAAGTGAATATATTCTAATTTTGTGCAAACATCAAAAATTATGGATGCGATATTATTCTCGCTTTTTCACTAAATGTAATTATTAAATATATCTATTAAATTGTTAATATTGACATTGTATTGATTTATAGAAAAAGATTTGAAGAAAAGAACCTTTAAATTTCAATTTTAAATTATTTTATATAAATTAAACATTGTTACAAAAATGAAACATAAAATCAAGAAAAAAAATGTTTTGTGAAATTATTTGGAATGGTGATAAACAAAAATATATAAAAAAAGATTTAATATTAAATAACATTGGGGATATATCTAAATTTGATGAAAATCAATTAAAGATGATACTGAAAAAATTGATCAATTTGATTTGTTGAAATAGAAAAAGTGATTACGCTCATTATTGATACATTTTTTGAGATTAGAAAATCGGGGCTTGCAATTTAGGCAGTATACTCTGAAAGTGTAGCCAATAACCTACATTTTAAGCCGAGGTAGATCAAAATTGATTAAGATTTGACTTGTAGGCAGATTTTTGTTCAAAAAAGGCTTATTTTTTCCAATGTGCGCCTTGAGGGGTAAGCAAAAAAATGAAAAATTAACTACTGAATCTGACAAATTGTAAGATCAGATGGTGAAAAAATTCTGTATGAAAATTAATATTTTTAATGTTATAACGGTTGAATTGTGATTCCAGCATTGAAAAATCTCGATGCGGTTTTTCGTGAATAACTCAAAAAGTGTTACATTTAATGAGAAACTGGTATAGCACAAAAGGGAGACTATAAATTGGCAGATATTATTTTTGTACGATGAATACTTCTGACAGTTTAAAGATAGTCGAACCTTCATATGTCGAGTTATAATGTTTAAATCTCAAGTACAATACAAGACAATGAGGTCATTTATTCAAATTTCATATTGAATTTTTTAGTACACGTATTCGAGGCAATAGTCGAATAATTACAACACTGAAAATTCTAGATCTATTGAATAAGTAGTAGAAATATTCTGTTTTAAACATGAACCGATGCGTAGGAAACTCCCAAAATTTGTCTCGAAGAAACGTTTAATGTGAGAATCCGATTATTTAAAACCAGATTCACCTATCAATAGAAATATTAGATTAATAGTGACAAGCAATGTCAGTTATATATTGAATAAGATGTAAAAAAAACATTTATTTTTTGTAAAAAATACTAACACATAGATACTGTAGAAAATTATAGTTTTTTGCAACTCGCTCTAAAATCAAAAGATCTTTCCGAAAATATTAAAAAAATATGCTAAATGGGCCCATTGATTTGATGTTATAATTATGTAAAGTTTTGAAAGTTCAATTATATATTATACAATAAGCAGAAAATAAGCAATTTTGTGAGAGTTGCATACTATGCTTTTTCTTTGAGAATATGTTAATCTAGATTTATACTAAACTAATACTAAATTATTCGTTACCTAGAAAACTGTTGACAGTAACAAATTGATGAATACCTGGACAAAATATGTATTTAGGGACGCTGAATTCCTCTCGCTTGGATTGGTACGGGTCCAAACTGGATATATTATCGGTGAAAGAGTTAGAAGTTGCTGCAATACCTAAAAAAGTAGTTTACAGTGACTCGAACACGAAGTATTTTATATCGCATTTATGTCTAGTAACTTACCTAGCAACTTGCGTAACAACCAATGCCAAACTAAATTCTGAACACAAAATATTTCATATTGCATTTGTTGCCTAGCAACCGATGCGAAATAACATTCTGTATAAATTGTAATTTTTTTTTATTCCTACAATTTTAAGAACAACGAAGTTATGTGAGAGACATTTAGTCTTTTGTAATTCTTTGAAGAAAAGTTTGTTGTTTGCTTCTGCTAACAAATTCTTATTTCGTATTTTTAGTAGGTATTCTTGGAAATGACGATGGCCGATCAGTCTGTCTATCTATCTCTATCTGTATGTCGATTCGTTTGTCCGTGAATCCATTCGTCCGCCTGCCGGTCCGTTCGTTCGTCAATCCGTTCGCCCACCCGCCAGTCCGTCCGTCCGTTCGTCTGCCTGTAACTTTTTCTTGTGACTTAAAATTTGGTACAGGTGTGTGCCTCAACGAGATCTAGGTTATATTTTGAGCTTATTAGGGTGAACCAATGGGGGGGGGGTGCATAGAAAAAAATAGGGGTAAATAAGTAATGCATGTTAGTAATAGTCCAGAAACTTTGGAGTTGGTGTATGTATTATACTTTGGGCTCATTCTGTTATAGAGTTGAGGGTAAATAGTGATAAATGAGTTCAGAAATTTGGGATTTGGTGTATATAATAGAAGCCAGGGTCTCCATTTTTATAACATCTCCCACCCCAACACTACCTCAAATATATTATTAAAGGGGGAAGCAAAATAAAATTGAAATATTGACTTGAAATTGGGTACACGTATATTGAAGGGTTGGAGGGTTGAAGGGTTAATAGGGGTAAGTAGTAGTAAATAAGTAAAGTAATCTAGTAAAAGTTCTGAAACATTGGATTTGGGGTATATACTAAAAGCCAAGACAATTTTTTTATGACATCTAGCGCTACCACCGCCACCCATTATTAAATAAAATTAAGATGTTGTCCTAACACTTTGTACAAGTATGTATTATGACTAGATCTGGAACTAGATTATATTATTTTGAGTTTATTTCGTTGAAGGGTAGAGGTATAAATAGGGTAAATAAATAAAGTAAGTAAGAGTCCAGATTTTTTTAACGGCAACTGGCACCCCTACCACCCACCTCCACTCTATTATTAATGGAGTTAACAAAATGATAGTAAGATATTGGCTTGCAATTTGATACACATTTGTATTATAACAAGATCTGAGAGTAGATTATATTTTGAGCTTATTGTGCTGAACGGTTGATATGTAAGTAGAGGAATATAAGTAAATCAAGCGAGTGAGAGTCCAGAAACGTGTGATTTGGTGTACTTACTAAAGGTCAAGGTCTCAGTACGTTTTTGACGTATGCCAAGCCCACTACCACCCGCACTCCATCGTTGAGGGGGTTAATACTGCCACGAGGACCGTGAAATTTTCAAAATTACTTATTGGCATGTTCTCTGTAGGTAGGCTTAATTGATTCCTAAATCTAATAAAATAATTTTCGTATCTTTCCCAAATTAATTTTATGTATTTTATTTAACTTATAGCATGTTACAATATTTAAAGGAAGCTTAGTGTCATATTTCAAACACATAATAATTAATAGAGTTCACTTAACTATATAAATTATATTCTACCTATATGGAATATGCCGACTAAGCAAGTAGCATTTATATAAATACGCGAATCATTTAATGATGGGGAGTCCATTGGCGTCCAGGCACATCTCCTCTACACCTCTACTAGGATGATTTGGTAAGAACACTTTTATTATATGTATTATTTTTGTTCAATTTTATTATGTCTTATTTTTAATTATTTTATTTGCCAGTTCCATTTTATTTATCTTTGATTTTTTACCATGATTTAGTGTGTTCAATAAATATATGTAAAAGTTATAATAATTTATTTATTAAAAGAGCAACCTCTTCTCCCTAGGCTCCCCCAGGTCGTGGCACATGGTGGAGGCGTCTAGCTTCGTTCCTAGGGTTTTATTCTCCATAATAAAACCAATGTTTTTTTATGGTATTTCCATTGCCCGTGCCAACTGGCTGGAAATATGATGAAAAATATTTATTAAAAATTAGTACTTTTATTTTAGCCCGTGTAAACTGGTTAGTAGGTGGTACTAATTTATCCTCCAATTGTGGTATTTCTATTGCCCGTGGGAACTGGCTAGAAATAAAACAATAGAACAAAAAATAAAAAGTATTATTCATATTTCAGCCCGTGTACACTGGTTGGTACAGGATAGTATTTTTTGTTCCTTTGACTTAACCCTAATAGCACCCTTTTAATTTATTTTGTTTTCTTTTTTTTGTACCTCATTTCTCTCAGTAATTTGAAGTATACTTTTAAACGCCACGAATAAAGCCTGGGAGGAGAGATCACCAAAAGAGGAGTTGTACCTGGACCTCAGTATACATGGACTCCCGTATACATGGGCATGTATGTATAGGATATATATAGGAAATTAAGTCTTAGCAATTTCTAGCAATGCAAAGCACAAGCAGTAAATGTTTTTAATAATTTTAATATTTAGTACAGGTACATTGTCTTGTCCCTACGATTTTCATTATTGAGAAGTAATAACAAGAGCTTTCTGGAAAGCTCTCCCAGCCACGGTGGGATAGGAAGCCAGATACTATATCCCATTGATTTATGCGTCGAGTTGGTTCAAGAAAGAAGAGGCCTGGTACTCCTCCAGGGGTAGTGGTCACGCCAACCAACGGTGAAAACAATACTCCTAATCATCATGATGTTTTATTTGGTAGTATATGCACCCCATTGGTATTATTCATTGCACATTTTCTGGTCAAGTATTTCCTTTATTGGTGCAATCGCGTTAAAAAATCTAGAATAGAAAAAATATATATACTTAATGAAATAAACACACTTGCAGGAAACTCACAATGTAAATACTGGTACATAATAGAGGTTGAAGAAAATATTTCAACCCTCGCACCAGGTGATTAAATTAACTGCATTTTGTACGATGTAGTGAATGATGATAAGTAGCCAAAGAATAATATATTAAAGTTGATTTTTTTTTAATAGGTACGTACCATACGTTAAAATGAGAATTGAGTAAAATACTCAATATGATTAAAACTGAGCTACCAAAATAGGGCCCATTTCGAATTCAAAAATACCACATCGTTGGGTTATTTAAGTTAATAATTTCGTACATTGTTAAATAAATATCCTACACGATTGGTAACTTGAATTATTGCTATATTAGCACAGCTCAAGAAAGTACTAGTACATAAAATGAAGTAGATAAAAGAATAAGATTTCTGTTTTCTGTGTGTTTTACTAAAGTAAAATAATTTTTATAAAAAGAGGTGATGCATCACCCAGAATAGGTGTGCCAGATGCTTAATTTAATAAGAAACAAAAAGAAATAAATAAATCATGCAAGATATAAGTAATTTTCTAAAATGAAATTAATATGTCGTTCCACGTAAAAGGAACATCAATTTTTTCTCCTGTGAGTAGTGATAAATTTATTTAAACCAACAATAGAAAGACTTGTTTCAAGGAACAGGGAGAGACAAATATAAGTTTCATACATTTTACTTTTCGAAAATATAAGTGTTAATATGAAAATGAAGAGAGACAAATAGACAAAATAACTTATAACCTAATGTTAAGAATTAGGGACATAATTGTACTAATTGCATGCATTATATCATGTCTAATAAAAACATCAAGGGATGTTAGTTTATTGATTAAAACATTGTTTTTTTGTTGTTAAAAACAGAAGATTCTATAATAATTAGGAAATATTTCTTTTAAATCGATAATTACGAGATGAAATTGTACTTATAGATTTTAAATAGTTTATCATTTTCTTTTACTTACCAAAGCCTTATTGTCTTTTTCATGTGAATTACTCCGAGGCACGCGGAGCACTGACCAGAGCCAAACATCACCACACAACAAATCGACCTAGGAAGGGCCTCACAAACCCATAATAGTGATCATAATGCTGTCATAGATACCGAAGCCCAATGGTTAAAATGGAGTTCCGATGTACACACGGAGGACGAGCCAGTTTCCAGTAAATTCAGTACGAGCTTCGCTCTCTGTTAGGCAACTGTAAGCCCAATGGTTAAAATGGAGTTCCGATGTACACACGGAGGACGAGCCAGTTTCCAGTAAATTCAGTACGAGCTTCGCTCTCTGTTAGGCAACTGTAAAGGGACAAAATTCTTGGCCATTTTCCTAAATTTGCACATTCTGCAAATAAATTTCGCCATATTTTCCTACGTCCTTGTCTAACAGGAGCACATTTCACTCGAGATGGAGTGGAACCAAATTTTAATCGAGAAGCAAAATTGTCACCTATTGAAAAGTTTACCCTGGTCTTCGTAAACGTTACCTAGAAAACAGGTGATAAAGCTTTATACAATTGTTAGCTACTCACTTGAAGCAAACCAAGTAAATAAGTACTCACCTACTTACCAGACCAAAACTTCACCGAGGGCTCCCAGTTACAAGCAACACAAAAAATACTTGGCATGATAATCTCCATTGGACGTGGCTTACACTTATTACACAAGTAATATTTCCATCCAAGGGATCAAACGAAAAACCGCGTTGCTTATTCAGCATTATTTTAAGAAGAGTTTGCTAAATTAAATGACAAATGACATATGACATTCCCTTGTGTGCCAACTTCAAGTAAGAAACAAAACTCTTCCGACTGAGAATTGCCAATCGCAACGTCGGGGAACCGAAAGTAACTAGGTCAACAAATTGCTATTTGGTGGTGTGCGGTTAAACGCAGGACCGGACTCAGGTGAAATCAGTGTTTCAAAACGTGTGCCAAAAAACTATAATTTATTTACATGAACTTACTCTGTGTTTGTTGTAGAAACTGTACTAATGTGTATATTTATTTATTTGTCTTTTTGTATTGTTTTGTATTGATATTTTTATTATTTTTTTCTTTTTTTACTAAATGTATATACAATGTATTTTTTTTTTTTGTTTGTTTTAAAATCTGGAGTCCAGCTTTGTCAGGTGGGGGAAATGTGCCACGAGGACCGTGAAATTTTCAAAATTACTTATTGGCATGTTCTCTGTAGGTAGGCTTAATTGATTCCTAAATCTAATAAAATAATTTTCGTATCTTTCCCAAATTAATTTTATGTATTTTATTTAACTTATAGCATGTTACAATATTTAAAGGAAGCTTAGTGTCATATTTCAAACACATAATAATTAATAGAGTTCACTTAACTATATAAATTATATTCTACCTATATGGAATATGCCGACTAAGCAAGTAGCATTTATATAAATACGCGAATCATTTAATGATGGGGAGTCCATTGGCGTCCAGGCACATCTCCTCTACACCTCTACTAGGATGATTTGGTAAGAACACTTTTATTATATGTATTATTTTTGTTCAATTTTATTATGTCTTATTTTTAATTATTTTATTTGCCAGTTCCATTTTATTTATCTTTGATTTTTTACCATGATTTAGTGTGTTCAATAAATATATGTAAAAGTTATAATAATTTATTTATTAAAAGAGCAACCTCTTCTCCCTAGGCTCCCCCAGGTCGTGGCAATACAATAAAAAACCGCTGCCTAAGGAATCACTACTTCCACATCCAGATTATTCGTCCGTCACTTTAAAGCAAACATCTTGACTATATTTGCACTCTAGTATGTGGAAATTATTGGTCATAGAATTTTAATAATGTTTGGGGTAGATGTCATAGAAAAGTTTGAGGAGTTATATACGTTATATACGTTATATACGTTATATACGTTATATACGTTATATACGTTAAAAATGAAGCTTCTAGTTTACCGTACTTATTTTCCACTATTTACAACCTACCACCTCAATGGAGTCATCTCAATCAGATGTCACTACAATACATACGTGTACTAACTTTCAAGTGAATATCTCAATTTGATGTTATCAATCCCATTAATAATGAAGCGGAGCTGGTAGAGTTTGAAAAATATTAGAAAGAAATCTGAGGCCTTGGTTTTTAGTATATACACCGAATCCCAAATTTCTGTAGTCTTACCAGCTTGCTTTACTTATTTTCCCCTATTTGCCCCTATTTAACCCCCAACCCTTCAACGGCATCATCTCAAATTATGATCTAGTTTCAGACGTCGTTATAATACATACGTGTACCAAATTTCAAATGAATATCTCAATTTTATTTTTATAAGAAAATCTGACGCTGTGGCTTCTAGTACATACACCGAATTTCAAGTTTCTGTAGTCTTACCAACGTTTTACTTATATTCCTCTATTTACCCCAAATTAACCCCCAACCCTTCAACGGAATCATCTCAAAATATAAACTAATTCCAGACGTCGTTATAATACATATGTGTACGAAATTTCAAATGAATATCTCAACTTTATTTTGTCAACCCCATTAATGGGGTAGGGGTGGTGGGGGGGTTGAAAAATATTATAAAAAATTTGAGGCCTTAACTTCTTGTACATACATCGAATTTCAAGTTTCTGTACTCATACCAGCTTGCTTTACTTATTTCCCCCTATTGACCCCTAAATAACCCCCAACCCTTCAACGGAATCATCTCAAACTATAATCTAGTTCCAGATGTCTTTATAATTCATACGTGCACCAAATTTCAAATGAATATCTCGATTTTATTTTATCAACCCTTTTAATAATGAAGTAGGGGTGGTGGGGGTTGAAAAATATTATAAATAATCTGAGACCTTGGCTTCTAGTATATACACCGAATTTCAAGTTTCTGTAGTCTTACCAGCTTGCTTTATTTATTTTCCCCTATTTACCCCTATTTAACCCCCAACCTTTCAACGGAATTATCTCAAAATATAATCTAGTTCCAGATGTCGTTATAATACATACGTGTAGAAAATTTCAAATGAATATCTCAATTTCATTTTATCAACCCTTTTCAAATTTGGAGTAGAGGTGGTGGGGGTTGAAAAATATTATTAAAAAATCTGACGCTTTGGCTTCTAGTACATACACCGAATTTCAAGTTTCTGTACTCTTACCAACTTGTTTTACTTATATTCCTCTATTTACCCCAAATTAACCCCCAACCCTTCAACGGAATCATCCCAAAATATAATCTAATTCTAGACATCGTTATAATACATACATGTACGAAATTTCAAATGAATATCTCAACTTTATTTTATCAACCCCTTTAATGGGGTAGGGGTGGTGGGGGGTTGAAAAATATTATAAAAAAATCTGAGGCCTTAACTTCTAGTACATACACCGAATTTCAAGTTTCTGTACTCTTACAAGCTTGCTTTACTTATTTCCCCCTATTTACCCCTATTTAACCCCCAACCCTTCACCGGATTTCGTCAAAAAACAATCCAGTTCCAGATCTCGTTATAATATATACGTGTACAAAATTTCAGGTCAATATCTTAAACCGTTCCGGAGAAAGCGTGCGGACAAAAAAAGTTACAGACAGACATACCGACAGACCGACAGACCGACAGACAGACAGAAAATTTTTTTCGCTCAAATTTAAAATCTCGACGTTTCACGACATTCTAAACCTATTTCACGAATAAAAAATTTTGAAAATTTTTTTGCGATTACTATACTTCCAATCCACTACGTGGATGTGGAAGTAATTGTGATTTAGTGTGTGTACGAAAATGAAACTTGGCAAGAAATGTTTGGCATTGCCCACCCTATTACCACCTTGGGGCAGATGTGTTGTGACAGATGGTTTCATATAATACATCATTAAAGTTCTATGAACAATTCCTTCCACACACTAGAGAGCAAATATGGTATCAAGAAGGCGAATTGGGTGGGAAATCTGGATGTGGAAGTAGTGATTTTTAGTCACCTGTTTTTTAAGTTTAGATATGTTTTCAACCCCTTGCGAATAATAACTTGCTATCTTTATTTTTTTACATTTTCTTTAAAATCATTACAGGAGATTTCAGATCAATTCGTGAGAATTCCGAGGTTTTGCCGTCTTTATGACTATATCGACAATACTATAATGCTCACAGGTAATCTATAATATTAACATTAACTCCCTCTGTTCCATTACTATAACGAGTACACGAAGGAGAGTGGAGTCCGGTTACTGCCATTGCCGTTGTTATTCGATCGATTATTCTGATATAGCACTTGCATCGTATGCGTGTCTTATTTCTTTCCTGCAACACTTACACAACGCTTATGATTTGCAACAATTATTCCCTTCAAATTAGATTGTAGAATAGCTTTAATGAAAGTGAGTAATGATATTAAATAACAGTCGCTTTCTGGGTGATAAATATTGTTATATTTAATTCATTACTAAACGGAGGATATTACTCAGTGTTAAAACAACTGTTTTAGAATTTATAGCTAATTAAGGAATATAAAAATTATCTCTGCTGAATTAGTAATTCCTAATTATGCATTAGAGAAAGTGTTAATAAGTGAAGAGAATCTTTTCTAAGAGCCCTTATGTATAAAGTTAATACTGGTAAGAAATTACCAAGGAGGGTTCACATAATCATGGATGCATTTGTGCTGTAACAAATGTCAGATAGGGTTAAAGGAATAAAATTACTTGCCATAAAATAGCGCGATGTTTGTAGAAATTTGAGATGGTATTTAATAGACTATAAAATGTTATGAACGCTTAATATAATGTTAGAGGATTGAAGAAACAAGATTGAAAAATATTTACAATTTTTAACAACCGCTTCATATCAGATACAAAAGAACTTTTCGTCGATACTATAAAGTATATTGTTGTACATTTCCTAAATTCGAAATATTTTATTACCGTTGTAAAGGCCTTCCATAGACTCATAAATTCCATGGCCTGAGAAAATCCGTTACGATCGACGTCATTGGCAAATTGATTTTTATTAGAAATATAACAAACGCGTGGGAAATTAAAGAAGGAGAATATTTAAATTAGTCGAAGCGCGAACCATGCAAACCATAAATAGGATAAATTATTCCAAAATTTACCGAAATTGTACACTAGATAGGAACGACGAGATTGTTCCCTTTATTTTATGAATATGATGATAAGGAATCCAAGCACAAAAAGGGTTTTTCATCTCATTGGAATAATTAGCTAGCTTAGATATAGAATAGTTTAAGTTATTAAAATAATGTTTTATATGTAGGGTAAAATCATTTTGGCCATATTTACTATACAGGACGCCACCAACAAGGCGGGTACTATTTCGGTACCTCATTTTTGTTGGCAGAGGACGCCAACTTTCAGAAAGCGATTAATACTAGATAAGGGCGGGTCACATTCAATTGGTTAGAATAACTCCAAAGCACCCCGGCCTATTTCGCCCAAAAAAAGTGACGAGGATGATCCGTCAATTTAAGAAGACACTCTTGGTTCGGCTCTCGAATGTGTTAAACGTGTTATACTTTTTAAGTACAGGTAATCTTTTGTGTCACTGGGTTTATTTCGGTATTTTGAGATGTTGTACTAAAAATTAACTTATTGACATTAGAGTTCAAATTAAATGCATAACATTTTTTCATTACCATCTAGTTGTCTATAAAATCGTTTCTTGACAACCACTGTTTGTTTATTGTTGTTTAGTATACTTTGTGAATATTTCTTTTCTTTACGGAAGCATTTCTTTACTTCTCTTATTTATCTTAATGTCCAGGCGGAGTTTAGACATAGGTATTCCACCAGGACACGCACGTACACACAACACTGCCACAGCCGAAACTCGAACTCAGGAGCCTAGACATGTTGCTTCACTCAATCGGGATCTAACGGTGTCTATGAAATCTTTTGTATAGCATACAGCATATCTCGACGGTGGTTCCATGATAATTTTATCAAGCTATATCTAGTGTAAGGTGAACAAGTGTCGGAAAGAAGTTCTTCTCTATGGATAATTTGGCAAACACGCAAATGATAACGGAAAGCGACTCAATAATATGTGTATTTTAAAACTATAGGATAGTATTACTCGATGGTGTATTCATAGCGTTTTTCATTAAGTTACGAGCAGTAACTCTGCAGATTTACATGACATTCGATACACATTAATATCAGAATTCGCTCATAACCGGTATAATATTAAAACTTAAGAAATGAAAACAACGAATATTTGCTTTTACTTTGTAGAAGCTATATAAAAAGAGTTTATGAAAAGATATCAAAAACTATGAACCAGTTTCAAAAAACAGTCACTAAAAAATAAAAATTATGAAATAAAATTATAATTCACATCTTTTTATGACCGTTTCTTTCAAGACCGTTCAATTATCCTTGAAAATTTCTTTGTTGCAATGGACGTAAATATATAAATATTCGCTAAATACTATGGGACTATTACACTAAATGTAATTATCCACCGAAATTTCTCGTTTCATTTATTGCTGTTATTATACTTTTACAAAACAGCAATATATCAAATACCGACATTTTTTAAAACCCACCTTACATTTTGCAGAAAGTTACTGTAATTTCAAACTGCCATATATATTTAATTCATTCTGCTTAGGCAACTTGTATCATGTGCCACTTAATTGCTTTATTACCTACCTCAAAAAAATCTGTTTTGTTATTCTCACATAAAGTATACAAAATATATTAATTTGTTGAAGTAATAAAATATATGGCATTACATAATTCGCCGTTGCATAAGCATTAAAATAGCCTGTCAGATGGAAAAAATTTTAATCTTTACTGACAGTGACATATTCTTAGGCGTTCGTTCTTTAAATTGCCAGTAAAGTTTTTAATTATCCGTTAGTATTATCCGTGTTAACATTCAGTTAAGGTATTCTTAATTGAAGTTCATGAACATCTCACAGTAGGTGTTTAGCAAATATAACTGAAAAGAAATTTTAAAAAATGTAAGAAATAAAGAAACTTTATTTTTACACATTAAGGTGTAGTATAGAAGTCAGCGTGCAATTATACGCACATTTGTGTATAGTTGAGTCCATATTTATAACTCAAAGCTGCCGACCGAGCCCATATAAGGGGAGATCGGGGTATACTTTATTTTTCTACACTTTATTAAATAATAAATATAATGCATTACTTAATAGATAAAACATAATTTCTCTTATGTAAAGTATGTTCTGGCATGAGTAAGATAAGCAATAAATGGAACCAAGCAAATTTTAATTAGGATTTCTAACTGTAGTGACGCGATTCACCCCTAACTAGAACCTCAAACCCAGAGAATAGATTAACAGAGAATTATATGCCCAAGTTACAGTTATCTGTAACGATAACAGTATGCTGACTACTTATTTCTAATTCTAACAGATATGTGTAACATTTTATTAGTCTATTTTATAACTTTGTTGCCGACGGTTGTAAAATATATTCAATATATTCATTTCGCAATTGTGTTCATATAAAAACAAAATAATTTTAAAAACATAATTGCTTCCCTCCCATACCGAAGGGAAGTATTGTATTCGAGAAAAAATCACCCTCCGAGATTTTTCATATTTGCACATTTTGGATCAAGTAGATTACGAAAATATAGGTTTTTCAATTCCGTCAGGCTGTCTGTCTGTTGGTGCATTATCTAAAAAACTACTTGACTGATAATAGTCAAATTTGGTAGGTAGCTGACACTACTACCAGCGAAGAAATGGTTAGACTTTCACTGAAAAATATACAGGGTATACCGTCTAAATCGAATAAATAATGAAAAAAAAATTATTTCGCTCAAATATAAAATTTTTACGTTTCGTGACATTCTAAACCTATTTAAAAAAAAAAAAATTCAAAATTTTTTATCAGTAGAAAGATGGGATTTTTTTTGCTAAAATTTAAAATTTCCAAGTTTCATGACATTCTAAATCCATTTCATAAAAAAAAGAAAAATTTGAAAATTTCGTCAAAGAAAAATTTTTCTAAAATTTGTTTACTAATGGATTTTTTTATGCTCAAATTTGAAACTTCCACATTTCATCACATTCTAAACCTATTTAAAAAAAAAAATCGAAAGGAAAAATTTCTTACCACTACTTACCCAGAATAAAAGTTGGAAAAATTTTCTTTGCTCAAATTTAAAATTTCACGTGTCATGACATTCCAAATCCATTTCATAAAAAAAAATCAAAAAGAAAAATTTGAAAATTTTGTCAAAGAAAAATTTTCCTAAATTTTTTTTACCATAGATATGAAGGAAATTTTTTAGCTCAAATTTTAAATTTCCACGTTTCATCACATTCTAAACCTATTTCAGAAAAAAATTTCAAATGGACAATTTTTTGAAATGTTTTAATAATACCTAGAATAAAAGGTGGAAAAATTTATTTTGCTCAAATTTAAAATTTTCACGTTTCATGACATTCTAAATCCATTTCATAAAAAAAATTCAAAAAGAAAAATCATTTAAAATTTTTTTTGCCATAAAATATACGGAAAATTTTTTTCTACTCAAATTCAAAATTTTCAGGTATCATCACATTCCAAACCTATTTCAAAAAAAAATCAAAAGGAAAATGCCTAGAATAAAAAGGGTAAAAATTGTTTTTTGCTCAAATTTAAAATTTTCACGTACATGACATTCTAAACCTATTTCAGAAAAAAAAATCGGTAAAGGTATTTACACAGAACTTCCCTCGTTATTTGTGCATGGCGGTCACTCTAAAAAATTATTAATTACGAAATGACATTGAGAATAATAATCGGAATATAGTTATCACTATTACTACAAAGAAAACTTGATAACTGTTGGTCAAAAAAATATACAGTGCTCATCCAACAGCAAAAGTTCAATACTAAATAACAGGTGCGAAATATGGAAGGCTTACGCAAATACCTTTACAAATGTCCACCACCATGACTGAATTATTTCTTGGGATGACCACTCTGTATATTTTTCAATAAAAGTATAATAGGTGCATATGCCAAATATTAGTGCCATCTGTCACAAATGTTGGTAAAAAAAATTTCTAAATTTTTTTCTTCTGAAATAGATTTGGAATGTCATGAAACGTAGAAATGTTAAATTTGAGCAAAAGGGAAAGTTTCCTTCTATTCTATAGTAGTGGTAAAAAAAGTTTACAAATTTAAAAATTATGTATTTTTTTAAAATAGGTTAGAATGTCATGAAACGTGAAAATTTTAAATTTGAGCAAACAAAATTTTTTTCCGTCTATTCTAGTGTTAAATTTTTTTCCAAAATTGTAAAATAATGTTGCAATTTTTTTTTCCTAAATTGGCTTGGAATGTCATGAAACGTGGAAATTTTAAATTTGAGCAAGAAAAAATTTTTCATCTATTCTATAGTAGGTAGTGATAAATAGATTAAAAATGTTTTCAAACATTTTTTTAAATTTTTCAAAAACATTTTTGAATTTGTTAGAATAGTTTTAGAATGCCATGGAAACGTGGAAATTTTAAATCTGAACAAAGAAAAAAAATGTCCATCTATTTTAGTTGTAAAATTTTTTCAAAAATGGTAAAAAAAGTTTCCAATGTTTTCTTTTTGTTAAATAAATTCAGAAATCTATGAAATGTGAAAATTAAAAAAAAAATTCACTATTTATTCAGTTTAGACGGTCACCCTATATATTTTCCAGTGAAAGTTTAACCATTTCCTCGCTGACAGTAGGGTCAACTACCTACGAAATTTGACTGCTCTCCGTCAAGTAGTTTTTTAGTTAATGCACCAACAGACTGACTGAGGGAATTGAAAAACCTATATTTTCGTAATCTACGTGATCTGAAATGTCAGAATCCGAAAAAATCTCGAAGGGTGATTTTTTCTCGAATACAATACTTCCCTTCGGTATGCGAGGGGAGTAAATAGAAGTTTTCAAAACTCTTTGAATTTTTTTTTCCAGTAGAAACATATGAAATTTCTCTTTGCTCAATTTTAAAATTTGCACGTTTCATGACATTCTAAATCTATTTCATAAAAAAAAAATTCGAAAAGAAAAAATTGAAAATATTGCGGAAGTAAAATTTTTATTTTTTTTTTACAACTATAGTATATAATGGAAATTTTCTTGCTCAAATTTAAAGTTTCCACGTTTCATGACATTCTAAACCTACTGCAGAAAAAAATGTTTGGAAAATTTTAAAAATTTTGAAAAATGTTTTGACCGCTACTGTAGAATAGATGATGGAGAGAAAATTTTTTTCGCTCAAATTCCAAATTTCCATATTTCATGATATTCTAAGGCTATTTAAAAAAAAAGAAAAATTTAAATTTATTTTAACCACAACTATACATCCAATCCACTACTTGGATATGGAACTGAAAAAATGACAGATGGCAATAATATTTTACATATAGTTAAAGCACGTGGCAAGGAAGACGTCTGTTATAGTTTTATAATGTAGACAGCGGTCATCCCAAGAAATAATTCAACCATGGTGGACATTTGTAAAGGTATTTGCGCAAGCCTTCCATACTGGCACCTGTTATTTAGTATTGAATTTTTGCTATCTTATTATCACTGTATATTTTTTTAATCAAAAGTTATCAGGTTTTCTTAATAATAATAGTCATAACTATATTCCGATTATTATTCTCAATGTCATTTCGTAATTAATGCTTTTTTAGAGTAACCGCCATGCACAAATAAAGAAGAAAGTTCTGTGTAAATATTTTAACCGATTTTTTACGAAGCGAATACTTTAACTGGTGCTGCGAACAGGATTATTCAACGTAAAAAATTATTATAGAGATTTGTTACTACGGCGGATTTGAATCCCTTGTGAATAATCACGAAATTGGCCTGGTCCACCCTTTGGACAGCTGTCAGAAAATCCTTCAGTGATCTTTCCATCAACACGACTCCTGCATCGAGTGCGGAATAAGGAAACATCAGTTTTCAAACTAGAAGACCTGGTATCGAAATGCAGATTCCTATACTCTTCCTGTAAGTACGATTTCCTTTATTCCAAAGTTAACCTTAGCTGTAAGAGCTAAGAACTCTTTTAAATTTTAATTTTAATTCAGTTTGTAAATTTTAATAGTCCGGTCAATGGCTGGCAATCAACTGAACGTAAATGTAATTGAAAACAAAAACCATAGAGCCCATTTTCTCTACAATGTACGTCGAACAATGTTATCGCTCCTTATTCAGTTACACTAGAAAATGTCAGTCAATGGACACGAACGACTTTTTTGTTTGGGGTACGATAAAGTACAAGGTTTATGCGGAGCTAGTTAACTTCACTGTTTTGTAATAAATTCCATGAAACGAAACACATTTCTTTCACTTTTTGCTCTAGTTCGGAAGGGAAAAAAGTCTTATTTTGTCCTCAAAAGTCGATCCTGAAAGTTTGGAGGTTTAACTCTGGATCACCCTGTATAAATCGATATTTGGCATCAGCTACTATTATTCAGTCTTTTGAAAAATACATTACTTCATCATACACGTAGTCATCGGTCTGTCTGAAAGTTTTTGTGCGCACGTTGTCTCGACAACGGTTTGATAGATATTGACTTGAAATTTGTTACACATATGTACCATGATAAGATCTGGTTATCTAGATTATATTTTGCGCTAATTTCGGTGAATGGTTGGGAGTTAAATAGGGGTAAATAAAGAAAAATAAATAAACCAAGCTGGTAAGAGTACAGAGATTTGGTGTATATACTAGAAGCCAAGACCTAAAATTTTATTATAATATATTTCAACCTCCACCAACTACACTCCATTATTAAAGGGATCAGTAAAATAAAATTGAGATATTCACTTGAAATTTGATACAAGTATGTGTCATAATGACATCTGATTGAGATGATTCCGTGGAAGGTGAAGAGGGGAGTGATAAATAGAAAAAACTAAGTATAGCAAGTTAATAAGAGTCCAGATACTTTATTTTTAGAAGCTTTTATATAACTTGCTTTGTATCTTAGTATATTTGGGTCATATCTTGCAATCTGAATAGATCCTGGAGGATAGTGTTGAATAATGAATTCGGCGGCGCTCGGAGAGATTCTGTAGCGCCCGAATACAGATTCTGCAGTGCCCTAATTTGGATTCAGCAACACCTGAAAGTTACCTTGCTGTTCGGTAGCGTCCGAGTAGGAATTTGGAAATTGCCTTGGTGTACGGCAGTGATCGGAAGTGACGTTGGTATTCGGCTGCTCCCGAAAGTTACCTTGAAATTCGGCAGCACCAAAATATGGATTTTGCAGCGACCAAATAGAGATTTGGCAGCACCCAGAAGTTACCAACTCTATACTAAGGTATTCTGCAGCTGTAACTCTTGGAAATTGCCTTGGTATACGGCAGCACCCGGAAGTCACCTTGAAGTTCTGCAGCATCCAAACATGCATTTTGCAGCGACCAAATAAAGATTTGGTAGCACTCAGAAGATACCAAGGTAACTTCTATACCAAGGTATTCTGCAACGCCCGGATATGGATTCAGCACCGTCCTGATATGGACCCGGAAAGGCCGGAAATTGCAGTAGTATTCGGAAGCGTCCGGAAGTTCTGCAGGCTTGGCTGGCATTCGACAACGCCCTTTTATTAAAACTATGTAACCCATCAGTTCCAGATATTAAAGTGCAAATATAGACAAGATGTTTTCCTTTAAAAAGACTTAGAAGCTCTTCAGGCAGATTTTATCTGTCCTGTATATTTTGCATCAACTGTTCCTAAACCGTTCGAAAAATAGGATTTTTCATAAATAAGTCTGATGTTTCCAGTCATTTCTCCATTTCTGCTTTTGGCAAGCAAAACCTTGCAAAATTTTCCAAATTTTTAATCAAACCATATGAATTCCCGAATTCGCAACGTTCTTGTGCACCAGCTAATGCAGTGCATATGGCACTGCTTGACGTGCGCTAATATTCACATTTAGGGCTTATAGACACATAGATATTGTACTTTACACTTTTAATTTAGTTTTTAAGGCTCTGAAAATAGTAGAGACTAAAACATATGTCAAGAACATATGAATAAATTCTATGAAACAGAAAACTAAGTGTTTATCTTTCTTAGCTTTGGGTTCATCTTCGTCTTCACTGCTAGCAATTCCGAATTGTTTAAGTTTAATTTAAGAACAATTGCATAATTACATTAAAAGATAAAAAAATCCCTGTTTCTAGCTTTATATTCAAATTATAGCTTGCATTCCTCTGTGCTTTAATATAATAACGCATTCTGCAATAGTAATGTTTTGTGTTGCAGTAGGCATACTTAATAGAGTACAGGTAATTGAATATCCACCATAACCACAAATTTCATACTGAACCTATTTAAGTAGATAAAAAACCGTACGTAGCAGTTTATAATTTCGTGCAATATGAGAGCAAATAACACCGTTTTAGAATATTGGCTAAGAGGAAATGAATGTTGATTGAATTTCACAGGAAAAAAATTATTCCGAGCGTGAAAGCTAATTTGCATTTGCTAGAGTTCATTGTTTCTTTGGTTTCAACGAATTCTACAAATAACTAATTAATATAAATTGGCTAATAATATCATAAAACCCGACTTGACTCTAGATCATTACATTATCTTAACATGCATCTCGGTCCATGATGTAGATTTATTTAATTAGCATAGTTGGATTTCGACAAAAATGACTTGAAACTAGAGTTAATTCCAACAGAAGGTTTAATGGTTTTCCTAGTTTCGAGAGCGACGATATAAAAAATATACAGTTATAGATTCCAAATTAAAATAGGTTTTTGGTGAAAAACAACAGTGATGAGAAATGGCCTGTATTAAATATCGATAAGTAAGGTTTTCATTTCTACAGCAAATATTTAATGTTGTAGTAACAATATAGTATATATGTATAGTGTA
Source organism: Stenurella melanura (assembly GCA_963583905.1). Classification (NCBI taxonomy): domain Eukaryota; kingdom Metazoa; phylum Arthropoda; class Insecta; order Coleoptera; family Cerambycidae; genus Stenurella; species Stenurella melanura. The sequence continues at coordinate 54,753,790 of OY757312.1, forward strand.
TAGTATGGCTTTGGCCCAGCGAAAAAACAAACTTATACATATATAAAGTTGTTCTATTTGCTAGCTAAAGAAAGTTAAAGAAGGTATAACAGAATTGCTGTAGAATTTTTTTGGTTTCAACCAAAACCTAACTGTACTTCACTTCTCGCCTCCCTATTTACTTTTTATGATCATAATACACATTATATTCCAGTCCGAAAGAATATCCTACGTTGGTGAAAGTCTAGGCACTAACTCTGAAAAATATAAAATTGGCGAAGCCATCAGACTGTGTTCAGTCATCGATTCTTTTTAACAAGTATTCACTACAGATCATGAAGTAGCATCAAGATGCAACGTACACTGGGAAACTGGCAAAGTGCAATAGCTATAGGTAGAACTAGTTTTGCTGGTGATATTGTGGTTGAAGGACACTGTGCCTCTCCTACGGTCTGTGATACCTCCACTCTCAGACGGATTTTTTCAACTTTTAAGACCTCTCAAAGACGAGTATAAAAAATTTTACTTACCGCGATTGCTACTATCTGCCTTCCATCGTATCTTATTTTCTAGCGACACACTTCTGCCCAGATCATCGTCTTATAAATTAGCACTTGAGGAACACTTCGTAGACTATAATAAACATACTGTGAGTAATCGGAATACTATTTATAGACGTGACGGGATCAAAGTCGACCCGAACATTTAGTAGTCAGAGTCTTGTATTGATTGTGAAAATGCACTAAATATAAAAATATTCAAACCTGTCTAACTAATTTTATATTAAACAAGCTAACCATTATACTCGTCGCCGAATTACTGTACTTCTGTATAATTATTGGGGGATAAATAGGGATAAATAGGGAAAATAAGTGACACAAGCTCGTAAGAATATAGAAACTGAGAAACAGAAGCTTGGTGTAAGTACTACCACACCACCCCCAACCCATTATTAAAGCAGTTGATAAAATAAAATTGAGATATAACCCAGTGAAATTAGACTTTTCTGATTTAACAAAATATATCCTTCACTTTTTCATTTTAAATCGATTTATTCTTGTATTTTAAGGAAAATATTAACAATCGAGAACGAGATCACTATAGCATAAAAAATTATTCAAGGTCGAAGTTCACAAGAAACGGTTTTTTTTTAATACCGAGCTTTTTATGGCTCGGGGGCTAAATGAGGTTATTATGAAAATGAAATATAGTGAAATTTCGCACAAAAATGATCTCTTCCATTTTTTATGCACAATGAACGGTTTAGGCAAAAATGTGCTTCAAAGTTTCCGGGCAAGGCATAATATGCTCCATTTCATATAGTCCATCATATAACCAGTACGTATTCGTGCTGGTTCTATGTATAGCATTTATTAGCTGATCGAAATATAAAATAAAATACATATATATGTTAACTATTATACAGTATGTCTCACTTTTCATGACTCCTATATCACAGCACTCTTATTTAAAGTGTGATTTTTATAAAATTTGGGTGGAAGATACTTATCCATCAGGAGATTGGTAAAATATTTTAAAATCCACCAGCGGCGTCCGTCGTTATGAAGAAAATAAACCTAGTTTTCCAAAAAAAGATATTAGGCAAAGTTTTAACTGTAAAAAATTCTCATAATCCTATTCGTTGTTACCAAAAACTCACTAAAACAGAATGTTAATAACATAGTGTACTTGATGTTCACGTAATAGGAAAATAAAACTTTCCTTTCGCGGAAACCTCGAAGCACATTTTTGCTTAAACCGTTCGTTGTACATAAAAAATGAAAGAGAATATTTCAATATCTTTCATTTTCATAATAACCTAAATTGGCCTCCAAGCCATAGAAATTGCCATATTCGTAAAAAAAACGTTTTTTGTGAACTTTGGACTAATTTTTTATGCCATAGTGATCTCGTTCTCGATTTTTAATATTTTCATGAGAACAGCAAAATAAATCGTTAAAAAAAAGTAAAGGATATATTTTATTAGATCAGAAGCATAGTTCAGGAATGGTGTAACAGACATGGGCTCTCTGTCAATCCTGGCAAGACAGAGCTAATGCTGTTCACTAAAAGGAGAAAAATAAGCAACTTCCAGCTTCCTCCTCTCATGAGAACACGTTTGCGTCTTTCCCGTACAGTAAAGTATCGCGGGGTAACTCTGGGCTCCAAGCTGTCATGGAAGGACCACGTAGAAGCTTAAGCGAGGAAAGCTTGCGCTTCCTTATCGATGTGCAAACGCATCTTCGATCCAAAATGGGAAATAAGTCCGAAGATTGTTCTTTGGACATATACCACCATGGTAAAACCCCTCATAACATACGCGGCACTGGTGTGGTGGCGATGCCAGGAGCGATCCACACGCCTATGTCAAGTTCAAAGGCTAGCTTGCCTTGGAATTACAGGAGCTTTCAGAACCACCCCAATAATAGCAATGGATGCCATATGCCCTTGCATATCGACGTGGAACTGGAAGCAAAAAAAGCAGCAAATAGGCTGCTCAGAAATGGAATGTGGAATCAGAATGACCGAGGATGGGGGCTCACAAAGGCCCTGGATCCTCCGGTAAGGGACCGGGTCATCACCCAAGCAGGAGATGACCGGTGTCCCCCTATCTACAGTTTCACTATTCCATACTCAGCGGTGTTTCCCAGTCTAGAGGACTGGGGGCGTGACAGAAATCGTCTTCTGAGACCCAAAGATCTTGAGCGCTATACAGACGGATCCAAGACTCAGGAGGGAACTAGTTCTAGCATACACGGCTGCAAACCAAGGGCTCGTATATCGGTGCCACTTGGAAAGTATCCCAGTGTATTCCAAGCAGGAGTATACGCCATATTGGCATGTGCAAGCGAAAACCGCAGAAGAGGTTTCGCCAAAAAACACATTTATATATGTAGCGACAGTCAAACAGACTTGAGGGCTCTTGTGTCAAACAAAGTGTTCTCAAGGCTGGTTTCAAACTGTCGAAATATTTTGACAGAACTGTGTGAACACAACTCTGTCAAACTCATATGGGTACCAGGTCACAGATGTGTGGAGGGCAACGAAGAGGCAGACCGATTGGCGGGGGAAGGAGTAACGATAAGGTTCAGCAACTATTGGACTCAGGTCTCTGAAATGAGGCAGTCGAGGCTCCATATAAAGGGGCCCTCGACTGACTCAACCATTAACTGCTGCTTGGTTTCGATAGAGAAAAAATGAGACCGATAATAGGCTTGTCAACAGGACACTGTCCTCTGAACAAACATCTTCATAGAATGGTGTTGAAAAACAGCTCTATTTGTAGGATGTGTGGAGTGTAGGATGAAACCACCACTCATATCCTATGCAGTTGCGCACCTTTAGGCTCGATAAGGTATAGGCATCTCCAAAGGCAATTTTTACAGCCGGAGGAATTGCGAGATCAAAGATGGAATAGACTGCTATCCTTTGCAGAGAGCACTGGTTTCTTCTAAAAGATCCCACATGACGCGAACGCACAATGAACCGACAGGCGTGAGTGCTGCGGATCTTACAGATTTGCTCGCGATATAATAATGAGATCAGAAGCCAGAGTGACTAATAATCACTTAAAATTTGGTACACATATATATATTATAACGACACCTGGAACTAGAATATATTTTGAGATGATTTCGTTGAAGAGTTGGGAGTTAAATAGGGGTGAATAGGGGAAAATACGTAAAGAACGTTGGTAAGAGTACGGAAACTTAGAATTTGGTGTATATGCCCAAGGCCATTTTTCAACCCCTCTACATCCCCACTCCATTATTAAAGTTGTTGGTCAAATATAATTGAGATATTCACTTGAGGTTTGGTACACGTATGTATAATAAGGACGTCTGGAACTGAATTATATTTTGAGATGATTCCGTTGAAGGGGTGAGGGGTAAGTAGAGGTAAATAGAGGAAAATGAGTAAAGCAAGCTGGTAAGAGTACAGAAACTTGAGATTTGATATAGGTATACTAAAAGCCAAGGCCTCTGATTTCTTTATAGTATTTTTGAACCCCCCACTAACTTCACACCATTATTATAGGGGTTGATAAAATAATACTGAAATATTCACTGCACGTATATATTGTAATGACATTTGATTAAGATGACGCCTCCATTTGTGACATCTACCTCAAATATTACTAAAATTCTATGTCCAATTATTTCTAAATACTAGAGCGCAAATATGGAGAACATATTTTCCTTTAAATCTAGATCTGGATCTGTGTTTTTCCAAAAGAGGCACACATCCAGGCATATAATATAGTATGCCATAACTTTGCTTACCAATTGCTTTCTATGTGACTTTAATATCTCGAGCTCTATTAATGTGCATAGCAGATTATAAAGAAATAATTATTCCAGAATGATATAGTAGCAATATTAAGATACTTAATCATCTGCAACTACTGTAAAATGTTTCTCTTGTATCAGATTTAAAGTTGATTACAATATGATCCTTCCCTATAAGAAGTAAATCAACAAAATGTTGCTTATTTTGGTTATTCGTTACTTCTTTGATGACTGCTGTTCATTATATATTCGTGAAAAACTAGAGTATTTTAATAGTATAGGAACCAATATTGAATTACATGACACATTTGTAACAGCTAGAGATATGAATAATCCTTTGCATTTGAGCATGGCAAATGAGTCAAGAAGTGATATGGGATGTGTTCTAAGTGGTGCAAACTTAATTTAATTCTAAAACTTATTATTAAATAAGGATAGCTTGACATTCACTAATCATGGCATAAGAGTAGAAATTTTGTAGGTTCAGAATGTCTGCCGCTTCACTAATCGGGATCAATGCTTCTGGAACTCCTCTAACCTAGATGTATGCCGATCGTATTTTTGTAATAACTAAGTGGTAATTAACCGATAATAGAAAAATCAGATTGATCCTTCCTTGTCACACCCAGTGACATGTCTTGCAGGTTTAATGTCCGTTGCTGGACCACCACTAACTATGATACATGTCAATTGTAGTCTTGTATTCAGTAAATGGTAAGTGGTAAAAGTATTCGCTTGATACAAATATTTGTAGTAATTGTAGACGAAATCATAAGTTATTTAGTGAAGTTTGCATCAAAAAAAAAAATATTTCATCACTCTCTTTGTCTTCAATGCTCTATGGAACAGGACCAATAATGTCTCGCTGTTGTAAGTGTGTCAGATGATTGCACGCTTGCTACTGTACCATTAGATTCGTGATGTATATTCGTTCGAGACGTTTTCGAGAAAAATAATATTTTTGATTTTCTTACATAAGTAATCTACCCCTTTGTAAGCTTTTTGCATATTATCAAGTCTATCGTGTACTATTAAAGTATAAAATTAGAAGGAAATAACTTACTTTGTTGAAGTGATTAATTAAATTTATATTATTATTGATACATTCATAACTTTACGTATATTGGTAAATACATTAGCATAAAAAGAATTAATTAGCAATCAGTATATACATATCCAATATTCATTTCATATTATTTCATATAATAACCCCTTCAGAAACCTTGTTCTAAAATGCATTTAATGAGAGAGAAATAACGACAGTTGGATGTGATTTACATATTTGCGCAATACGAAATGTGTCTGTTTTCTTTGAGATTTAAAATAACAACACACAATAACATTGAATTTATCGACATTTTTTCTATTTTTTTATATGTAGCAAACTGAGAGTTAAAGGTAATATTTTGTTAAGTAAAACAATACTATAGAGGTGTTTCAGAATCTCATGAGCCGCGAAATGCGCAAAAGGCAAAGTTTATTTTGCGTTATAAGACAAGTATTTTTTTGAAGACACTGGAGGCTGCCTTACTGGATACATAAGCAAGAGCTCGAGATAAATTATAAACAATAAATATAATATATTTAAGAAGTGTAACTGAGTCGACAGGATGGATTATGTCTCTGCGCATATGAAGGTCACAGCTCATGAGATTTTAAAACACCTCTACTTTGGTACCCAAACTGTCCCATTATTACTACTCATATTTTAAAGCCACCAGAGATCCCTGAAGAGGTCAGAATAAATCGATTCAATGGAACAAAATGCCAAAACGTAATATTCTATCACAATCAAGGTATTCCTACAAATGTATTATTAGTAATTTTCTAGAATAACGCGAAAATTGCAAGTACTGTAAAACGAAACATATTCTGTCTACATTGGGAGGGTTGAGTAAGACAGCTTAACAAACTACTCTAAAAAACCCCTGCCTAAGGAATCACTACTTTCACATCCAGATTATCCATTCAAGTATCTTTAAAAGAAAACATCTTGACTAAATTAGCACTCTATAGTATGTGAAAATAATTGATCGTAGAATTTTAATAATATATTTGAGGCAAATGTCATAAAAAAAAATTGAGGTGTTGGCTTCTCGCATATACGCCAAAAGTGAAGTTTCTGGACTCTTATTAGTTTGCTTTACTGATTTTCCCCTATTATCCCATATTTACCCCCCCCCCCCCCTCTTCAACGAAATCATCTCAATCAGATGTGAGCATTATTTTTTTTATCTAAAAATTTATAACTTTTTTATTTATTGATCGATTTTGTTCAAGGACAATAGAGTTCGTCCTCTAGCTAACGCTAATTTAATCCAAATTTTAATACAATCGGACTTTTCGTTCTTAAGTTATCGTGCTCATAAAAAACGTGACGGGCTGACAGACAGACGGACAAACGGACGAACGGACATTTTAAAAGTTGTTCAGAATTCGATCACCAATACTGTGATATGAACATTTATTCTCTAAGAGCAATAATACCGGTTTTAGAAATGTGCCGATCGAATGTAATATACTCTTCGTTTTGTATTTGCGAAGTGTATAATAACTGTATAATACATACGTGTTCCAAACTTGAAGTTGAAGTTAATGTCTCATTTTTATGATTTTTAACCTTTTTAATAATGGAGTGGTGGAGGGGTTTCAAACATGTGTTTAAAAAATCTGAGGCCTTGGCTTCTATTATGTACAACATATTCCAAATTTGTGTACTTTTAACAACTTGCTTCACGTATTTTCCCCTAATTAAACCCCAACCATTTCACGGGTTCATCTCAAAACGTAATCTCATTCCAGATGTCGTTATAATGCATACGTGTACCAAATTTCAATTAAATATCTCAATTTTATTTTATCAACTCTTTTAATAATGGAGTAGGGGTGGGTGGTTAACAAGTGTTACAAAAAAATTTGAGGCCTTGGCTCCTAGTATATACACCAATTCCAAATTTCTGTGCTCTTCTCAGCTTGCTTTATTTATTTTCCCTTGCGCGCCAATATTCTTGACTAAAGATGACGATCTCGGATGATTAGGGGTTGAGCTTGAGCTCTTTGCCTCAATCATCGCTGTAGACCTGGGCCGGCCTCGTAAGGGGTGGGCCTGCTTTTTCGCCTATCCCCCCGCAAATGCGGGCAGTGTTTGCGATGTTAGAAAACCTCCCCTAGTCCTGGCTGTTGGACCCTGCCAGCTGGGTCGTTTCTCCTGGCGCTCTTCTGTCTTGATCTTCTTTCTTCGCTGGCATGTACAGGCTCCCGGGAGCGTCTTTCATCTGTCGTGAGAGGGAACGGCTGTTACCGAGCGGAGTTTGAAAGGGATTTGGGGGTGTTCACTGGTCGGAAGTCCAGGGTACCAATTGGCATCATGTGCTCCGATTTCGTCGGAAGGAAGTGTGAATTATGTAGTTCAGGATTGTGTTCGGCCAGAGACGCTTCCTCAGTGTCAGAGGTCGGCACGGGCTAGGGTAAGGGTACCGAGCTGGTTGTTTGCTTGGTACCCCCGGCATCGGGTATTGGATGTTTTTGGACATTGTTTCCTTGCGGTGTGGCTTGCAGATCGGGCTGAAACAGATAAGGGGTTAGTTATCCAGGATTTGGAGCTTCGGCTTCTTGTGCCTCGGAGCGTCGCGTCGTTGGGGTCATAGTCAGTCGCCTGTCTGACCAGCGCATTTCCATGTTCTGCTGCACGGGCGTATAGGTATTTCCCCTTATTTAACCGCTATTTAACCCTCAGCCCTTCACCGGAATTAGCGCAAAGTATCATCTAGTTCCAAATCTCGTCATGGTACACATGTGTACCAAATTTCAAGTCAATTTCTTTAACAGTTCCTGAGAAAGCGTGCGCACAAGAAAATTACAGACCGACCGATAGACAGACAGACATAAATTTTTCTTTTCGCTTAAATTTAAGACCTCGACGATTCATGACATTTTAAACCTACTTCAACAAAAAAAAAAAAAAGGAATTATTTTTACGATTACTATAATAATATATAGGTATACTAAATAATTTTTATGTTTGTGATATTCATAAAACAATGCAATTATCTAGTATATTGCTGCAAAATAATCTCTATCTGTGACTTGTACTAAAGATTAGGGAATTAACAAGATATGATAGCCGGCGAAAAACCTTTTATCTTTTGGCGCCATTGACCTTGACATTTAAATTGGAGTTACCGCACAGTTGCCACAATGTGACAATCATACGAAGAAGGTAACATTAGAGAGATTCCAATAGTGAAAATCGACAACACTGTCCTAATAGAACGACGGAACTCAGTTGACAGCCAGAACCAAAGATCACTAAAGAAACAGGTTGCTTCATAACATATGTCACATGAAGTATTCCTATGTTCATTTTAGGTATCTATTTACTTAGGATAGAATTGTTCATTGACAGAATAATTTTGAAACTTTTTCTTTTCTATAAAATGAAGAAAGCCAGCTACATACGGCTGTCATCGAGGTCTACACGTGACGTAGCATTTGCCGATTCTAATAAGCCAACCTGTCTTTTAGTAGGCTTGCGAATTCATTTAGTGCGTACCCGACAAATCCCGAAACCGTTTCCGCTGCACGTCGTGTCCCTTTAATTTGGAGTTCACAACGGTCTTCGTCTATTTCGTCTTCTCTGTCTGACTGTCGATCTTGTTAATTCCCTAATTGTTGCTTTTACATAAGAAAAACACTCAAGAGTGTGTTGTTGACAAATAACGATATGAATTAGAATAAAAATTTAGAAATAATGTATAGTAATAAAATTCTGTATAAAAATACTCACTAGAATTTTTTCATCAGAATAATTTCTCTAGGCTCATTTGTCCACCCTGTAATCCAAGCACTTTCCTAGTTCGCAATTTTTATAAAACACTACTAATTACACGTAAGAAATATTCTAAATATTAATTCTTGCTGTTATTTAGAGCGATCCATTCGATTTAATTTACAAGCACTGTCATTGTGTATCATTAAAAAATAACTCAACAATGATTAACACTGAATAAAGAAATTTAATTAATATTTCGCTCATTTTTGCCAATTAAGTAAATTGATGGAGCTACTAATAGAAAGTGGAGAAACCGCAATTTTTGTTGTTTTTTACATGTTACCCTTGAAGAATTTTTGCAAACATCTTAGAGTTCAATGTTCAATGGAACGTAACTTGCTTTTTAATATGTTTAATGATGCAGTAGTTTCAGCGGAGGTATTTCATTAATCAAACTAAATACTTGATGGTATAGGCGGAGACTCGTTCATATGTAAGTAATTTTTATTACCGAAGTATTAAACGTTCTGGGTGATTTTATATGGCGTGTTAAATGGCAAGAGTGTCAACTGACAGGTTTAATTTGGCAATCTTAAAGTAGAGGTAATGACCGGGAACATTTTTAAATGTTGTCATTTCTCTACAACTTCTCCACTTTGTAAATTCGTATGTACATACATGGTATCATTGAAGAGAATACAATTATATTGGGAACATGTTCGTAATACATTAATGAGAAATTCGTATTAAACAAGTACTAAGTAACGATTCCTCAAAAACAGGTCTTCGAAATTCTTTCAAAAGAAAGGGAGTTTTATAAATTCTCTGTAGATAAGGCAATATAAATAACAACTGGACCATGTCCGTAATACAGAGTGATTGACCAAGGTGTGTGAATTATCACACTCTTGTGTAAATTAAGATTCAATTATAATAAAAATCTAAACTTATAATAAAGCGCACCGGCCAAAATTCTGATACTCCCTGTATATGTTTATTTATTGAACACCGCAATAAAAATATGTTAAGAAATCAAATCGCCATAAGGGGCTTGTTATATGAGGTTGAAATTAGAACAAATAGAAAAAAATCTAAATCATTCCAAATACTAAATTTTTTTAAAAGGCGAGCGAGGAAAACTACTGCTTAGTAAAAGTTGGACACAACAACTATTCCGAACCAAGAAAATAACGAAAGAAAACTACGACTCATTCATTTCTGTTTGTTTTCTTCGATTCCACTGGATTCTGCGTGCGTGATTAGCAATTTCAATCGTTTTCGTCATTAAATTAGAACTGATTTTATTAAACACTAGAATTAGCTATTAGGTACCTTAATTTTTTTTCTGACATCAATATTTTTTCATAATTTTTGTCTATAAAATGGTTACTGTTTTCTATAAGAGATAATATTTCCAGACAACTGATTCATAATTTTGACATGGTGAACCAGTACCATACTATTTTGCATAATATGTTAACAATATTAAGTCTAACGGAAGTTATACTATTAATACCCATTAATAGTTTAATACCATTAAACGATATACCATAATATTAATATCATTGGAACCTTAGTATACAGGGTTTCTCACCGGGAACTGAATCGAGCGATATAGTTAAAAGTATGTAAAAAAAATGTTTAAAAGGGCTCCGCAGGGGTGAGTGCCCTGTAAAATGGCTTTCGGTCAAATTGCTTGAAACTCTAGTATATTGCATATTTCGAGGTCCTAATCAAAAGTCTCCAGGGACACGTCACTCCAAATGCCTTACTTTTAGCTCCAGAACCTTGACATCGTTGAACATGGCGTTTTCAGCAGTTTCAATGAGATATGTGTGGAAAATTATATATAAGACCATTTTGTATGTGTGTTTATTTGTGTGAGTGAGTGCGTGTTGTCACGCAAGCGTGTTTATTAACTTTCAATTACTCGTGGATTGTTGAGATCTATCTGGAGGGGTCAGTGTGCTGCATCCATAATTGTATTCAATGGAGAAACTGAAGGATAATGAACATTCTGCTTATACCTAGCGTGCTCAGGATATCACAGAACAGTCGCAACATTAGCGCATGTGCCGAGAGTTCTGGTTCCAGTCTTGCAAGTACGATAATATCCATCAACCAAGGTATTATTGAGATTTTCATCCATATCTTCTGCTACGTTTTCATTGTATGAAATGTATATCTCGTACTTGAACCTCCTCCTGAATCTGGAGTTAACTCTTATTCTCAAGAAATTCATTAATTCATCGATATGAAATTCTTCATTTTCTTCTCGATGCATCTTTTCTTGAACATACGATGGTGCCAAAGATATTTGACATATACCGAATGTGAGATTTCTCAAATAATCCAAGGAGAGTCGGGGAAAAGCAATATTATTATCTTCTAGTCTAGCCTATTGACTTCGACTTCTCTGAAGGTTGTCGATTTCGACCCTCGCTTGGTCAAGTTCAGTTCACGGGATTTATCCAGCATTCTTCTCGCCATGTGCACGTCGGTACCTGTCATTTGGATTGGGAGATGAAACCTGTTTAATAATGCTGTCGCTATAAGGTAAAAATATTTGAGACATGTGGCATTTCAATAACATTATCAAAAAACTTGAACACGCTCTTTATATGACTGTTCCTGGATTCGATTACCCTCCTTGTTTTCATGATCAAACGAGTCTTATTTGCTTCTTAAGTAGTAAACTGAGTTCGTCCTCGGAGGAGCACGTGCGGCATTCTATAAGAAATGTCCAATGCCTCGAGGTAATCTCCTGCATTGTGATAACCGCGATCGACTATAAGAATGTCTCCTTCCTGAAACCATGCTCGAATACCATTCACATCGTTCTCGAATTCATTGATCAACATTTGAGCATCATTATTCCTGCTGTCAGAAAAGAAAGGTCCGTGAACAGCAATAATATACCCATGCAGAGTAACTATTAGCGCTGGCTTTACCAAGTGACGACCTTTTTGCAAGGAGAAAAATTGTCGTAACGTGAGAAAGTTTGAACTATTGTTAACATAAGAATATGTACCATCCGCGCAAGCAATCGCTTTTGGAACTTCAGGATTGGGACTATATAATTCATTCGCAAAGGGAGTAACATGTCTGGCAATATAGTCTTCCCTAGTTGTAGCCTGATGTCCTACATTTTCAGTGGCAGATCTCTGCATCAACGACTTTCGTACGTTAGCATTTGCCAAGTTGACCGCTTTTCGGGATGAATAGCGGAATATAACTTCTGATATCTGATATTCCTTGGCGCATTTTACATAGAAATGTTAGAAGATCCTTGTTATAAATATGTCTCATTTTACCATTTTCTGAGACTGGATCACAATAAGTTAACAACAGATTGAAGTGATCCTTTGTCAGCGATGTTAAGCAGTTGAAATCAGCATCATTCAAGTTACTTTAATCCAAGAAATCAGGGATTTTAGTGGATGCTTGACGGAGACCTTGCAGAAAGGATTACAATTGCGCGCCTTTAATGGCATAAGGTGAATTTCAAACCTTAAACCTGGTAGTAAAGCAATAGTTGCAGAGGCTTCATCATGTACATACTGTTGACAACATCTCACTCCCTTGGGAATGTGGATATCTCGATCGACAAAGATTTTCACTCTTGCTTTTAAAGTCAGTCTCCGTGGATCAGCAATAGCACCACAATTAAAGCATGTATGGCTAGACGTTTGTGTCAGTACATTCAAACGCATACAGGCAGGATCCAATTCAATAGCTCTGATCTCTTCGATTATTGATCGATTACAATCAATGCACAGTCTCGCTAAGTCATTCATCTCGAGGGGGCAAATCTATCACATTCTGTCTTGCCATGGCGATTTCTCTTTTATTTATGTTGGCGTCGCCGTCGAACCAACTTAACTGTCGTTGAGGTAAAGCAAGATTGCAAACAAAGCAGGGACGCATATACCGATATGCCATATTTCCGCCAGTTGACGGTCAAAAAAAATGTTTAATACCTGAAGGCAGTCAACTATAATTAATCCTTCAATAATGACAGATGATAAAGAAAATCTAAATTTGATTAAGAAAAGAATATCTAAGTGCTGGAGAGTGGGACTAATTTTTAAATTGTTCGATTAGTGAATTGCGCTTTTAATCATGTGTTACAACATAAAAGAATAGCACTTAACTACAGAGTAACAATTTTCTTTATATTGTAAAAGCAGAATAATTAAGAAATATGTTTTCAGCAGTATTACTGGAAAGTATAAAACATCTATATTTTCTATTGAATACAATTATAGATGCAGCATACCGACCCCCGCAGATTTGTTCTTTTTTTTTCATAGTAAAAGTATACCAGTTGTGGTTACAATAATTTCTTTGCACCTAAGCTCTAAAGAGATTTTATGTGCATTTTTACGCTGATTATTTTCTGCGGCTTCGTATTTTTAAATTCGGTTTGTAATTTGATAATATTAGTTCCCGTCAACAGTCGTAGCGTAGATAAAATTTTTGTGTGGCAGTACTGAGATTCAAACTTCACTAAGAAAAACTGACAGCTAAGTAACAATGTAGCAGTTTAGTTTTTTCTGGTGTTCTATTTATTTTGTTTTGATTTCTTAATTTTTAAGACGAGTATAAAATCAGTTGTTTTTTTTTGGCATTATTTAATTGATCTAATTTTACGAGTATTGTTAAAAACATCAGGTAAGTTTCTACCCCAAAAAAATGTACTCGACACTGAAATAGTATTTATTTTTCGCAAAGAATTCCTAAATTATAACGTAGTTCGCTTCAGGTAAATTTTTAGGGCTAGCTTTAAAGAAATTAGGCTCCATACAGCCATATTCACCAAGACGTGCTTAACAACTCATTTAGTAACAGTTCGTTAAATTTTAAATGACCGTTAGTGCTGTTATGTATTCACCAAATGAAATATTAGAATATTTAACAAACGATTACTTAAATATGAATTTTGAGTGTTTTCCTGACGGGTAGTAGCGCATGCGCTCGAATGGAAATAATGGAATGTCAATGTCATCAATTTGTTTATTATATTTCCTCTTGTATTGGTGTCGGTAGTTTTGTTTGAAGACATGGATTCAAAGACAAGTAGATCAAAATTTTTTACCGAACGTGAGAAACAAAATTTGCTCAATATTGTAGAAAATAAGAAAATAATTGATTATTTATTATTACACATAAATAGATGCAGGCATTTATTAAATTACCTAGGTATGTGCACTGTTGTCATACGCGTTAGGTACTATTTATTAACAAATAAAAATATCCAAATTATTCCAAATCAAATTGTAGCTTCACTTCACAATTGTCAACAACATAACCTCAACCTCAAAATGTTAACGAGCCGTTAAATTAGTTGCCTACCCGATATTCGTCAGTCAAGTTAGCGAATCATTTATAGACACGTTAGCGCTAACTAGGGTTGATGAATACATAGAGACTAATTTAACAATCCGTTAGCAATTTAACGAATAGTTATCTACTTAACTAGCATTGGTGAATACGGCTGATACTGTAAAAATTAGTAAAAAATGATGAATTAACACAAACTACAATAATAAACACAAAGCACACTGTCATACGTGTGATTCTTCTTCTACCTCTTTTACATTGCCAGTGAGGATGTGAGGAATCTTAACACAAACAAATATTTCTAGATTTAGTTATAAACCGTGACGTCAGAATTTAATAAAATTTGAAATTATTGACGATACTTCTTATTGATTTATGAATAATTAAGAAATAATAAAGAAATAGTATTTACCATTACAGTATTCTTGTATATTCTACTATTCAAATTGATAAGTATTTTTAAGGTTTTTTTAACATGAAATAACCCTATTCAAATTGATAAATATTTTTAAGTTCTTCTTTAACATGAAATGAAATGGAAAAATATATCGACCACGAAAAATTCAAATTCTTTGGTAACTAGATAAGAGTTTTTATGGGTAAGAAAGCATTTGTAGAGAAAACATGGATTATAACATGTTGACGACATTGTGAATAAGGAGAGGAAAAGGATACCCCCAAATGCCACGTTGCATTCTCCAGGCCAGACTTACACATCATTTTATACCATTAAAAATAATTTGCGTACAGTTTGTAAACAAAATATCGCTAGAATACAAGCCATAAGAAATAGTATTTTGCTCAAATGCATGCAAGACGCCTTTATATGCACATTTACACAGTATGTTTATTCCATATCATACATTTCAATCATATTCGCTCGAATAATCTGACAGATGCAATTCATCCTCAATACTTTTATTACAACAAGAAAGTACAAAATAGAAGTGCAGACAAGAAAGTTGTATATAAAATATTTTAATTATTGATAATCCGATACGGATTTGTCCATGATAATAATTAATTTAGTACTGCATAATTATACATTTCCGAAAGTAAAGTAATAACTTAATTTATGAATAGTGATATTTGCATCGGAAAATGCACTGTACCGTATAATACTCTCGTTTTTAATAGTTTAATTGGTATAACTAATTTAACTAGATAAATTAAGTTTCTATTGTAACCCATAGTTCCTTATAAATAAAGGTATCTACCAATTGTACTGTATTATAATAGCGATAATTTTATTCGCTAACATGAAAGCCAATAAAATTTGCCATTTTTGAGATCATTGCATGAATTAAGTGTCAATATGAGTAGTAAATCAAACTACATCGACTTTTGACAGCTTCGTCATGCAGCATTATCACTGCAATACTTCTATATAGTAGTTAGGGCGGATCCGGCAGGAAAAAGGAGCGCAAGCCAACAATGGAATTAAAATTGTTTTTTGCCATTCTTTGAGTTCATGTCATGCAATTATTCGCTGAAAATCGCTGAAGTCTCTTTCTCGAGAGGGGGGGGGGGGGGGGGGAGATATTTGCACACAAAATTTGCAAAAACTGCTTTTTTGGCCATAACTCGGAAAATAATGCCTGTATGAGAAAAAAGTCTAATTTAAAGTTAACGAGAAGTAGAAAGTACGTAATATGAGCCAAGGTTTGTCCAATTATTAATTAGATCTCGAGTTATGGGCAACTGAAGAATGCGCTGAAATTGTTCGAAGAATCAGGGAGAAAGGGAGAGAGGCAGACGGTAAAAATTTTCAGAGCTACGTAACTTCACCCAAAAGCTCGACAAATTTATGGGTCTTTGCTCATTGTATGTATAATCCCATTCAGGTCATATCACTGTCAATACATATACCAAGAAATTTTGTTGTTACATTTATGTCAGTGTGCCAAAATATTGCATTAAAATAGTTTTTTTCATGTTAACAATTAATTTATTAATTCCGCACCAAAGAGAGTATTGAGCTTTCCTACAGTTCCGCAGGGGTGTTTGCCTCTTCTCTATGGAGCCATCGTCTCAGTACTAATATGAAGTGGTAAGTCATTTATAAACAAGAGAAAAATAAGTGGTCCCAGGACAGAGCCCTGAGGAACTCCAAAATTAACATCATTCTTCTCTGAACTAGTTTCTTCCGATTTTACAACAAGTTTTCTAAAGCTGAAATACGATACTATTCACGAAAGAAAGTTACCCCTAATTTCTATCGCAAAAAGTTTTACTGTTAGTTCTATAAAATCAAATTCCTTGGAAAGATCAAAGAAAATGACAGCAACGTACTTTTTGTTATCCATACGATTGTACACAAATTCCAAGAAGTTAGTCGCCGCACTCTCGGTTGATCTGCCAGGGTAAAATCCATTTTGACATTTGGAAATTATTTGGTATTTTGTTAAATAGGGAAGAATTTTGTTACCCGTTGAATTATTTTGCATATGACGCTAAGTACAATGATAGGTCTGTAATTCTCTATTAATTATGGGTCATTATTTTTGTAGATTGGAATTACTTTTCCTATTTTCAATTCTTCCAGGAATTTCCCCAGTTCTACAGTTAGGAACAATATGAGCTAGCGGTTCGGCAATAAACTGAGCAACAGATTTAATGATTTTCGTAGACATGCAATCTACTCCTACAGAGTTAGTACTTTTTAATTGACTTATTATGTTTATTATATCCTCACTAGTAACTGGCGCATGGCGTAAAGAAAAAGGCGTTGTTATTATTAGGCATTTTTTTGATACTTGATCACCAAAGTGATCCTTTATTTTATTTCGGACCTCGGTAGAGTAGTGCTCAGCAAATGAATTTACAGTTTTATTGGAATCGCTTACAATTTCATTGTTAATTTGAATTTTTATTGACTGTGCGGTTTTAATTTTGCCGGCCTTTTTACGCACTTTACGCACTTGTTTTTGTCTATCGTGAATATTAACTATATTACTTAATGAATTTTGATAGTAATTTAACTTGGCTCTGTTAACACTTTTTTTATGTTCCTTTTTCTTTCATCATACCTAATTGCCACATCAGCGTCATTTGTATTTTTCACTAGCCAAAACATATTCTTCAATTGCCTACCTTTTTCTTTTATATTCCTTGTGATCCACATATTATATACTTTTTTATTTTCAGTCGAGATTTTAGTTAAAGGACACGTTAAATTTATAGCATACAATAAATTGTTTAAAAACGTATTATATACGTTATTAATATCAGATGTACATTCATACACAGGGTCAAAATTTTCAAATTGCAAGTAATTTTTAAATGCCACACATTCTTTTCGCGAGTATCTCTTTTCGTGATAATTTTGACTGAGCATGTAGATGCTTAATATTTTTTATTTTCAGTGTAAACACAATACTTAGATGATCACTGAAGTTAAATGGTTCAATTTTCTCATTACATAGTTCTGGTGAGATATTTGTTGCGAAGTGAAGGTGGAAGAACATGATGCCTTTAGGCTTTACTGAACCTCGCACAGTAAAATCGTTATTATAAATTGTAATATTAATTTGGTTATTATTATTACTATTATTATTATTATTATTATTCAAAAATGTCACAACTCTCTTTTCAGTTGGTTGCATTCACACTAGGGAAAGAATTCACTTTATCCTATGGTGACAAATTTTCGGACCAGATGGCAGGTCTGTAATATAGTTGCTTTCTGCATAATATTACTGATGTGTTAGGGTAACTGTAATTTTTCCAAGTATTATTATTATTATTATTATTATTATCATTATTAAGTGTACATCTCAGCCTAATGCTGGAAAAATTTGACCTATCCCTTGGATATTATTATTATTATTATTATTATTATTAAGTAATCAATTTTTGAAATTGAGATATAATTATCTTTATCTGCAAACCCTCTTGTGGGCTCATTGTTTTTAAATTATAGTTCATATCTTATGAGAAGATCTATAAAAAGATTTTATTCTCTTTCGCTTTAGGTATTTTTTTCATATTTAAACTATCATTATTCATATCGCCGCATATTATAACATGTTTAAAGCGGCTGAAACAATTACTTAAAATAAGCGTGAGTCTATATATGAATGTGTTAATGTTTCCATTGGGGGTTCTGTAGGTGAATTTGAACCAAATTTTGAGCCGATCTGAGTAATCTAGTGTGAAATTCGGATTCAATATGAAGAAATACACAAAGTCTATGTACTCACATCTCTGGTACACAATTTCTTTTTCTGTGTGGTTGTGGGCCACAGCCACTAAAAAAAAAAGTTTCTGAATACTCTACATGTGGGGAATTGCGTCAAGAACCTCGATCCAACGATTCCCCACATGCCCGATAGCCATAAATGTAAAATGGGGGTGGATTCGGGATTTGAGGGTGGTCAGTGGAGGGTGGGGAGAAAAGTATGATGCTATCGTGTTGAGCACCCTTGAAAACGAATAGAAACAAATTTTTATCAATTTTGAAATTTTTGGGAAGATTTTAGTATCAGAGGAGGGGGTAGTTTCAACCCAGGGGGTTGATAATATGTTGGATGGTCAAAGTCCATACGGTCTACCTGAGAAACCCAATCTGAGAAGCCCTCGCATGCCTAGCAGTATTACTACGTTTTAAAACTGTTTCCTGTAAAGTATGTAGCAAATCACAAAGAACAAATTACAGAATCAACGATATTGTAGTAATTATTATTATGGTTGATTGACTCTGTGACTTTTCTCATGTAACAGCAGGTCTGATAGCCACAATAATGATAATTGAAGGTGGTCTTCCCATATGGTGCCATAAAAGATTGTCGAGCAGCGGAAGACAGTAATTTCAAACTGGTTATTTATTATACCTATCTCGTTTAATTAAACTAGCATATTATTACCCGACAAAATTAATAATTAACGCAAATAGAAAATTGTCCACAAATTCGTTCCATGGCATGTTGAATTCAGATATTAATGATAATATCTGTGTGTATGTCTGTAGAGCTTTTTTTAACCACGATGACATCTGTTAAAGAAAGTTGTGTAAAATAGCATGATACAAGAGAATACCTTTTATGAAATTAGGCCGTGTCCATCATTGTGTTCTCCAGATGTGTGTAAACTATCATGTTTTATATAAAAATATATTTTATTACTACTTTAGAATAAAATAAGATTTTAATTAAGCACATAAAGGTATAAAGATATGGGAGATATTAAAACTGCAATATATGGTATATTCAAGTAGGTGGGACCAGGTGATACATCAATCTTATATCAGTTTTAAAATGTTGTTAAAATATGTTCAGTAAGATTGCTAATATTGAATCAACGTTGCAATCAAGCTTTACTGAATACAAATATTTATTAACCTTTCAGTGGTCGCGCGAATTTCTTTTACTTTAGTGGTAGCACACGGTCTCAGACACCGGCTTAAAAAAATACGTTTAAAAGTAAAAATTCAGAAATAATTTTGAAGGGACCTCGAAGCTATATCTATGTAATTAATAAATGTTAAGTATTTTCGAAATATTTATTTAAGTAAACCTTAATTTTTTAATGCACAAAAAAAAGAACAAAATACTGGCTCACCCTATATATACTTGAATAACTGAAATAAAAATTCTCATAAAACCTTTGTTAAAGTAAACTTGTCTTCTAGAAACATAACGGAATCTATTTATGTACATAAAAGTTTTTGGGTCCCTTCCAAAAAAAGCATGCACTTTATAAAAATCATAAAAATATTTATAATTTTCTTTCCTTGTTCTTACATTTTTGTGTGGACAATGTTTGCTCCATTTCGTTTTTTATCTCTTCCCATAAAATATGGTGCACTTCCATTCATTTCCCCACCTTAATTTTCATCAAATTCTTGTTCTGTATCGCTATCTTCTGATCTTTCATAAATGTTGTCTTCCTCCCCGTTTCTTCTTCGTCATCATTCTTCTCCACTGGGTACTTCTTCGAACAGCCTCAATATCCTTTCTTGCTCTTTGTTAGAGTCAATATTTATATAAAGTTAGGGAAATAGAAGGTAAATACTTACCGAAATATATATTTTTCAATGAATAACCCAAAACAAATGACAGAAATTTTATCTCACCAGTGGTCGCACCCGGTCTAAGACACCATGTGTGCGATTACAGCAGTTATATGTACACATGGCATAATATTAACCAGACCAATGTATAGACGAGAAACATTATGAAAGGTACACCAACGGAAACGGATGGGTTTATCCGATTATTTGAAATATTACAAATTAACCGTTACGCCGGTCTCCTACACCGTGCGCGACCACTGAAAGGTTAATCACGACAATGTTGGTTAAACTTAATTTTGTATCAAATTTTGAACACATGAAATGGAATGGTTGAATATTTTCTATTAAAATTAAGCCATATCCGTCATATAGAGCGAACGCTAGATAGATGTACTCTGTCAGATTTTATATGAACCAAGTTTTATAATAATGTTTAAGCAAAGACAAAAATACGAAGACCTATCAGATAATGAAATTTCAATACATGGTGTCTCTATCTGGTGTGTTCCAATGAACTTTACGTAGAATTTTAATGAGATTATTGCTAAATGAACTATAGCTGCAGTCGAGTATCACCAACCGCGCTTATCGTAAAACTAAATGGTGTGTCTCTCTCTAGTGTGCTCCAACGAACTTTACATAGAATTTTAATGAGATTATTGCTAAACGAACTATGGCTGCAGTCGAGTATCGCCAACTGCGCTTATCGTAAAACTTGGCTACGATTTTGAGTATTTAGTGCTACCCAAGCCACATCGTTTTTTTCTGGGAAGAACCAAACATTTCCTAGATTATTTTGAACCCAAGGAAACATTGGTATTTATGAAAACTAGTATGTTACTTTTCCCTTTCAGAAGAAAATTTTCAAGCATGATTTTTCAGGTCTCCCCTTTTGACTGATTGATTGGTGACTGATTTGCCAGCGTAAGGTGGGCATTGCTGCCAATTCCGGGCATCCATGGAGGTTCGTTCCAACACGCAGCTTGGTCGTCCGTCGAACGCGGCCATCGGACAGCCAAACCGCGTGCATGAACCAAATCTCGGATGTTTTATATACGGCCGGACCGGCTGCATACGCCGCGACGGGTTGGACATTGGACATGCTTGTTGTCAGCAGCAAGAGCCGCATGACGCATGGGATGGGAATATAGGATGGGAAGTGTAGGTGTTTGTGAGATGCTTCTTTTAAGTTTCCATGGTTCTATTAAGTTTCCATCTATCATCATCGTTTGGGGTGTGTATGTGTTTGGGAGATGATTATGTTCTGTTCCCATGCTTCTTTTATGTTTCCATCTATCGTCATCTCCTTGTTTTTCTTCTTCCAAGTTTTCTGATTTTTCTGTTTCTGAATCTGGCAGCTTTCATTTTTTTTGTTTGTTTGTTTTGTTTTTATTTATTAACCGTTCCACAGGTAAATATCCATTTACAGTGGAGTTGCTGGGAAGGGCCCTATCTCGCGGTAACAATATTTTTTTGCGCGTTATGAGAAAAAAGAGGTCCGAAGGGACAGTTTGCTCACCATGTATGTCATTTCTTTGAGACAATCGGTTTCAATTTCCACCTTCCAAATTAATAATAAAACATTTTTTGAATCAATAAATCAAGCTGATAAAAATTAAGATGGTAAAGATCAGATCGAAAAATAGAATAGAATAATATTAATTAAATCACATAAAATAAGATAAATTTATAACTTATCTGTCTTTCTGCAGCGTCTTGTGATTGCTACTTTATATTATTTCCTTTCCTTTCCTTTCTTGGGTTGAGTTGATTTTGTCCATTTAAAAACTTTCCACTGTATACAGTTGCTTTAGATCACAACACAGCTATATTGCTTTGTAAACATATGTGTCTCATTTTGACACTGACTATGCTATTATTTATTGCCCATGAACCACTTAAAGAGTATCTTGTTGGGTCGTCTAGGGTGTACGTAGGGACAATGCACTTCACCTGAGCTTGTTTGCTTTATTTGATTTAATATTATTAGAAAACCATGTAATTATTAATTCCATATGATCTTTGTTTTTCTATTGAGCCGCTTCATTTCACGCAGAATTTATTAATCTACCAGTAGCTGAAATTTTTTAGATTTAACGGGGTTTTTACCGCTTTTAAGAGAGCAATAGGGGACGGTAGCTCAGTGGTTTAGCGCGTCTAGCTTGCATACTGGGCATACCTAGCGAAGCAGGTTCAATCCCTGCTCACCGCGAAATAATTTTAATTATAAAATTATCCCCAAGATGTGGTTCGGACTCCACTATAAACTGTAGGGCCTCGTTTCTCTTTACCTTACACAAAATCATTCTGGATTTTCAAGGAGTTACCTCGGTGACTTGAGAAGCGGTTAAGAAAACATTTAAAACATTTAAACATTTAAAACATTTAAACATCTTAAAAATACGTCTATTCACGGCGACACTTAACTCACTTCCACCAATAATGAACACTGCACCCTAATAGAGATAAATTCGATTTTAAATATACAAAATAGACGTTATTAAGTCAGCAAATATAATAAACGCATAAAACTTGACAAGTGAAAGCTAATTAATTTCTATCTGTTTATTTATTTATTTATTTTTTGTTAATTTCTAGATACTAGTAATACATATTTGTAGAAATGAATTGATGTTTCATCTATATTTTTTGTTTATAAAATTTTTCCATTAAACCTAGCCTACCATGATTATAAAAATTTTGATATTTTTTAACCGTTCTTAGTGTAAGCTATGATTGGCAAAGTAAATTTTTTAGACAAAGAAATAATCCATTTTTTATTGCATAACTGACACTTTGAACTTGATTTGAAAAAAATTGAATAAGATTCAAGGATATGTAAATGACAGATGAGACACACTAAATATCAAATTGTGTCTAATGGAGCATTATTAGGAAATAATTTCAAATATTTACTAACACCTGGTATGTGCTTAACTTTGTATGTATTCTTGAAACTACTTAGATTTAGTCAATTGTAAAATTAGACAGTAAATATTTTTACAACCATTTGCTATTTGCCTATTTGCCTTTGAAATAACGTCATTTATTATAACAATAAGAAATTACATTGCTTGGAAGCACGTCCACGGAAATTATAAGGATCACTTAACGACACGCGCCATGAAACGATATTTTGAGATTGTCTGAGGCGAATTCTTTATGCCTTTCTTGTGGAACAACAATGAAATACACTTGACGAGGTTATTTATTTTCTTATTGTAGACCATTTCTGTGATC
The DNA here is from genome assembly GCA_963583905.1 of Stenurella melanura. Lineage (NCBI taxonomy): Eukaryota > Metazoa > Arthropoda > Insecta > Coleoptera > Cerambycidae > Stenurella > Stenurella melanura. The sequence goes on from OY757312.1 coordinate 54,777,425, forward strand.
GTTTATCTTAATTAAATGTTTTCTTTAAGAAAGAAGAAAAAGTCTGTTCTTGCCAAAACCATACATGATCTGCAGCGTTGCGACATTCTTTTTTCTTATATAAAAACCGTAATGTGTTTTATTTCCAATTACAACGTACATCATGTAGCGATTAATTAACACAGCGGGTATGTTTCCTTTACATGGCTTGTGTCAACTCTCTCGCAAAACTGGCAAAATTTGGGTTAAATTATATTTGGTTCTGAGTGAATTGTAACTTTGAGCGAGTGCAGCTTATATGCGATAATAGTACTTGCACAGGTCAATATTTAAATCACAAGTAATATGTATACTGTTTTATTTTCGAAGTAGTATGTATGAATATATTATTTTATGAAAATTAATTTGAAATAAAAAAGAATTTGTAATTTATAAAAAAAAAATAATGCTAAATTGCAAATTGTCTAAAACCTACTAAAATTATACACTACTGAACATTTTTAATATGATTACCGGTACCGAATAGGTTGACTCTTCTCAGGGTAAAGGTCGGTTCAATTATGCTCAACAATCAGGATACTGCAAGCGAGTAATAAATCAAACTCAATATTAAGCGAACAAATATAAAGTTTATGAACAAATTTAAACTGGAATGTAAGTATCAAAATGAATCTATAAATAACAATAGCAAACTTAGAAATCATAATATAATTTGAATGCCTTTTGAATTTAAATGAAAGTAAGAGCTTTTAACTTTAGTGTTGTGGCGCGTTTGGTCACAACCGAATATAACCTTAACTGGTTACCAGTAAAAACTCTCTTAGAAATTTTTCTTCTGCCACTTGACTGACGTTTGAAATGTCTTCAATTTTGAATCTGAATACCTGAATTAACTTAACAGGTACTTTCCTCTTTGACCTGCTTCAGAATATTCTTCGTAACAACTTCTAATTGTTAAGGTACGTTACCTTCACTTCCCATATTTTAAAAATAAGGACATTTTAACTTGGATATCAATATACTTATCTGGAAAATATTTAAGTTTATTTCTTTATATAATACTATTAGTGTATTAAAACTTATAAATTTATATTTATAAAAATATGAAAATGACTTTGTTCTATCCAACTCTAGGCTTCATTTACTATACCATACTTGCTTCGTGCAAATGAACTTGAATCAAGCTACAGGTAGTAACAGGCATTCATGCTACTGAATGCCTTATTATACAGAGTGCCCCAGAATTGAATTACCGGATCTGTGCTTCCTAAGTTCGTAATAGGTCCGTATAACCCAACTTACCTTAGTCAAAAAATGCATTCCTGAGGAAGTACATTCTCTTAAAATGAGACAGAATTTTTTTTTTTTCATTGATTTCCGCTACTTATATTGAAGATAAAATTTTTGAATTTTCATGGGACCTGTATCTCTATAAGTAATTTATGTAAGCTTGATAACAACCAAATATCTTTTGTTTCTCAAACGAGACAGGTTTCCAGTTTTACAAGCACCTATGACCGAGAAAAAATTATGATTCTTGATTTTTCGTTGATATTACACAAAGTTTTAAAAGTATTGATTTTTGTACTGAAACATCACGGACGTGGACATCATGTGGAGCATTTGTTATTTATGTATTTTTTAGAATAAACTGTACTTTTTTGTTATTACAACATTTTATTCTAGAATTTTAAATAAATGTTAAATACAAACGGAGGAAAAAACGATAATTCCGTGTATTTGATTAATATTACAAAAAACTGAGTAGCATTTTGCAGTCCTTTCAATGCTCCGCAAAAATATTCAAGTATTCCGTAATTTTACAGGGTGATTAAAAAAATATAGCCAATAAATATTAATTATTATGAAAAAAGTGAGAAACAAAAGATATCTGGTTGTTGTCAAATTTATGTAGAATACTTATAGAAATACAGTTCCCATCAAAATTCGAAAAATTTTTCTTCAATATAACGGAAATTGTAGGAAAAATGTTTTTTTCTGTCTCACTTTAAGAGGATGTACTTCCTCAGGTATGCATTTTTAGTCTAAGGTAAGTTGGATTATACGGGCCCGATTTGAACTTAGGAATCATAGGTTCCCATCCGGGAACTCAATTTTGGGACACCCTGTATAAAACCTGTTATGGTTGTATTTCGAGATTATACAAATTTGTGAATTTAATTCATGTTTGCAAACATTCTATTTGCATGGTGTTGCACGGTGTTGCATGTCATAGCAGTACATTGACATGTATTTTTAGTGCTAGAATTGTTTAATTATGTTATATATATTCGCTTTAAGTTATTTTAAGAGCATAAGAACACTAGAGTGAAAATCAAATGCGGATGTAAGTGTTATGAAACCAGTTAGAATTTTGAAAGAATCAAGTGATTGGAGAACTGAATATCAAGAATTGAAAAAATGATTTTAAAAGTTTAAAAGGATGTGAACTAAACTTTAAGCTAAAAAATAAACATAAATAAAGAATATTGATAAAATAATCAGAGAAATCGAGGAAATGTTCAGCAAAACAATATTGGCAAGTCAATTAATAGACGGGGAGCCAGCAACGTCGTAACTTACGAAATTTAACTAAGGCTCATTTTCTCAAGTAGTATGCTATACTCTATACTATACTATATTAATCTAAGCCACTCCCCACAAATGTGCGCTGAATTTGAATATAATATTTCTATTGGTTGAATTTTTAAAACCCATATTACAACCAACTATGTCGAAAATGCTATTAATACATGAGATATTTGTTCTCCGAGACAAATCGTTTTCAGCCTCAAATCTGATGTATGGTTTTTAGAAACAACTGTGTTTATTTGCTGTTATTCTTATTCATCTAATAAAACAGTGTTTTTTAATACTGTGGTGCATATTTGTGTATATCAAGGAACGCAATAAAAACGATTTATAATATCGATTAAATGTCAGAACCACTTTTTCTTTTTAGGTTAAAAATTATTTCTTGTCAAATTAATTATGAATCAAGCTCAAGCCCTCTCTCCGCCGAAAAAACGGAAAAGCAAACATTTCTCAGTTAAAGAGAAGGAAAATATTGTGAACATCTTTAAGGCTTCTGCTGCAGAGAACCCAGACAACCTTAAGACACAAAACGTCGAGTTTACTGCAAAAGCAGCAGGTAATTTTCTTTTTTGTATTATACAGGCATGCTCGAAGTACTTTCTCACGAGGCATTCTTAGTTTAATATTGTATATTTATTATAGTTTATATTTGAGTTTATTATTATTATCTGTATTAATTATACATAATTTAGGTGTGAGCGACCATTCAATAATTTTTAAATTTTGCCGCTTTTATAAATTTGTAGCGTGTGAACCTGGTTGTTGCCCTCAATGGTCTAAGCAAAATGGGGAGTGGCCTTACTGCATCTCTTGGCCGAACGGAGTATAGTAATTTATAGTCTAGAAGTATGAAACCTGTAGTCTGTCTCGTCAGAGTGTGTGCATTATAGCGGCATCGGGATCCAGAAAGTTACCAAATTAACGATGCAAGAGTGTCAAAGTACCAGAGACAATTATTTTTTTAATACTGAATTGAATATAGTACACTGTTGCCAAATATCATTAAGAAACACACATATATGGTATAAAGTAGTGGCAGACTGACCGAAGTTAAAGAAGTGTAACTTTTACGTTAGAGTACTAACTATAATGTTTCCTGGACCGAAAATTTTAAACTCTTGGCTTAAGAAAAAGTATAATGTTAGTTTTGCAAAATCGCGATAAAGGTAGATATTTACTACATTGAAAGCGTCGTCGCAGGAAAAGAGCGGAGGCTTCACCAGGATACGAGGATAATCATGACAGTTTTCAAGAACAATTCGATGATGATGAAAACGAGGACGAGGAAGAAGAAAAATAGTCCGAATAAACCGAGAAAGATAGCAATTTTTACAAGAAAATGTACGATATAGTAAGTAACAATAGGAGTATTGCGATGATAATGAACTTACCTTTTTAAAAAAATCCCAATATCAAGAATAGTCGAAATAGTTATAAATTGATTTAACTAACTTCGCTTGGATTTTTTTTATTTTCAAATCATTCTCGACAGAATAAAGTATTGTGTACTTAATTAATGCTCTCACATGCACTGAGCAACTCTTGGGCGAGTAGTGAACAGAGTTGTATAGCAGAGTTTAGAGGGTGGGTAAAAGAATGAAGATGTAGATAAAAGCTGCTCAAACATAGCTTTATCCTAATGGCATGTCCGTTTTAGTATAACATGTCCTCCATTTGGCCTTTCTGTCTATCTCTATCGCGAGAAAATCTTCCGCCATTCCAAGGATTTACTTTATACTTATTTATCAATGATTGCCCATATACATGACAACCACATCGCATAAGAGTTCTGATCCTACTAGGGCCTAGGATGCTCCTTCCCTGGCCAATTCATCACCATTTTCATTTCCCTTGTGTCCTGGTACTCATGCTACAGTCACTTTATTCTTACTTCTTAGGTCTATAAGAGCATTTAAGCAGTACCACAGTATTATCGATTTGACAAAATGATCTACATTATTATTGTTTCTATACCACATCCTACACTTTTCAAAATATGTTGTGACCTTATAAAGGAGGTTGTAATGTATATTGGACATAATAGAGATAAATACTGTGCTATTGTAAGTGAAGACGGATATGTCAAGATGATTTATTTTATTTTGTTTTTACACATTATATACATCTGGAACTCTATTACGACCTTAGAAAGGATATTATAACATACAATGGATAAAATAATAACAATATAATAAAATAGAAATAATTTATTCGCTATCTAATAATATAGTGAATGTATGTAACATTAAGTGTCATAAAAAAATTGCAAGGTTATTATCAAATTGCAATGATATACCTACTGTGATAAAATAATCCATTCGAATTTGTCATATTTTAGTGTCAAACTGATTTATGTCTTACAATATGTTTGCTATCGGTTTAGATCTGTTTCCGTCTAAGTAAATAAGTTATTAATTATAAAAATATGTGTTTTTTTAAATAAGCAGATCGTGTGGTCATATAAGGAATGTTCATTGAACTGGTAATAGGTGCAATAGATTCGAGGAACTTCTTGTTAAGGAAAATCAGTTTTACACACTTTATGATATTTCATTCAAATTTTGGCATTTGAAATTATATGTGGAGCTAATAGATAGACTTATGTCATCAACAGCTGTAATAATTATTAACAAAATAATAATAATAATAATGGATGGCGAATTTCTCAATTTCCATTTCATATCGTTTAAGTTAAGAGGTCTAATTTTTCGTGGGATTGTAGCATCGACTGAGTAAATATGCAGATTATTTAAAAATAAATTGTTTAAATTTTTCCAAATTGATGGCATTGGAGAAAATAAATTATTTTTCCATTTATCGTGGGCATGTATTTAAACACCAAGATTCGCATTGAAATTTTAAATTCTTTATTTCATTTTTTTATATATATTTTATATATGTATTACCCTATTAAACAGGTCAAACATATGGTACATACGGGCAGTTATAGCCACATAACTGCCTAGGTACCTAAAATTGTTTATTGGAGCATCACGTATGTGCATGCATTCACATGTTTCTCATCGTAAAATGTCATATTTGTAATACTGATGTGCATATATACGTAGGTTAAATTAGTATGTAGGTATGTACTTATTTCTCTATTATATCGATTATTATTATTCATAATGTAATGTATCCGATGATTATAAATTATAAATTAAATTAAATTAAATTAAATATAATTATTTTCTATCTCAAACAAACTATTAGGTATATTGCAGTGTATTGTTTCTATTTAATGAAAATATAATTTCATATAATTTCACTTACTTTTTCAAATGCCATTAAAATTCGCAGCAATTGGCTGAAAATTAAGTTTTAACCAATTTTTGGTCCCCCAAATATCATACGTATATTTCGTTTATCATACTTGGTAAGAAAAGATAAACACTTTTCAATAGGTAGATAAATAAATTACTTTTCACTAGAATTCGACTTAGTGGACACAACCCCCAAACACCAACATTCAAATGTATTTGTCACATTTGAGATTATTTAGGTCTCGACGTTTCGGTTCGTATTTTTGGACCTCTTCCGGGAGAAAAAATCGGTAAAGACATTTACACAGAACTTCCCTTTTTATTTATACCGGGCGGTAACTCTGAAAAATTATTAATTACGAAACTACATATGAGAATAATAATCGGAATGTATTACTTTATTGCAAAGAAAATCTGATAACTAGTGGTCATCCGATACCAAAAGTTCAATATAAATAAAAGGTGCCAAATATGGAAGGCCTGCGTAAATACCTTTACAAACTAACATGGTTGAATTATTTTCTAGATTATAATAGGTGTCTTCCTTACCAAGTGCGTTAACTATATGTCAAATATTATTGCCGTCAATCATATTTTCAGTTCCATATCCACGTAGTGGAGTGGAAGTATAGTAGTGGTTAAAGAAATTTCAATGATCCTTTCTTTTAAATAAAAAAAATCAAAAAATGTCTCCTTTTGAAATGTTTTTTTCTGAAATAGGTTTATAATGTCATGAAACGTCTAACTGTAAATTTGAGCAAAATAAATTTTCCATCATATATTCTATAGTAAAAAAAATTTCTTTTTGAAAAAATATTCTTTTATGAAATAGAATTAGAAAATCATGAAACGCAGAAATTTTAAATTTGAGCAAAAAAAAATTTTTTCTACCATTTATTCTAGATACACTTAGTAAAGAAATTTTCAAAACATTTTTCCTTTTGAATTTTTTTTTTCTGAATTAGGTTTAGAATATCATGAAATATAGAAATTTTATATTTCAGCGAAATTATTATTTTTTTTTTATTATTTATTCGCTTTAGACGGTCCACCCTGCATATCTTCCAGTGAAAGTCTAACCATTTCTTCGCTGGTAGTAGTGTCTGCTACCTACCAAATTTGACTATTATCCGTCAAGTAGTTTTTTAGATAATGCATCAACAGACAGACAGACAGATAGACAGACAGACAGACTGACGGAATTGAAAAACCTATATTTTCGCAATCTACGTGATCTGAAACGTGAAAATCCGAAAAAATCTCGGAGGGTCATTTTTCCTCGAATACAATACGTCCCTTCGGTATGCGAGGGAAGTAAAAAAAGATACCGAAAAGATGCCGAAACACTTCAGGATACCTTTATGAGTTTCTAGGGCCGGTCAAATCCCAGAACCTCAAGGACTAGACAGATTGATACCCGCCGTAATGTTAAAAAAAATATTTCACGGAAATAATAAGATTTGAATCTAAAAGGCAATATTCACTTGTTGTTTAACGGAATTTATATTTTACACCGCGTACACGCCTAACGACCATATCGAAAAAACTTTGATGTTGTGAATTGAATTTAGTGAACCATAATCTTATTATAGTTGGGGAATTTTAACAAATTCAAATGAAAATTTACTTAAAGGAATTTCTTCCAAGGAACTTTCTGATAGTTACGGAAGATTTAAACGTCTTTTGGCTAGTTTTACATTCTTATAGAAAAACGATGATCCCAATAAATCTCATTAAAGTATTTAAATTTTCTAACACAATTCAAAATTTTAACTGAGAATTTTCCAAATGTGCAATCGTATATTGATGAAAATTATAGAATATGACATCAGCTAGATAAGTTGTCGTTAATTTTAACGTATTATATTTTGGTATCAAATTTTTTTTGTTTTAAACGTCATCTACTTTTTTACTATTGGGTGTGACATATGCATTATGGAAATACATTTCAAAAATATAAACAATTTTCTTTAGAATTAGTCGCGTCATTTTAGCATGAAAAATCTGATAACCTCTAAATAGAAGATAAAGGGTAAATTGACTTCATTTTTGTTGCAAAAAGTTCAGAATGGCATTTAGAAAAAACAGTACCTTTTATTTTTTGGCGGCAATGTTTGGTTTCATTTCTTTTCCAATAATTTACCATTATTAATTACCAATTTAATTTAATTAATTGAAAAATATGTTATCATACACAATATGCCATAGAATTAGACCAAAATTGTTTCATGAAGGTTTTTGGGGTCGGTGATCACGAATCTGAAGTCCAATTTGAGAAATTCAAAATGGCGGATCAGAAATCGGGTCATTTTCCAGAACAAATGAGAATGGATATCTTGACCTTGAAAACCTGTATTCGGGGGGTTTTCGAGGTTGCTGATTACGAATCCGACATCTAATTTGGCAAACTCAAAATAGCGGACCGAAAGATAGAGTCAATTTATCAGGAAATACTCGTAATTTTTTCGTTTTTGGGCTGAAAATTAGTACTCGGAGGTTTTTGAGGTCGAATCAGAATACAACTTATGAAATTCAAAATAGCGGACCGGAAGAATAGTCAATTTCTCCGGAAAACTTTGTATTTTTACTTTTTTTGAGTTGAAAGTATGAAGAATACGAGTATTTCCTGAAAAATATACTACTTCCGGTCCGCCATTTTAAATTCTCCCTAATTTGACATCAGATTGGTTATCACCGATAACGAAAACCCCCAAGGTCCCACTTTCATCCCAAATAGAAAAAAATACGAATTTTCCGGAGAAATGAACTGTTATTCCTGTCCGCCATTTTTAATTTCGTAAACTGGACCCTGATTCGTGATCAGCGACCTCAAGAACCCCCGAGTACTCATTTTCAGCCCAATAACGAAAAAAATACTTCCGGTCCGCCATTTTGAATTTACCAAATTAGACCTTGGATTCGTAATCTGCGACCTAGAAAACTCAACAAGTACAGATTCTCGGGGCCGAGATGTCAATTTTCATTTTTTCTGGAAAATGGCCCGATTTCGCCTAATTCTATGGCATATTGTGTATGATAACAAATTTTTGAATTAATTTAATTAAATTGGCCATTAATATTGGTCAATTATTGGGCAAAAAATGAAACCAAACATTTCCGCCTAAAAATAAAAGGTTCTGTTTTTTCTAAATGCCTTTCTGAACTCTTTGCAACAAAAATGACCTTTTTTTTAGAAGTAAAATGCCAAAATGACGCGACTAAATTACATTATAAATTATATTAGAAAGGATTTGTGATTGTCTGTAAAAATAAGTCAATATTACAACTAACAGTGCAAAAACAGTGTGTTTTTAAATATTACATATGCCGAAACTGAGGTATGCAGGCGGTACAAAAAAATTGCAAGATATTTTGAAACTTTAATGCAATTTCTTGGACAGTTTGACAATAGAACATTATGTCTTAATAGCATTTTACAACAATAAACTAACTAAGCGATCTATTCTCATGATTAAAATTAACAAATGTTTAGTTGTATTATATTAGATTTCATTAAATAGTTCATTAACTTGTTCCACTTTGTTATTTTAATCTAAAACGAATTTCAATAAAGCAAAGCCGGTATACTCAATTACATTACTATTTTAATTAGTAAATCCAGAAAAACATATTTTTTATTCGAATAGTATTTGCATAAAATAAACCTATATTCGAATAAATGAACCTAAGTTTACCTTAATTTATTTGAGAAAGCGAATGTAATATATTATTTAAGAAAATAATGCATGTATATGTTGGTAAGTATTTATTAATTTACAGAAATTAATAGTGTAACTGACACTTATATGCTAGATGATAAAATAATACAATGTATATGATTCAGAGGCGGCTCGTCGGGGGAGGCAGAGGAGGCTGAGCCTCCCCTTGGAAGAACCACCATATCTTCAAAAGTAATATCTTAAGAAATTTCTATTAGGTATATCTCAATTTTCAATATTTTTTATTGTTTATTATTCATTAATTAATTTTCAGTTTATATATAACATTTTTGCATTTCCTTTCCACGAACATACCTATAACGTTACAGTCCGGATAGTCTTTGTATGCATATTTCCCGGTCGGCCGGTCTTTTACTGAATGAACACTGCGGTTCGCTGGAGGCTAATACGAAATAGCTTCCAACTTTACCGCATTTACTTATAACATGAATGACCTTGAATTTCTTTGCGCTGTGTAAAATAGCAACACTTGGAATAGCCAAGTATGAGGCTAGCCTCAGATCTCAGTTTTTATAGCGCATGTGCACAGGTCATTCAAGAGTCAGGTGATTCACAAAGAAAACGAACTGACGTCCGACAGTCTGACAGTTGCGTTTAACCGGTTAAGAACAACTTGACGTATAAATAATAAAACATTTGATAGGCGGGCTAGAAATAAGTGCTCTAGGTGAAAATATTCCCAACAACATGTCTTGTTGTCCAGACGTGGTGGATTATTTGTTATTAAATGGATTTACTACTCTTATTTATGACGAAAAGGTAAGAATTAAAAGAAATGCCAGGCCTACACCAGCAATGCTTTCGTTAGTTTTTAAAAGTGGTAAACAAAACAGAGGGTTTTGTGATAACAATTATAAAAAAGTCGAGTGGTTAACGGCATCAACAGTTAGAAACAAATTATATTGTTGGAGATGTTTATTATTTACTAATGATCAATCCTCAATTTGGGGCAGGGCCGGGTTTAATAATTTGCAAAATTTGTCGCGAGGTTTAGAAAGGCACGAAAAATCCCAGGAGCACATTTCATCTTGCATTAAATTCGAAATGTTTGGTAAACAAAATATTGTAAATTTCTTGGATTCTGTACATAAGAGAGAAATAGAAAATGTTAACGAAAAGGTCCGTGAGAATAGGGAAATATTAAAGAGGTTAATAGATGCCGTTATATAGTTTTCTTCACAAGAAAATTCTTTCCGAGGACATGACGAAAAACGAGAATCGTGCAATAAAGGAAATTTCAAAGAGCTGGTAGATTTTTTAAAAACTTATGACCCGAAATTAGAGAACTTTTTGAATAACGCCACTATTTTTTGAGACAATTCCGGTAAGCTTCTGTAGAATGATAATTTTCAACACTTAAACGCATAAAACATTTTTACTAGAAACAAAATGAGTCAAGACCGCCTTTCAAATGTATCGCTTATTTCAATAGAAAAACGTTTTTTTGTCAGAATTGAGTAAACGCGATTCATTTTATGATGAAATAATCAACCATTTTGCTAGTTCCAAAAATCGCAGGTTACCACTCATTTATAAAAATATTCAGGCTTTAAAGCGGAGATTAATATAGGTAGTTGTTATTTTAGAAAAAATATGTATTTGTGTTATTTATTTTTTAGGAAATATTTTTTATAATTCTCCATAATAAAGAGTTCCGCGGTTATATTTTTTTTTATATAACTTCTTTCTCAAAACTATTTTAATTTCTATTAAAACTTATAATTTTACACGCCTGGCAGTGATAATGAATACAATTTTTTGTTTGTAGAAAAACACTTTAATTTTTTTACCAAAACTATTTTTATTTTTATTAAAAGTTATATAATTTAATTACAAGTGGGATAGTAGGACTCCTTTGGATATCGATACTCGAGTCGTAGGAACGAGAATTTCATAAGAATGATTTTTTCATCTCATCATATTTTCTATTTCCTTTTCATTCTATTCTTTTATTAGTTCTATTCTCTCAAATCGTGAATCGGTATCCTGGCGAACAACCCACGGCAAAAAAATGTAACGCGCCGTTGTAATGCCTCAGGGGTGGTGGGGAAATGTACAAATTGTAGTCATATTGCACATCAGTTGTCTTTCAGAATATCAAGCCTCCTCTGCAGACAATATCACGAGCCGCCACTGATATTATTAATTCACTCCTTAATATTTAAGTAAATATCATATTTGAGATCACAGCACCAATCAATTTTGATTATTAGTAGCACGTCTAGGGTCTAGAGAAGAATTATCACTATATTCTCCTCTAGACATATCTGTCGCTGTAATAATAATATGTAGACACCAACATGTATCATGTACTATTTTGTGAAATATTTTACACAAATATCACTTGTGCTTTTAAATATTATCTATAAATTTTACCTTGAGCGCATGCCCAATGTTAATATAACTCTTGTAAATAATATAAAGCAGGCAGCACTTAGCCAGCCTTTCCGAATGTATCTGCTTAATAGGCTGTTAACTATGTACAAATAAAAAAAAGAAAGGAACAATTGAGTTAATGGGTTTTATTATTTCATCCTTTAGTTGGTCATAAAATCAGAAAATGCTGTTAAATTTAGGGGTGCGTTTTTGAGAACGGATTGAAGCAATGGCCGACTACAATGATAGATGCTACTGTATAGCTTATAGCGATATAATAAGGACTCTGAAGAAGAACATCATGCTGCAATGGGATATTTACTATAAGTATTGAAATGGTGAACATCAGACAAAATATTTCTTATTAAACCCATATATTACATCGAAGCGATGGTATGACAGTAGAGAAGTAGAAAGAAATACTTATACGACAATTACCCAGTTTAATCATGGAAGATTCCCTTCTCATCTATGTAAAATTGGTGTTAGAGGAAATGACGGAATTATAAAAAGTTGTAATATTGAAATATAATCAACAATTAATAAAACTTGTTAGGTTAGTCCGTTTGGGAAATCGTTTCCTATGTAATCCTTTTTATAAACCACTGTTGTTTAAACCTTTCTATCCGTGGTCCATTTCATGTTCGTACATAACATAAAGTCATCAAGATGGACCTTTTGATGTGAAATGAGTGTCCTCTGTGTTAAATCACTATTCGTTCTCTAGGATGAAAAGGTTACGAAAAGCTTCGTTTTTTCTTTGGGATTGAATCTATAGATATACGTACGTCGGATAATTTGTTAGAGTCTATTGGTTAAAGGAGTGTATTGCCAGCATTGTGAAAAAGAAGACGCAAAAACTAAACGGAATTCGAAAAAAATGCGAGAATACCTTTTCGTAGAAAATTCAATTTCTCGACGAAGTAGCTTTTTGCAACATTTTGTAATATATAAGTGCATGAATAAATCTGCAAATATGCCAAAAATCGCGATGACATTTGTTTGCATTTTTATTGAGTCGATGGGGGATGGCTTTAGAGAAAATGAAGTGGATATTTTAGCCGTTAAATTAAGCTTTGAAAAAACGTTCCACAATAAAAATTGACTAAAATATTGCCGCTTAAAGTTGCCTATTTTTTGTCAACTTTTACCGCTTTTGCTTATATACCCTTTTTTACAATTACACAGGCACACAAAATACAAAAAGTGCTCTGTACTTCTGATTAAACTCTGTTATTCTCATATTTTTGGACCTTCTGAATCCGATACTGTCGTCAGAATTGCTCCATCACGTCAAGATTTCCCCTAACCCCCTCCCTATCCGCATTTTCACTGATTCTTAGTTATTAAAGATTCGAGGAAAACCCTGACGCGATGCAGCAATTTTGACGACATCATCTAATTCAGCAGGTCCAAAAACATAAAAATAACAGGGTCTGATCAAAAGTACAAAGTATTTTTTTTTCATGTGCCTATTAAACACGCCTGTCTCTTAATTAATAGAGCAAAGTTCTATGTAAATGCCTCTACCATTTTTTTTAGTAGTGGCTAAAATACCCTACCTCTAACTATAGACAGACAGACAAACAGACGTTTATTTGACTACTTATATTTATACATTTGTTGCAGGTCATTACATTGTTATTGCCTATTAATAATATATACAAGTAAATAGAGATGAATTGTACAATGCGAAACAAATTAATAATAAGCAGACCTAAGTAAAAACAATGATACCATAATAAACGAAAACCGCCTTGAGGCTTACTACGTTAACAGTCATCGGACTAGTCATAAAATCTCCAGTTGTATAAAAACAAAACTTCAAGATATGGTTTCTAATGACAGTTTTAAATTTGCGAAAATTTTGTTGTTTTATATTTTCGGGTAGTTTATTATATAAGTTCGAGTTTAATGAGTTTTTAATTGATTTTGTTAAACGATATTTGGGAGGTTTTAACAGATTGGCCGACCTTGTGTTATGGTCATGTAGCTCAGATGGAGGTACATACAAATTCTTGTTTTTATGAATCTCTAAAAGTAGTAGTAGTAAATATATAGTTAAGGAATGGGCATTATATCATATTTAATAAATAGTGGTTGGCAATGTTCCCTGAAACCTGCTCTTTGCTATGATTCTTACAGATTCTTTCTGTTGTCGATATATTTTTGTAGCGCTGCTCGAGTTCCCCCAGAGTATTACCAGATAGCTTATGTGGGAGTGGATTAGTGAATAGTATATTGAGAGCAGTGTGTAGTTGTAGAACTGTTTTTAATCTTCGTAGAAGACATGAATAGCTTGATAGCTTATTGCTAAGTAGCAGTATATGATTGCTCCAACTTAAAGTATCATCGATAACTATACCGAGTAAACTGACACTATCTCCCTTAGTTACGTCATATCTAGTAGAAAAAATTACTCTTTGTGTTTTTTCACGATTTAGTTTGAGTGCATTAGCATTATACCAAAGTTCCGCTCGACTTTCAGTTTCATCAATGATATTTTGTAGACTGTTAATATTTTTGGCCCTATCTGTAAAAGTTGGGTCATCAGGAAATATAACTATATTGGTAGGGAATAAGTAATAAAATAAATGATTTACATACATTATAAATAATAGAGGTCCCAGCACAGATCCCTGCGGCACTCCATGTTTTACTGATCTAAAATGAGATGTCATATTATTTTGTGAGTCGCACTGTTGCCTATTCTCCAGATACGACTTTAGCAATCACAACGGTATTCCCCTGACTCCATAAAAACTAAGTTTTTCGATGATGAGAGTATGAGAGACACTGAGTCTTTGCTGAGATCACAAAGCGTAATTGCAGGGTGTTTACCCTCTTTTGTCACAAGAACTGCATGACTGTTAGTAACTTACCAAATTTATAATTATATTATTTCCCCTTAGAAATAACTGTGTATAGCTGAAAAAAGTAAATAAATGAATTGGTGAAATATCAATTTTAATATTGTCGAATATTTCAGATAGTCCTTAGTACCGTCAAATATTTTGATAGTATTCGTTTTCTTCTTCGATATTATGGATTAAAGAGAGAAACAAGCTAACCATTACACTCTTCGCCGATGTATTGCACTGGTTATATAATTGTTGCACATTTTACAGAAAATTATTCGCACTTTATTTGTAAATAATATTAGTTTAAAACATTTTTGGTTTCATTACAAAGAGAAATTGATTTTTGTTAAATTTGAATAATTAATAACTTTTTAGTTATTGATCAATTTGTTCAAAAATGTATAATATTGTTCTTCCTCTAGCTAACACTGACTCATTGTCCAATTTTCAATACAATCTGACTTTTCATTCTTAAGTTATTGTGCTTACAAGAAACGTGACGGGCAGACAGACAGACAGATGGGCGGGCAGACAGACATACATACAGACAAACAGACAGACAAACGGACGGACGGACATTTTAAAAATTGTTCAGAATTCGATCACTAACAACGATATGAATTTTTTTTCTCTACGATGGATATTACCGGTTATAGAAATGTGCCGATCCAATGCATTATACTCTTCGTTTTCGTAATTGCGAAGAGTATAATAAGTCTTGCAAACATACAATCTCATGTTAAATATCAATAAGATAATTAGGTATCCTACCACTTTTACTTGCAAAAGTGTAATAACTCCAACTCTCTGAATAACTACTACTACGACAACAAAATTCCCGGTCAGAATTTTCAAGAGCTGTAATATGTTTAATTGATTCTCTCAAATATCACTTTGGCTAAATTATAACTGTGCTATAAAGCGAAAATTATAATACTGTGGCCATATCTTATTTTATTTTTTAGACTTAAAATGTAACCAGTTAGTTCTTGCAAAACTGTCCTCAATTACAAACCAGAGTAAGAGATACATGAAATAGTTTAGCAAATTATATAATCGATTTTCTAGTTGGTATTTGATAAAACATATTCATATTATATTGTTTAATTTATTGTAATATTTCGAAACAGATTTTAGTTGAATTAAGTGTAAAGTTTTACACAAACCAATTTGTATTGCTCAATGTGTAGCATAATATCAATCAATTATAATATTATCTTAGGATCCACTGAAAATATTGTGTAGAGTTTTACGCTGAATTTTCTCTCAAATGGTTTTAGAAAATCGCTTACATCTCCTTGTAATTGCAAATGACTAACCCAATTAGCACTTTCCGTTAAATGTAAGATAGATTCAAAATATTGATTATTTGCCTAAATTTCAGACAGAAAAGCTAGTTTTATGAACATGTCACTGAATAGTAATATTTTTCTGTTTTTTCACTTTCTTTTTCAATCCCTTATTTTAACATTGGAAAGTTAATGTTCGCATATAGGACAAGAGTTGCGAGTATTTTCAAAGGTCATCGACATGAAAATATCAAGGTCATATAATGTAATGTGAGTGAGAGCCTGTTACTATGAGGGAAGCGATGCGGTGTAGTCGGTCAACGCCGATCGATATTGTACCGCCTGTTCAGCAATTTCTTTCATCCGGAATCGGATGACAAGAATATTCGGATTGATCATTCGGTGTCGAATTAATTTTCAATAATGTACTAAGATAGGTATCAATAATCAGGATTGTTTTATACAATGTACATATTCCAATTTCGATGATTTTCTATTCAAGAATATATGCGTAAATAGAGAAAGCGCCGGTGTCGGGGTATTTCCGGAGTAGCTGATACTGAATCGGGGTAGAACTCAATAGGACTAGCACTAAAAGTAGTGAATAAAATTTCCAAAAATATCGAACAGCCTTTAACAAATGGTCTCAAACATTATGAAATGAATTCAGTTTCGATATTAGATAATAAGATTTAACCATTAAATAGTGAACTTGAGATCATTTGCATAATATTAATCCGAGTATATCATTCCGATGAAATTTTAATACTCGGATTCAACCGAGTACTTGTTACTCGGATTAACCGATTATTTTAATTGGGGTTCTCCCAACACTACTATAGCGCTGTTTGTCAACTCCTGGGCACACTGAATTTCTATTTTTATTTTGTAACGGTTAATACATTTTTTCATAAATTCAGGTCTGTTTTCCTTCTTTTTCCTATAATGATTTCAATCTTTCATGGGATGGTTAGGTGGTTAAGTTAGTTGGGTTGATTTTTATTTTGCTAATTGTTAATAACTATCAGCGCCGCAGGCAGTATTAGCATCGCAGACAAATAAAGGGGGGTGTGGGAGTGTCCCATCGCTTTTTAACATTGGAAGTGTTCGTATATGGGGTCAAAGTTTCGAGTTTTATCCAAGCCCGCCGACATGAAAGAGTCGAGATCAGATGCTAATACTGAGCAAGTATGTGCGGAAAACATGAAGTTATAATGCGGTTATGGTCAGCGCCAATTGTAGTAGCCATGGATTCACAATGTTTGATAAATAGCGAATAGTTATTTTTGTAACAAGTACCTAAAATCATATTTTTTGAGACGTATCGTAGCTGTTTCCGGACGAGGCGAAGCCGGGTGTGGAATACGTGTATGTTTTATGTATAGTGTTATCATTTCCAATGTCCCCATGGTTGCAAGGATTACGAAATCTGTGAATTTTTATATTATATTTACTTGCAACAATATTAGGTTAGCTTAATATGTGAGTAGTAGATATTGGGGCGCTTTGGCCAGGCCTCCACCTCCCACCTCATTTCGCCCCCATAAACGGGCCTCCGTAGGACTCCGCCGTGTTCCTCATAGGGTTTATCTGGACCCCAATTTGCTCCCACAATGGGATCCTCCGTAGGACTTGACATCTTCGTCTCTGGGGCCCATACCAAGGATGTGTCTTCACTTTCTGGCCACTTTAAGTCTCGCTCAGTATAACCTCACTTCTATGAAATCTCCGAATTGATCACCAGTGCTCTCTAGACTTATAAGCTCTCTGATCAAAGCTTCCATCCGCACATCCAGATCGAGAATTTTTAAGTACCTACAGTTATCTAGCGCCGTGAATCCAGACTTGAGCTTCATATTTTAGTACCAAAAGAAGTCTTGTTACCAACATTAAGTTTATATTTATTAAAAGAAGCTTACACCATGTCCACACTGTGGGACTTGATAAGTGGTGAATAAAATTCTCAGTGATTCTAAACATGTAATAATAGCGTGCTCTGGTATAGCTGCCCATTTTGGGCAGGCCTTCGCCCCCCAAAATGGGGCCCTCTAGAGCTCCACTGCGGTAGTCAAGTCTATGCAGTTCTGCGCCAATATTACTTTTTTCAAACGTAAATCGTGCGACATGCAACTTTAAACAAAGCACGGATAATAGACACCCTGAATCCTCAGAAAAAGATCTTGTACGAGAGGGCATTTAGAGACAAGCATGCACTCAATACTTGAGAAAACCGACAATTTTCCAAGATTGTCAACAGAAAGTCCAATGAGGAATCTCAAACTAGAAGGAAGTGAGGTTAGCTCTTGCTCAAGCAATCATAGAAATAAACTGTTTTTTCTTGGAGATCTCTAAGAAACAATGTTAAATATTCCTAAATGTTTGCCTTCCTGATAAAGGTGAATCGATGGTACAAAATAATGTTTTCCTGTAACAAAAAAGAAAAACTTATTTAACCGAAAAGGGTCGGGAACACTTTTCAAAAGTGATATAAGTGTAATAATTTTACTTTGCACATATAATAGTTTTGCATGTATTTTTATTGTTTTTGGTATTTATGAATTCTTAAAAAGAACAAAATAATACAAAACGATAATTTATGCATATTTGTATTGTTTTTAGTGTTGACGAATTCTCAAAAATAATAACGGAAAAGAGAAATTAAAATCCAAAATAACTGCTGAAGCCCAATGTCTGTTAAGACTAAATTGCACATATAATAGTTTATATATAATTTTATTAGCTCCAGTATTTAAGAGTTATTAATAAAAATAAGACAAAACAAAGAATCGCCAACAACAAAATATTCTCAATAATAATCAACAAAAAATAACAAGAGACCTGCCTCTTGCAAAGTCGACTTTGCACCTCCGAAATCTGGAAAACTGTGCATTTTCGGACCCTATGCACATGAGAACTTGTGATCACGAGCTCGAGAGAAGTAACATTTATCGACTCCAGCGAATTTCACCGGGGGCCACTTCCCATAAGACATGAGCACCCCCTGTGCACCCGATATCTGGAAAACTCTCAATTTTTCGGCATTGTGCTCATGACAACTTTTGATCAGGAGTTCGAGAGTAATAACATATATCAACTCCAGCGAATTTAACCGAGGGCCAATTTCTTTTAAGGTGATTCATTAAATACACTTTTTCATTGTAACATTTACTTTGATGTAGAGAAAGTTTGTATCAACAAAATAAAAATTTGTCAACATGAAGCAAAAAATCTAAATATACCCACATCAGTAAAATCTATCAAAAATGTCCATTAATCTACCACAATATAAAATGCTAAATATTAGGGTACATTAGTAGACAAACTCATCTCGTCTCACGTCTAGTCTAATGAAAATGTACTCAGAAAGTAATACTAAATCCTGAATAATTTCTAAGTTTATTCAAAAATTCTTTTTAATATTGAACTTGAAAAGTACTTATGAGAGAAATTATTTAGGAGGTTTTACATAAATTTTGCAATTTTACATGATGTCAGTGTACATCTGTCTACAGATCTGTTAACTCTACTTATGTATTTTAACCAACTCGTAAATCGAGGATGGAGCAGTATGTGTTTTTAAGGTAATAGTGACGACATCCAAAATGTAATATTAGTCTTCTAATTTCAAAGACTCCAAAAATATCAGTTTCATTCACTACAACTAACGTTTTTTGTACATATATAAACAAACATTCATACTTACTTTTAGTTTCAAAAAAATTTCAAATTGATCTGTATATAGAAAAACAGAAATCAAAATGTAACACAAATTTTAAATTTGGTGTAAAAATGGTTGACCAAATGGAGAATGAATATATCGCTTTATATTTCCAGAATAAGATGCAGTTTATTCAACGTTAAGGAACAGATAATAATACATGAAATTTTATTTCTTTATTTTTTTCTTTCAAACTCATTTTTATATCAATATATTTCACGTACCGCTTCAAGAAGTTGTATCTTCCCAGGAAGCGTTTTAAAATGTATATTTACAAGTCTTGTTGTGATTTGGACACGAAAGTATTTTGCAAATAACTTAGAGTCAATATCCCAGCTCACACCTGGCCATAGTTGAAACATTACAACTGATTATACCTATTTGATTTAATGATATAGGTAGATAGGCAGATATATTAAACCGAGAAAAAAATTCTTCGTAGAATAAAAATGTCACAGAGATTCATTTCATAATTCGCCGAACCTAAGTATTGAAAAAAATTGATATACCTGTATGTGTAGAAATGGATATACAGGCTGTCCATTTTATCAGGGCCCTCGAGAAGATCTCACTTAATATCGGTTGTGCAAAAAAAATGTTTCTACAAAAGTTTTATCAGTTTTTATAAGCTACAAAATGGTTTATATGGTCTACTTTAAGTATTGTGACGGAAAATTTCGAAAATGCGAAATATGTCTAAGCAAAATATCTCCGTTATTTGAACAGATATGATGAAAACTCTAATTCGACAATTTTTTACAAAATAGAGTATGTCAACGAGGTGTTATCTAATTTTTTTCAAAACCACTGTATTTTGAGATTTACTCTTTAGGATGTAAATTTTTTTTAACGGGCGGGAAATGGAGGCATTAAATAGAGTATTTTCCTCCCTCTTCAATTATATATCGCATGCCATATTTATTAATTGGAACAAGTAACAAAACCGAGAAAGCCGAGATAATTCGGGAAAACGTGTTTCTTGGAAAAAAGTTTTCCCGTAAAAGCTGTGGGATCGGCTGTCCAAGGAACACACAGCGACCGTCTCCAGTAGGTCTCCATGACAGTCCAGGTCTCAGGAGCTTAGATTAAGATATACATTACTAAAGCGGCGACAAGTCAGATTGTGCGCCTCATGACATTCCTATCACGCCAAATTCTGCCAATAATTGGGTATATTCTGATCTTGTTATCTGTATCCTTCGACGAATGTAACACTTGCAGTTTCCGGTGTGACCTCGGCGTACCTGGATCATGTTCGCTTTCGGTATACAATCATAATTGTTTTTTTTGTTCAGTTAACACTTAAACCATACTCAGAGCTTATTGTTTGGTTGTCAAGAAAGTGTAAGAGTTCATCCTAGCTCGCAGCTGCCAAGATTGTATCATCCGCAAGCCTCAGGTTAAGTTTCATTTTATTTTAAAATGTTATTAAAGATATTTAAGAAGGCTATTACGACATAAATGAATGTTGTCCTCGGGGGTTGCTGACAGCCAATATCAATTTGAACAATTAGTTTAGAACTAACTATTACTACAATTTTTGATTAATCACACTATGAAGCTGTGCAATATATCAAATCTGCAATATACAGTTTATTTGTTAGATTCAAAGAAAGGAATTTTTCTGTTACTTTAAAATATTATTAAATTACTTTTAATATATTATTATTATAGCTGTCATTTCATAGTCATAGTCATAGTAACCTCGTTCTATTATAATAATAAGTTCATAGGTATAATAATTTCAATTGTTAAAATAAACATTTTCAAATTATATAAGTATGTTTACAATGAAGCTATTCTTGCAATTTATGTTTAATGATAAATAAGGTACAATTATTGATTAACAATAGATTTTATTTGTTCACAGTAGGTGTTAAAATTGGCATAGAATAGCATTTGAATATCAATAGGCTAATACAATTTACATATGTGTCAGTTTAATACAAGGCTTTAATGCCTCAAGACCTTTTATGTAGTTTCTGTGTTTATATGGCTAGTATGTAAGAGAACGTGTAAATTTGGTACAACTATTGCCAACAACTTTCATAATATAAATAAAAACGCTCTTACACCTGAATATGTCATTGAATAGTCACAGTTTCAACAAAACTTAATATTTTCTAGATTCCTTAATTTTTTGTTTTGTACCCCTAAGTTAAACGAAAGCAGTTCCACGGTACATGGACACACTGAAAAGGGGGGGGGGGGGGGGGGGGTTAGTCGGTAGGAGTCCCATACTACCCAGCGCGTTTGATACACAGCGCTGGGTGTCCATGAAGAATCATCCCCCGCCCCACCCAAAAACAAAAGATCCCTTAATTTGTGATGACAGAATACTTTTAACATAATAGGTTATATTTTTTTTTCGATATAGCTTATTTTTCTACAAATGACAAATTTATTAAGAACGTGCAAGAATATGTCTATATACTACTATATATGTATTAGTGTAGCTCTTATTTTTTAACTTTTAAAATTTGATCGCCTCACCCCTTCAAATTCTTATAATATAAGAGAAAAAAAATGTACTAGAAATTTAGGGTACCTTTCCGTGTCACAAAAGAGGTGAATCTTTGCATGATTATTAATATACGGAGTATTTGTTCATTATCTCGAAAAATATCACATAAAGCAAAAAAATCCATAGAAGAAGTAGATAAGTGAATCCATAACTAATTGTCTATAAAACGATAGTCTAATGCAATTTTGTTGTACGATGAGGAATCGCATAGAAGTACATTTATGTAACTACGTTTGTTCTTAAAAATATATAATGAATTGTTTTTTATTTAGCACCTAAATACACCTTAGCTAAAGTTTAGAGCTTGAAATATTCTACAAAAATCAAATATATGAACAATTTTGTATTAACAGGTAATTTTTTTTTAAATGCGAGAAACGTAAGAAAACTTTAAGAGACGATGAAATGTGCTATATACTGATATGTCCATTACCTGCTATGAACCTGAAAGGTTTATTGTTGATTACCTTGCATCTAGTTGTTGCCCATGGCTCCCAAGATTCTTACAAATCTTGCGATTTTCCTGAGAGCTAATATTCCTATGTCATCAAATGTTAATTTTGCCTTACTAGGTACTTTATCATAATGCAAATTAATATTCGGGCTAACATCTTGCATTCGCAAAGTATGTGTTCTGCAGAATTAAATTATCCGCATACCTCAAGGAGCAACGGCCTGTTAGAAAGCTTGCTATCAGCCTTAAATCAAACTTTTAGAGTTCTAGAAGTCTAGTGGTAATCTTTGTCAAATGAGTTATGAACTGTTTCGCTTGCCTTTGGCTTGAAGTGCAATAAATTGTTTAGATAATTTGCAACTTTCATTAGCAAACTCTTAATCAACAATATTAAATCACTAACTTTTGAAATTAAAAAAAGGTGACACCGTTACAAATTTATCACAAAATATGGTTGTTTAAATAAATTATAATTGTTCAAGCAATTTGAAAAACATTAGTATATCAACACAAGCTGAAATGTGACTGATTAAAAATAATTTCTGTAATGGCAAATAAGTACTAATAAATGACAAAATTACCAGATACTCTACTTTTTCCCGCATGAGCTCATTTTAAAGTTCAATAGCTCTTATTAGGTATAGTTCGAAAAGAGTTACTAATTCGTATTCCTTGGACAATTGTGAATTAAAAAAAAATGTAAATGTTACTAATTTATGGCATAATGTAATTGTTTAAACAATTCGATTAACATTAAAATATTAATAATCATACTATATAATATAACTAATTAATAACAATTTGTGCAAAGAGAATCTCAAATAAACGATAATGAACGTCAAAATTATGCCATACTCTACTTTTGTCCTTATAGGGTCACTTTGGGGCCGTATAAAAGAGTTTTATAAGGCTTTAATTAAAAAGGGATGATTAGTTCGTATTTCCTGGACAATTCTGAAGAGGAGGCTTGTATGCGATTTCTATTACACAATATTTTGAAGATTCTATCGCAAAATTACGAAAAAATTTCTTTGGCGCATAAGAAATACACAGAAAAATTCACCCCTTTTGGGACACTGGAAGGGGTTGAGCTAACCACTCAAAATTTTGTGAGATTGTTTTCTTGCTATACTAGAATAGAATGAGTGGGTGAGAAAACCACATTAAAAAAACATAATTTCACACCTATAACTAAGGGCCACTCTAAATATTTGTACTAAAATATTATTATGGTGGAACAAATTCAAGCAATCCTGTCATTCCTACCTAAGGAATCACTACTTCCACATCCAGATTTTTCATCTGTCACTTTAAAGGAAACATTTTGACTACATTTGCACTCTAGTATGTGAAAATTACTGGTCACAGAATTTTAATAATATTTGGGGCAGATGCCATAGAAAAATATTAGAAAGAAATCTGAGAACTTAGTTTCTAGTATATACACTAAATTTCAAGTTTCTGTACTCTTACAGCATGATTTACTTCTTTTTCCCAATTTGCCTCTACTTACCCCCAACCCTTCAACGGAATCGTGTCAAAATATAATCTAGTTTTAGATGTCGTTATAATACATACGTGTACCAAATTTCAAGTGAAAATCTGAATTTAATTTTATCAACTGTTCTAATAAGAGTGTGGGGTGGTGGGGGCATGGAAAATTTTATAAAAAAAACTGAGGCGTTCGCTTCTAGTATGTACACCAAATTCCAAATTCTCTTACTGTACTGTGCTGTACTCTAACCAATTTTCTTTATTTATTTGCCCTTATTTACCCCTATTTAACCCCCAACCCTTCAACGGATTCATCTCAACTCAACTCTTACTGTACTGTACTGTACTGTGTGCTGTACTCTAACCAATTTTCTTTATTTATTTGCCCTTATTTACCCCTATTTAACCCCCAACCCTTCAACGGATTCATCTCAAAATGTAATCTAGTTCCAGATGCCACTCATAAAGATATTTATGTCTTTCTGATGAGCTCCAGAATAAGGGCGAAAAACGTTTCAAAGGCTAAGCATTTCCAAGAAACAGAATGATAGATTTCATGAAAATGTGATCCATTAGAATGAAACATTTTTGAGACAAGGTAGATAAATAAATTCATTTTAGGCCTTTGTTCTCATTTTTAACTGAATCTTCATGATCGTAGGGGGTTATGTAGATACTAGTTTAATCTGCATGGCATGGCGGTAGGGGACTGTGTGGGTGCTAGTATTAGAATGAGAATTGTCAAATAAGAAATTAGACAAATTTAATTTAGGATTTTAATTTGGTAGCATAACCAGAATTCAGGTTATCGAAAGAATGCAAACACATCATTAATATTTTTACACAAAGTTTTTCATTCAGTTATAGATAGTTATTTTTTCTGCTGTTTGCAAAATCCTATAAATAATAGGTTTCAATACAATTATAAGCAAACAAATTTAATAATAATTCATGTTTAAATACGTAAAAGTGAATTGGCACAATTCGATATTTAAGCAAAATCTTATTCAAGTAAATATTTGTAGTTGGTCACACCCCACTGTAACTTCTACTCGTTTTTAGAATAAATACTTTTAATAAGAAAGTGACTAGTGATTTTAGCATTAGAATTAGAAAATAACACATTATATACACATTTTTAACTAAATAATTCATAACGGTAAACACAAAAATAGTCTGGTATGTCCATCGACTAAAAGGAATTTATTTATCTTTCTACTAATTAAGCAATTAACACATTCATGCACTACTGGCTATAATTATATTGATATCGTAGTATTTATTAGGCAGTGGGCTGCAAAGGAAAGGATGGAGTTTTATTACCAAATTGAAATAATTTGGTCCTTGAAAGTATATTTTATAACATTAAATATTGGGCCAAGGGGTACAGAGGAAATGCAGAATTGCAGAGTAGCGTATAATCTGTTACTCAATTGTTTCCAGAAAACTCTTTAATTCTAAAAATAATTTGCCGTTCTAATATTCTAATATAGAATAATATAATGAAAAACGTGATGGTGATGGAACGTCAGAATATTCCATGGCAAAGAAATTTGAAAGATATTTTATTTAATGAGTTGTAAAGTACACTGATAAAAATTTATCAATATGTATCGAAAGTAGTTGTCGTAGCCGTAAAACAAAGAAGTACAATACATTATTTTTTGAACGGTGAATTATTCAAACCAGCACGTCCTCTATGCACCATTTTATTTTTCATATAGCTAGTGCTATTTGTCATTGAGTCGAACTTATCAACATCTCATTTTTTAAAATCGATATAGTGGTTAAGGTTCTACAAAGTAACATATAAATCTAATATATGTATATGTACGTACATACTTACATACATACACATGGAACATATGTATTTATCAGAACATCTACAATTATACAGGCTAAGATCACAAATGATATCAATGATAAACATACACATTCAGAAAGTGTTCGTTTTGGTATGGCAATAATTGTCAATAAGAGCAAACGAGAACGAAGCAACTAGGCTTTTCTTTTCTATCGTAGTATAACACATCGTACAAAGTGCCACTTGATATTCTCAACACACGTGCGTGGACAGCTCTCTCTGCGGAGTCTCATTTTTTTCCATCTAGCACCATTCAGTTCTCGTTTGGCCTTATGCGATATAAAATAATAACCTACACTCCGTTTGCCCAAGAGATTCAGCTAAGCCACTCCCCACAAATGTGCGCTAAATTTGAGTATAATATTTCTATTGGTTGAATTTTTAAAGCCCATATTACAACCAACTATGTCGAAAACGCTAATATATAAGGTATTTGTTCTCCGAGACAAATCGTTTTCAGACTCAAATCTGATGTATGGTTTTTAGAAATAACCGTTGTTATTTGCTTTTATTCCTATTCATCTAATAAAATAGTGTTTTTCAATACTGTGGTGCTTATTTGTGTATATTAAGGCACGCATTAAAAACGATTTATAATATTGATTAACTGTCAAAACCACTTTTTCTTTTTTAGGTTAAACATTCATTCTCAAGCTCAAGCCCTTTCTCCGCCGAAAAAACAGAAAAGCAGACATTTTTTGGTTAAAGAGAAGGAAAATATTGTGAATATCTTTAAGGCTTCTGCTGCAAAGAACCCAGAAAACCTTAAGACACAAAATGTCGATTTTACTGCAAAGGCAGCAGGTAATTTTCTTTTTTGTGTTATACAGGCATGCTCAAAGTATTTTCTCTCGAGGCATTCTCAGTTTAACAATGTATATTTATTATAGTATACATTTGAGTTTATTATTATTATCTATATTAATTATACACAATTTAGGTGTGAGTGACCATTCAATAATTTTTTAATTTTGCCGCTATTATAAATTTGTAGCGTGTGAAGCTGGTTGTTGCCCACAATGGTCTAAGCAAAATGGGGAGTGGCTTTACTGCATCTCTTGGGTGAACGAAGTATAGTTACTGCGCTCTGGCTTGTTCTTATTGCAAATTATGCCATACCAAAACGAGCAAATTCTGAATCTGTCTATAATGATGAGGATATACGTAAAATAAATTAAAGACAAAAACAATTTTATTACTGAAAAATTAATAATACTAAATCCAAATTTTCATGTCTTTCCTCGTACAAGTAGTTGATTTTAACAACTAAAATAAAACATATTTTATTTGTAGTCTTTCGGATATGGAAATATTAGGCTAATAATATGGATCCCAGATAATACCACAATATTCTAATATTGACCTGAATAGTGAATTGAATATATTTATAATACAGGGTGTCTCAACAAGAGCGCCGGATTTAATGTTAAAAAAAAACTTCTTTTTTTAATTAAGCGAATATTTATTTTTCAACGTGAAAGGGAATAGTTGCGATTAAACAGTTTCAACATCCGGCAAATGGCCACCACGAAACTTCTGGCATATGGTCATTCTCTTCATAAAGTTCTGGATGACTTTTTCGCGTACCTGTGGCGTTATTTCCGCAACAACGCGCTGTATCTCTTCTTTATGGCGTTCAATTATTGTGGCTTATTCTCATGCATCTTGTCCTTCAGATAACCTCAAAGAAAGTAGTCCATCGGAGTTAAATCGCACGATCTAGGTGGCCAATGTTGATCGACAAACCGAGAATTGACACGGTGTGGAAACCTGGTTTGCAGTAACGCCATTGTTTCGAGAGCTGTGTGGCAGGTCGAGCCGTCTTGTTGGAAAAACATATCATCCACATCAATTTGATTCGATTCGGCCCACAAAAACTCGGTTAACATTTCGCGATACCGCACACCGTTAACAGTTAGCGCATTTCCAGCCGCATTTTGAAAGAAATACGGTCCAATCACTCCGTCAGCCCTAAATGCGCACCAAATAGTTAGCCGCGGTGGATGCAATGGTTTTTCTAGTATTACACGAGGATTTTCAGCACCCCAAATTCGGCAGTTCTGCTTATTTACATATCCGTTTAGTTAAAAATGTGCCTCATCGGACAAAATTATTTTCTTATAGAAATCCGCATCAATTTCGTGGTGCTCCAGCATCTAATCAACGAATCCACGTCGCTGCGCATGGTCCCTTGGCTTGATTTCTTGTGCCAATTGAATCCTATTCGCGTGCAAATGAAGATATTTTGTTAAAATTCGTTGCAGAGTGGATCTGGTAATGCTCAATTCTTGACCACGATGCCGAATGGAAGTATCTGGATTCTCGGCCACACTTTCCCTCACTGCGGCTATGTTTTCGAGCGACCGACAAGGACGTCGACGCACAGTAGTCTTCTCATCCGTCAACGTAAATTTTGTCTCAAATTTGTTAATTAAACGGTGAACTGTCGACTCATTGGTGCATTGTTGCTATCGAAAATTGCATGTAATCTACGAACTATTACCGCAAAACTTTCACCACTTTTGTAGTGAGTTTTCACAATAACTAAACGTTGTTCGTTTGAATAATGCTGCAGAATTTCTAATCGCGTGATTTGTACATGACAACTGTCAACAAGTGAACACGGAACTAATCGCCCAAACCAAATGGCGGCAAAATTCAAATCCGGCGCTCTTGTTGAGACACCCGTTATAATGTCAGTGAAATTCCAGTATTGTTTTTTAAAACCAATGGTTTACGTACCTGAAAACATTTTCATTTTATAAATGGTATGTTAACTCTAAGTCTAAAGCAATATCGAGATAATGAATAATTTCTACTCTCAACCAGCTATATACTTCCGGCACTCTTGTTGAAAGACTGATCAGACACAATGATTTTCAACCTTATTAAGAATATTGAGCGAGTGCCGTACTAGATTTATATATTTGGCACAATGAGCTACAAATATTTGACACTTTCCTAATTTCAAAAACACCAATATGCGTCATTTGAGCATACACCAACTTTAAGGTTAGTCTCTAGTCCTGTGTCGGTAGTTGGATCAAATTCACTCCATATTTGTCGACCCGGCCTAAAAATACAAAAGCCTTAATTTTTTCCGTGTTTTGAAACTTGGTATTCCGACAAAAGGTAAATTTGCAGGACTTTCGTCTGTATCTGTCCAATTATTATCATTATCTTGGGTCATAGCAGTAGTAGGTGGAGTTGATTGATTGCCATCACTTATTTCTTCAAAAGAATCATTATTGCTTTCGCAGTCTGAATCGCCACTTTCGCTCACATTGTCAGATTCCTCGTCATCACTATTAGGAAAAAAAGTTTTGTCTTGTAAACTATCATCGCTGGAAAATGGGTCATTATCACTATCACTACTAATGTCTCTAATTCGGCTTGGGTGAGTCACCTTTTATCGCCATATCTCGAATTTCTTTTTCTTGTAGTGGATTTACTGAGGCTGAAAAAATAATAAACTAATATGAATATTATAAAACCCATATTTTCATGCACTTCTAATAAGTAATTTATGTATCCACCACAAAGTTGATGCAGTTTAGTTTACCAAACGAACGAATAATGAGAGAAATTTACGATAAATTTTAGAGAAATAAATTATTCTTGCACTTACCCCGCAATAGGTTCTCCTTCGCTCGCCATCAAAATTGCCGTAATTCACGTAAACAAGCACAATCGTTAAAGAAACACAACTGCCTTCACTAAACTATATGTAAAACTGATGAAGAAATAACTTACGAACATGAATCATGAATAATTCTCAACCCCCATCTATCGGATGGTATTGCATGTACCTATATTCAAAATAACGGCAAATTTTGATGACAGTCTTAGTGTACAAACCAAATCATTCAAACCTTGCAAGACTCAGGAGCCGCATGAGAATTTCAAGCTATTTAATTGTATTATTCAGCGTCCAGTTAACTGGACGCAGTTCCGTTGAAAAGACTGGCACTGTCCAGTAAACTGGACGGCGGGAGTCAAATAGTTTTTTTTAAGTTTTGTAATTATACTAAAAATGTCTAAAACTAGTATTATTTACAAAAAAAGTGCGAAGAGAATATTATAGAATGTACAACAATTATATAAAAAGTGCAGTAAATCGGCGAAGAGCATAACGGTTAGCTTGTTTCTATTATAGTACACCATTTTCAGGGATGTTTTTGACTAAAAAAAATTGACACGATATGTATTTGTGGGACTACGGATTCGGATTCAGCGTCAAAAAATACACCAAACCCATATATTTTGATTTGCTGCACAGAACTTTGGGTATTATGTTTCAAAAAGAAATACAGGCACATTGCCTATTAAAAATGTTACGTTTTTGAACACCCTCTATATTTTATCACAAATATAGCCCTTGGTCATGGCATTCTAGAAAAATCAAAACTGTTTATATTTTCTCGAAGAACCAACAATAAAGTTTACAAGAGTGCGACACCCCATCCGAGGCCACACTCTACTTAACATTTTTTTAACATAATGATTTTTACAGTTTCGCACTGTGTCTTCTCTGAGGCAGTAAAAATTGCATTTTAGACTGCACTTTTGTATTACAGTGTCTACATTTTCAGATTTCTTTAATTTGTATAAATTTAAGTATTAGTATTTCCCTCCAAAAATGTATCATAACTACTACCTATTTACAGACATTTGATTAACCTATAATTGTATACTCTTTTCTTTACTCTCTATCTTTGCATCATAATTACCATTCAACAAAAAATGTTAATATAACAAACAAAACAGAATAGAAATTAACTGCCACTTACTTTTCGTGGAATGTATGAATACATCTGCATAAATATGCATGTTGATGACACATTGTACAGCGTATCTTCTCACTTTACTAATGAGATGCGAAGTAGGTGTCAATACAATAATAGTAAATTTTCTAATTTTGCAAACAATTATAACCCAATTAAGAATAAACATGAAACCATTTTATAATTAGATGAGAAGAAAAGAAACGTCAACGCGAATTTCCTAAATTCCTATAGAATGCAAACTTTATCTTTCATTTTACGCCGTGTCTAAATTAAAACAATACTGAAAGGTCGAAACGACCTTTTTGTCATTGCTTAATGGGCTTGCAAACAACGTGTAGATCTAGGGTAACGACTTCGTTTGTCACACTGAGAAAATTCAACTGAATTCCTAGTATTGCTGCAATTTTTAAATTGCACGTAAAAGTCGATTACAATTAGATGAATATCATGTCCTGAAGTACTTTTATTTAAACTGTTACTTAATTGTAATTAGATTTGTGCAAACGATATGAAATGAGATTTTTTCGGATACCGTAGTCACCGAATGTGAAATGTATCCGCATTGTTAAAAATATTCAACAAAAAGAACCTTTCTTAAAAAATAATCCAGCTCATTAACTAGCTACATTAACACTAACTTCAAACATGAACACATTATTTAGTACAGTCAACGGGGGGTTTCACCTCTAAGTTGAGTGCTAATTTGATGAAACCTTCTGCAATGTGTTTGTAATGACGTTAACAGAAGAGTTGAGAAAAAGATTAAAGTAGGAAATGATCAGAGAGAACACCCCTTTGTTTACGGGGTCCGCAGAATTAAGTCGAAAATGGAAAAAAACAATATATTTACCTTTTTTGATCCAAAATAAAATGCTTTTACTCTTACTGCATATTTCTCGAGACATGGCCACTTGAAATTTTCTAAAGGTGGGGGAGGGGAAATGTAAAAGTTTGAAAAAAAAATCTGAAAATTCAGGTGAATGTATCATCGAAATACAAGACCTTTTCCTATTTGTAATTACGTAATTACGTATCATTAAAGCCGTACAATTTCAAAAAAGGGGTACTTTTTCTTGTTTTTGTAGAAAAACTCGGTGAAAACGCACTTTACAGAAAAGTTGCAAATAAAAAAGTCTTGTATTTCGATGATACATTCACCTGAATTTTTTCAGATTTGGGGGGATTTGTAAATTGGGGAAAAGAAGTAGAGCAAGCTAACAGGTATCTAGAAACTTTAATTTTTCTTATGACATCTGCTCACATATTTATTTCCAGATGTTTTCCTTTAGATAGTCTAGGATGGAAAATCTGGATGTGGAAGTAGTGATTCCTTAGGCAGCGATTTTTAATTGCTTAATTCTGCAACAAATGAATTTTAACTCTTTAAAAAAGGAAGGTTCTATTTCAACAAATGGCGACACTTTAGGTTCATTTGAATGTTCTTAAAGTGGCATTTAGAGTAATATCATATGTCTCCATCAATTGGTTTGGATATACATAAATACTCTACAGGCCGCAAATCTTAATAGATCCATTTGAATTGTCTTAGAACTATTCGTTTACTATAAGAATAGAACCGCATTTAGATTCGTAATGTGCCGTTTAAAAGTTTATTATAAGTAATTTTTAACACCATTTTCGCGGATCATTTTTCTCATTCTCGGTCTATTTGATAAGATAATAATGGTTCAAATTAAAATAAGAAAACAATGACTTCTTTGGTTAACTCGCTCTAGCTGAATAAGTTGATCTTTTTCAATCGTCATACACAGCGTTTAAAAGAAATATAATAAATCTCATTAAGACAAATGAATGAATTGACTTAAACCTATTATAATGTACTCACCATCTGACAATTTGTAATGCAATATCGAAAACTTTAATTAATTTAATGTATTAATTAATTGTACTTGTACATATTTTAATTAAAATATTTTAATCCCTAACTTATGTTTTTGTATACATACATATATTTTTAAAGCTGTTTGGTTTAGAATTAAATATCAGTTCATACTGTTCTTAATACATTTTGTGTGTTCTTTAAATTATGGAGTTACAACATATATTTTCTATTCTATTCTATTCTATTCTATTCTATTCTATTCTATTCTATTCTATTCTGCTCTGATCCGTTCCGTTCCGCTTAGTTCCATCCCATTCTATTGAATATCAATATTATCATTCACATGTTTATTATAATGAGACTTTGTGAAGTATCATTGGCGAACAAGTTCACTATGTTATATTATGTTGTATATCTTAAAAGGTAGTGGGTTTAAAATTAGAAGGTAATAATTCATAAAGACAATAAATGTGATAATTCTTGATATTATATAAAGTGAGGAAATTACATAAAATATGGTTCTTTGTGCGGAGTGGCCGAAACTTATTTGATTTTAATATTATTGAGAAAAATGGAAGTAGATATTCCAGTAGCACTTGAATGTTCTGGAGATTTTAACGCTGCGTGAGACAAGGAGCACAGGTCAAATTGTAAACGAAAGTATTTCCAAACTTAAGGCAAATGAGCCGTTAACGAAAAATGCCACGGAAGAAAGATTGTTTGAAACTATGATAGAATATCGTAAAGGAAGAAGGACGATCACCCGATATAGCTCCGAGCTGTCGAGGTCGAGGCGTTTCTTGGGAAATTAACTTTTAAATTATTATCATCTTGCCGTTGAAAGTATCAAAAGTCTGAAAGTATCAAAACGTGTGATCAGAATCTCAAAAATTTTTGTTTAAAATAAATTGGCTGAATTCTTTTTTCTTCAAGAAATTTCCAGAAATTGATTATTTCAAATTTGGTGCAAATGATTCACAATTCTTTCGCGGCAAAATGTATTATTATGCAAAAATGTTTTCGCCAACGAAGTGAAGAATTAGCGATTTTTTAAAAACGGAATATTTTTTTAATCCTAGTTTCAAAAATGGTTTTGCTGATCTAACAATATTTATATAATTGCAAAATATTATTTAGTAGCAACTCTTGTCATATGATTCCACCCCATTCACCCCTTATATTCACTTGTATTTCTTTAAATATATAAAAATCACACAACGTCACATGTCTTGGCAATGGGTAGTGTGTTCAAACCTTAATATTGCAAAGCATTTTCTGAAAATATTTACTATACCGCTATGTAGCAGATTGCGTTATAGTAGTGTTAAGGTTTGAACACACTATCCATTATAAAGACACTATTAATCCGTTGTATGAATTTTATGTATTTAAAAGAATAAATGTATATTTTGTCAAGTTAAAAGTGATAATTCCCCTGAATAATTTTTAAGGGAAATGAAAGTTTTATAAATTCATACTATTATGATTATTCTTACTAATTATTTTTTGCACTTTTAAATGTTTCATTGTTAATATTTCAAGTTCGAATTTGTTAAGTTAATCAGATTAAATTGTGGTTAATCACTTGATTTTAAGTATTACTGTTTAGAAATATTAAGTATTTTCCTTGAATATTGCATAATTTTTTGTAATTAGTGTACGAATGGATATTTCTTTATTAGGTATTTCAGTATCAGCTACCAGAAACGGAACTAATTTTCGCTCTGTATTAATTATTACTGGTGTACTGGATATATACAGTGTCATACACTTAACATGGATACAGCTAGATATTTCGGTCATGGTAACGATTTCACGTTTTGCACGTGAAGAAGTTCATCTCTTCGCGTATTTATCGATAACTTAATTTGACAGGAGGCCTATTTTGTAAACAAATATTTTTCATCAATTTTTGTTACAACATCACAAAATATAGGAAATAATCGTTATTTTCTTACTTACAATAAATCGGTTTTTCAAATTAACTTTTGGATAAGTACATGACGAGACACATCTTATAAAATTGTACAACTGTGCAAAATCTGAAGTCCCAGTCGCTAACATCAAACAAAACAGGAATATCTAGGTGTATCCATAATAACTGTGAAACGCTGTATATGTCCTTAATTACTTGTCACAGATATTGACGTGAGGTTCAGTAAAAACTAATTAATTATCTTATAATAAATTATGTACTGTCATAATATATAAGCATCTATAAAGAAAAGCGTTTAAACGTTTTATAAATTGAAACCCATCACTCTTATCGCTGCGCTGGTATCAAATGAAACTATAGCAAAGATTAAAACATAGTTTTTCACTCCCACTGTCGTGAGATCAATTTTAAGGTCTTGTTTACAGGGAGGCAGCGTAAGCAGCTCATATTCTGACACAAATCCTTAAGTAATTCATGTGATAGTCCGTATCATATATTTGATATTTCGGTAATAAAACTATTTTTTTAGAATGATTCATTATCGTTTTTACACAATATGCTTTTAAAAAGTCCTACTGTGAGAGAAAGTTATGAAAATTTACATGAGTAGGCAAACTTGAGTCGGTACAACGGAATATGGAACTCTGAAGAGTGTATAGGATCGTATCAAAGGAAGTGATGCAAGTTCTGGCGATATACTTTGAGCTTCCTATTCTTTCCAAGTCGATATATTACAAGATATTATAAATTTCTAAAGTATTCTAAACTAATTTTGTTACTTAGGAACTATGTGATTTATTTAGTCTGCATTTCTTTATTTAGAAAACATGTAATTGCTGTAATTTACCCAAAAAGTTATGTAAAGATTTGTATATAAACACTTGTAGGACGATTTCTAATTACAAAGCACGAAATATCAGTGTTATGAATTATCCAAACTAACATTTTTCTAAGTTTGTTGTAATTTACTAAATATTTGGATCATACGAATCACCGTATAGATTTGGCTTTTAAAGAATAAATTCATGATAATTTTGACGTAACCGATCAGACCATTTAAAAATAATTCTACGAAAACAAGCACTTGCAAAAAAAATCATTAAGACATAATTTATTACACACATTCGAAAAATTAACGATTTCTACCTTTCCTGTGGCAATTTATGTAACATCGCATACCAGTGACAGACACTTCATTCAAGACAATTTGTTTCATTTTTTAACAGCTTACTCATGTCCGTGTTGCACTAATTAAAGGCAACGATTTTATCTGCTTCCATAATTAAGACGGAAGGCGGTCGCCATTTCCAATAGGTGATAAATCTCATTATAAATTGAAAATTATTGCGAAGTGCCACAGTGGAGGCGTTGCCGCAATTTACTTTAAATTCTCTTGCGGCTTAATGAACTCGTTTAAATATGATAATATGGCTATTAATATACATATTATATATACACTAATCCAATTCGTCTAATTTTTTTTAAATAACGTGTATAGAGACAAAAAAATTAATTTGAATAGAGCTCTTTGGGACAATGATCCGCCTAAGTAAAATACATCACGGTAGAATATTCATCATAACAAACCGTTTATTTGCCGATAAGTAATGCAGTTAGCTTACTACCTACATCTATTATTATTTTTATCATAGTGCACTGTGAAAGTATGGGATAAATTCATTATCTTGTAAACAGACTATTTTTGGAAACAAATTCACTGAAAGTCAATCATTGTAGTGTCTTTTTGAAATGTTTTCATATCTACCGATATTTTCTTTCATTTGATTTTTTTCATTTCTTTTTTATGTGTCATTCAGGACCCTCGAAAATCATCAGAATATTGTCTTCTTGGCTATAACACTTGAATTTTACACCTGATTCGCTAATACATAATTTATTACATATATTTTAATAGTTAACGATTTCTATCTTTTCTGTGGCAATTTATGTAACACCGCATATCTCATTCAAAATTATTTATTTCTTTTTTTAACAACTTACTCATATCCGTGTTGCACTAATTAAAGGTATCGATTTTATCTGCTACCATAATTAAGATGGAAGGCGTTCAGTATTTCCAAAAGGTGATAAATCTCATTATAAATTAAAAATCATTGCAGAGTTACTGTGGGCGTTATTGCATACTACTTTAAATTGCCTTACAGCTGGATGAACTTGGTTAAAAACGATAGTATGGCTATTAATATGCACATTATATATACGCCTGATTACAGACTCTAGTTTAAAAAAGTTAACGTGCAAATATTTAGTAGAAAAAAAATTATTTGAATACTGCTTTTTGTGACGATGTAAATGTGAAATACATAACGGCAGAATATTTGCCATAACAAATCTTTCGCCCACTGACTAAAATTTCACAGTCATCAGTTAGCTTGAAAATGCAAAGCAGATAATGATACGTGCAGACACTGAGATACTGCAATAAAAACTGCGGAACATATTCTTTGCGAATCCAAGAGGCATATCCGCACCAGGCTAAAGTACCTAAAAAAGATGGAATTAATGCCTGAAGAGATAGGAAAATTAGCCCCTAGGAAAATCACAGGATTTGTAGAGAGCTTGGAAGTCCTGGATAACAACTAATTGCAGGGTGATTCACAAAAGATCTTTCAGCTCGATGTGAAGAAGGACAAATAGAGTTGAGCGATTTCTTAAATGATCTACAATTTAAGCTTGAAAATCGGTGGGATACTTCTCAAGCCATCGGCAGGGCAATAGGGGTTACAGGATGGCTAGGAGGGTGGAGAACCAAAACAGTTGGCAGAAAATTCTGACATGTTCTATGATTAATTTTAAGGCTTTTTTGCTCTTACGAAATTTTTACATAATTTGATCCTTTTCGAGTAAATAATTCGCAAACTTCAGTTTATATAAAAACTCTCTAAGAGCAAGAAAGTCTTAGAATTGACCATAGAATATATCCTAATTTCTCAGAATTTTCTATCACTCAGAAAATTGTAAATTCAAAAAATGTTGTTTAATCGTCAAAAATTGATTAAAATATATAATTTTTGCCGGGCTACATTCTTAATAGCATATAGCGCAAACCGTTCTCCGTGTATTGACTTTAAAGAGAGAACTTTGAAATTTGTGAATTTCGATACTTTCGAAATTAACCACAAAATTACAATTAAAAATAGCTGTGAAATTGTGAAATCTGTTTCTAATAGAAGGAAAAAATACGAAATGAAACTAAAACTGTGTATTATGTAATTTTCACCATTAACTTTATCTTAAAACTCACTTCTATGCAAGTATGTCAAAAATCAGGATTTTTTACATTATTAAACAGTATTTGGTAATGACATAATTTTAGGATGTGTATGTTATGAATTTTGCCCATGAACTCCTATGGTTTCAATTGTACTTTCTTCTGACAGAACCATATCATAATGGATTGTTATGATTTTTTTTTTTTCATAACAATCCATTATGATATGGTTCTGTCAGAAGAAAGTACAATGGGTCTGAAAGCACCTAAGGTTCTCTAAGAAAAGACGTCATGAGTAACACATGCATTTGCCTGCTGCGGCATTGAGCGCATTGACGTTGTTGATCACCAGATCTTACTTACTCATATTTATTCACCTCGTGGCGTGTAACTTAGTACAAGAACCGAAAAATTTTGGAGGAGGTTTGAAATTTCTTTAATTTGTTGTCTGTTTCTTTAATTTTTCAAAGATTTTCACTCAGAATTATATAAAATATGATCAAATTTAATATTTTTAAATATTCATCAAATTTAGACAAGCACATGTTTTTTTACTTTTTACTTTATTACGCATTAAATTCCATTTTACTAGATCAATATTTCTCGATGCATTTAAGAAAAACGGAATTTTATAAGTTTAACCTCACTTCTTTCATTGAAGCTCTCCACAGTGGGAAACCATGGACTTTTTTTGGACAAAATTCTCCCGACAACTGAACCCACAACAGGTGCTATTTTTTTTTAACTTACGTAGGAAGGTTGTGGCTTCAACATGGTTCTGCTATAAAGTGACTAAACTTAAATTTGGACTGCAAGATATTAAAACATTTCCTATTAAATCTTTCAGTTTGGTCAATTTTGAGTACTTTTTGATGTTTTCCCAAAAAGAAATCGTAAATAATTTGGTGTCCAATACCTCAATACTGGTCCACTTTCGGGCAAAATGTCTATTGTATGCGACCCACAAAACATATAAAACCGATGTATCTTGAAATAAAGATAATAAGACATGTTTCAACACCTTAGGAAACACCCTTCAAAATTCGTGGATTTAAAAATTATAACAAGAGGTAAACACTAACACTGTATTAGATAACTTACTGAAATAAACTTCACAATACTTTTATTAACTAAAATACACTGTTACTGACTAAACTAACCTTTAACAATGTTTATTACTTCACTTTTTATCACTTCGTATTTTCTAACCTTTAATTAATTAAAGACTTCCCCTTCCGCCTGTTAACACTAGCTTATATACTCTAAAAGCGCTTCTAGAATTATCTAGTCCAGAACAATGCAGAAATATCGATCTTCTTCGATAAATTCCTAGAAAACATCCCAGTGTCTCAGAGATGGCGCACACTACAGGCTTTCATGGTATTGCAGTTACAGTTGCCTACCACAACTGCTACCCAATGTCACTCATTACTCATGAGTTACCAGTCTTCAGCCCTAGGGGGCGTAACGTGTAACAAAATATTTAAAATAATTTGATAAAAACGTCAAAGAATAATTCTTAATCTACGACTCAAAAAACATATAATTTCATTGGATTTTGAAATAAAGATATGTTCCATTTGAAATCATTTGATTAAAACAACAAGAAGTACCTAAAATTGACTAGACTCAAAGTAAGGTTTAATAGTAATTGTTTTAAGATTTTGCAGGTGAGATTTAATTTGAGTCAATGTTGTGGCAACAACCTTTCTATGTAATTTTAAAAAAATGTTAGCTATCAGTTATTTCATGCAAATTTTATACAAAAAAGTCCATAATATCCCACTATGCGCCCCGTATTTTTTTTAGAATAGAGTAATATTTATTGGTGAAATATGTACATATAAATAAATAAATAAATTAAGATGACAATAAATATGATAGACTCACATAAGCATTTTCATGCTTGATCGTGAGTGTAAAAAAATTACTACATATAACTAATATACCTTAAGATTATACAGTAATAATTTAAATTTGAGATATACAAAAGACATAACAAAATTAGACAATATAAAAGAAATTTTTAGCAGTAAATATTTACATATTTTCTAAAATTAACTAAATATAAATCAACTTAACATTTCTGGATAACATGCTTTGTCGTACTTTCTAGTCAATCAAGGCAAGTTTTTTCTTAATTTACCGTCATTCTCACCAAATTTCTTTTTAAATTGGTGTACTGATTCTATTAATCTCAAGTCTGAATATAAAGAATCACAGAATTTTGTACCTAAAT
The DNA here is from genome assembly GCA_963583905.1 of Stenurella melanura. Lineage (NCBI taxonomy): Eukaryota > Metazoa > Arthropoda > Insecta > Coleoptera > Cerambycidae > Stenurella > Stenurella melanura. The sequence continues at coordinate 54,817,619 of OY757312.1, forward strand.
AGGCGAAGTTTTTCTAGCCCATAGCCTTTTTTATAAAAGTTAATTGGTAAGTATTGTCCCTTTGTCTTGTAATATAGTATATGATTTCATTTCACTAATTAATTTTTATTATTATGTTGCTTAATATTGTAGTGATAATAAAACTACTGTTTAATATCCAATATAGTTCAGTTGGTAAAGTAAAAAATACACCAGAAGCTCTCAAAAAATGTTATCTGAGATTTTTCTCCAGTAACTGTTAGAGGGGAATTAAACATCACAAAAACACAAAAATCCGTTCTGGGGGTACCGCGCAACCCCCTAAAGAACCACCCCTTCGGTGAAAAAAGCCTTATTTTACTTATAACTCATTAACCGTTGAAGATACAAAAAAAATTGCTTTTTATAAAAACAAAGCTTGACTAATTTCCTAAAAAGAAGTCCTGTTGTAATTTTCTTGTATATACCATGGTTTTCTTGAAAATGGATATTGTCAAAAATTGCATAATTTATATTTTTAATGCTCGCGAATTTTCGTTTATTTGAAATTTTTTGCGCGCGGCCTATAGAAAAAATTGAATTGCTCGAAAACCAAACAAGCTAGGAAGAAAAACCAAAATGGATTATAAATGGGATATAAAATACTCTCTTGTGTTGCCATTTTTGATGGATATTGATATTTATTAGTATATAAAAATGACAATATAATAATATAGTTATATCTTGATTTTTTGTGCATCTGACTATTCACAGGCCCATAAAAAATAACTGACTTTAATATTAGTTATAAATGCATTATCTTTTAGTTCAAGGTAGTACTTCAATGCAGAAAAGTTAGGAATAAAAATATTCACATTTACAAATTCACCAGCATGTTGAAATTACCCAAAAAAATCCAAAGAAGGTTGGATTGGATATTCAATTTTTTTATGGCATTTTCTTTTATGAAATTTTTTAAGTATTATATGAGTAGGAACAATAGTTATATGATACATAAACTCAGAAAAAAAATTTTGAGCTACATTTTCAAGATTTTTGGGTCTCTTTTTTTATTTTTAGGAAGCAATAATTTTGGTCAAAATTTGGCTAACTTCAACATGCTGGTAAATTTGTAAATGTGCATATTTTTATTCCTAACTTTTTCTGCATTGAAGTACTACCTTGATCTAAAAGATAATGCATTTATAACTTATATTAAAATCAATTATTTTATATGGGCGTGTGAATAGTTAAAAGTGCAAAAAATCAAGAGGTAACTATATTATATATCGTTATTTTTATATACTAATAGATATTGATAGCCATAAAAAGTGGAAACACAAGAGAGTATTTTATATCCCCTTTAAAACCCATTTTGATTGTTCTTCCTAGCTTGTTTGGTTTTCGAGCAATTCAACTTTTTCTATAGGCCGCGCGCAAAAAATTTCAAAAAAATGAAAATTCGCTCGCATTCAAAATACAAATTTTGTAATTTTATTCAATACCGATTTTCTCGAAAATCATGGCATATACAAGTAAATCACAATAAGACTTTTTTTTAGGAAATTAGTCCAGCTTTTTTCATGATGAGCATTTTTTTGTGTGTCTTCAACGGTTAACTAGTTATCAGCAAAATAAAGATTTTTCACCGAAGGGGTGGTTCTTTGGAGGGGGTTGCGCGGCACCCCCAGAACTGATTTTTGTGGTTTTATAATGCACAATCCCTCCAGTAACAGTTACTGAAGGAAAATCTCAGATAACATTTTTTGTTATGGAAATTCTTATAATTATTGGACTAATACACTGGATTTCTGAAATATTCTATCTACAATTTTTTTTAAGTTAGCCGACTTATCTACACTGTAGTATATGGCAGTATCGTCCGCATAAGTAATGATTTTGCTCCTAGTTTGGGTGGAAGATAGTCAATTTAAGTATATTATAAATAATGCGGGGCCAAGTACCGTGTATTGTGGTATACCAAATTCAATTTTTTGATAATCACTTATGATGTTTATAATTTTTACGTATTGATACCCATCAGAAATATAACTTGTAAACAGTGTAGAGATGTAAACATGTGTTTTTTTTTTTTAAGTAATACCTATACATTAAAATTAGCCATGTTCCAGTTGTTTTTATTCCCGAGGTTCTAGCAATTTGTCGTCTTCGGTACTTGGACTAAACGTGTACCTAAAGTGCGTCTTAACTGAATCTTCCCCTACCCATATTTTGATGAGCATCCTCTGCTCTCTTAGTAATATGTCTGGTTCTAAATAATAGTGTGCAAGAGACACTGACAATAATTTTTTTTTTTATAGGAGTGCATTCATGAATATTATGTACTACAAATACCGATTCTAGATAAATTTAAAACCTTTAACGGTGATTCGTTATGCTGTAGAATGAAAGTCAAGTGCAAAATCCTGCGAGATAAACAGGATATAGTACCTAGTTAATGCTACACTGACCAAAGATTTCGTAACACTTCTTAAACGTTCAACAAAAGGGGCAGTCATTCTGGGTGTGTCCCTCCACTTTTGTATATTCTCAGTGACAGTAAAAGTACAATGGCATGCCCGGTAATAACCCACATTTAATAATAATGATTTTATCAGTCTGTGTTATTCAATACATCACTGCTTGTCATTATAGTCGTGTTGTTATTGTTTGTGTATGTAAAATACAATTACGATTAATGTTACACGTTTGATAATTTGCAACAATCATTTTAATTGTTTTCTGCTATATAGCCACATTGTTGTCTAATTGCTAGATTTAAACTGTTCATTTTACAATTCCAATTGCAATATTTAATAGAATCCATGAGGAGATTAACGTTTACCTTACCCAAGTATGACAAGGTAAATATGTGTCTGGATAATTAAATCAATTAAAATTGCAGACACCCTGGTGTGCCTTTATTGATTTTCATAAATAAATACAAAGCAAAGCTTAAGTTTATAAAAATTAGTGCTAGAAAAATACAATTATTTATTGGGTAGTTATATTTTATGTCACGTTAAAATTGCAAATAAGATGTCTAAGAAACTATTGTTCGTCCGTACAAGTTAAGAGTAATTTCTGCAAATTACGATGTAACCTGTAACATCTGAAGGGTGAAATGAAGGTCATGATGTTCCTGTATAACTAAATAAATGTGACGTAGATATAAGAACATACACTATTATTTACTATAATTTCATAGTCACTATAATTATTATCAATTACATTTCATAGCCACACTAACTGTAGAAATGACAATATAGAAGGGTTGACAGTTTGGCGCAAGAGGCGAAGAGGACGTTCTCTAAAACGTTGATCTGATGTTGAACTGTAATTAAAACACATAAGGTTTTTATATTAGAATCAACACAATGGTTTTAATTTCAGTATAATCCCAGCAAAAAGAAAAAGGTTGAGAGCAATTAACTGTTGTTACCCTTAATAACTAAGCAAGATAAAAAGGTAAAGCAATTGGTCCCAAAGAAATTAAAGAGATTTCAAAATATTTATTTTTAGGGCACCAATTGTTACATCACTGCACCGCGAAAAAAATAGAAAATATGATTTGGATTATAATGAAACATATTTTTTATAGGATTTTGCAAACAGCTGAAAAAACTATCTATGGGAACTAAAAAGAAAAGCTGTATGTAAAAAATATTAATGATATATTTGCATTCTCTCGATAACCTGAATTCTGTGAGAACTAAAAGAAAAACTATGTGTAAAAAATATTAACGAAACTTTACATTCTTTCGATAACCTGACTTCTGGCTATGCTAGCAAATCAAAATCCTACAATAAATTTGTCCAATTTCTTATTCGACATTCTCATTATAACACTAGGCATCCCACATAGTCCCCTATGGCTAAGCAGATTAAACTAGTATCTACATGACCTTCTACGGTATGAAGATTCAGTTAAAAATGAGAACAAAAGCCTAAAATGGATTTATTTACCTACCTTGTCTTAAAAAATGTTTTCATTCTAATGGATTATATTTTCATAAAATCTCTCATTCAGTTTCTTGGAAATGCTTAGCCTTTGAAACGTTTTTCGCCCTTAATCTGGGCTCATCAGAAAGGCACAAAGCCACTCTTAACGATGTTTCATGAAAAACCAAGGAAATATCCATGAATAACAACAACAGATCCTCACCTATCTACTTGATAGCATAACCAGAAGTCAGGTTATCGAAAGAATACAAAGATTTCATTAATATTTTTTACCTATAGTTTTTCGTTTAGTTCTCATAGATAAGTAGTTCTTTTTTTCCGCTGTTTGCAAAATCCTATAAAGAATATGTTTCATCACTATAGGCAAACAAATAATAAATAATTCACTGAATTCTGGTTATGCCAACAATTTAAATCCTAGAATGAATTTGTCTATTTTATTTGACAATTCTCATTTCTAACACTAGTACTCAAGTAGTTTCCTACGGCTATGCAAATTAAACTAGTATCTACATAACCCCCTACGGTCATGAAGATTAAGTTAAAAAAAACAAATATTTAATTAACATTTTTTACATATAGTTTTTCTGTTTAGTTCTGATAGATAGTTTTTTCTGCGCTGTTTGCAAAATCCTATGAATCCTAAGAATATGTTTCATTACAATTACAACAAATAATAATTCACATTTAAACCTAATTTAGATTAATTTAGAATTGAATAGAAATAAAGAGCATTAGAAAAAACATGAAATATAGTATAACAATATATGTTATGCTGCTGATTCTAAATAGCCATTTACACCAGGTAAGATACAAAAGAAAACAGAAAAAATTAAGCATATACAAAATTTTGTACTTTTTAGATAAGAGGAAAATATTTCCAGGAGTTCTGGTTGGGTCCGATTTATAGCCACGCGATTGCAAAGTTGTACTATTAAGGGTAGTACTTAAATTATTTTACACAGCCTGTAATCTTTACAGTGTATTTATGTGTGTATTTATCATGGAGCCTCCCTCGCATCTCTTTTAAGTCCTGTAAAAAGTACCTAGGAATAGTTCACCCCCGCAACCCCTAAGTACAAAAATCACTAAAAATTATACAGCATTTTTCCCACTTTAGTTTTTGACGACAACTACTCATTTTAATACTAGCAATTATAATTTTCATCTAAAAATAAATTTACTAAAAAATATCAGTTTTTCCAATGAAAATCAGTGTCAAGTTCACAAGTTTATAAATATTTTCAATTTTTTTATTTTAAATTTCCACTCACCTCCTAGACGGGGAAACTATTTTATACATTCAACCCTCAAAATCAAATATTTCCCAAAATTCAAGCCACCTTATACCTATTTTTGTGTTTCAGGCGACTAATTTTAATATCAGCAATGCACAGTCATACCCCTGAAAATTCGGCCCCTGAAAACTCACGCCCATATCGGACCAATTTCATCATCACCTATATTACTGTCTGAAAAATCACCTATTCGAGGAATTCTCATGTAAATTTGACAAATAGGTAATTGCACAATCACAAATAAAATATATCATAATTATATTCACATAAATTTAATAAGTACAATTACAACTCGTAATCGGAGAATAGTGAGAAGGCGGAAATGCCATTAATATTTTTATATACCCATTTATGTATTACTGAAAACTATCTTGTTATGGTGTGTATTCAGTATGCCCCATATCAATAAGTTTACAAAGTGGCTATTAATTTTGCTATTAAGAAATTATGTAACTTATTTGAATTAACATTTCTCTTTATTATTATTTGTCGTTTATATTTTTAATATTTGAAGGTGACATACAACATGCTTTGAGTTCATGTCTAAAAAAACCGCTCCCTAAGGAATCATTACTTCCACATCATCCAGATTTTCCATCCAAGTATCTTTATGCAAAAATATCTTGATGCACACTTGTATGTGGAAATAATTGCTCATAGAGTTTTAATAATGTAATATTTGAAATCGTCTGTCCCAAGAACCCAAAGACAATATAACACTTCAATACCTTTTCGACCGTCCGACTGGCCCACGTTAAGTAGGGGTGCAGGTGGTAATTGGGGTAGCTGACATGAAGAATTATTGTTCAGAACTTTAGTTCTGAATTTTGTTAATCCGTTCAATGATGAAGTAGAGGTGGTGGTGGTGGTACAGATATCAAAAAAATTTGATAGCTTGGCTTCATGTTTTAAGTTTCTGGACTCTTGTTAAATTGCTTTAGTTATTTTCACTATTTATCCTCCAAGCCTTCAACGGAATAAGTTCAATACATAATTTAGTTCCAGATCTCGTGGTAATACATACGTGTACCAAATGAGGCGGGTAGCTAAGGCCGGTTTTAGGCCTACATTATTTTTTAAATCATCATTATTTTATCATCTGTCATCAATGCTTAATTTATTTCACCCCAATCGGAACCTCCCTCCCCGCACATTTATTTTCTACCCCTTTTAATTATTGGACGGCCAGAATCCAGGAACGGTATAGCTAGTTTTTGTATTTAGAAAGTGTATAGAACCCTCCAAAAGTCTTTTCCTTTTCAAAAAAGTTCTTCTGGACTAATGCCTTTCCCCCACCACACCTACTTACCCACCCACACCCGTATCCTATAACTCGACTTTATAAACATACAGTTATATAATAGAACTACAAGGATTCTCTAATTTTATACTGATTGTTTACAAGTCTCCAGTAAGGACAGATTGTAAATTTAAAAAAAATTGAACCGCTTTGAGAAAAACGGTCTCTAAAATTATGAAATAAAACTTTACCGTCGCGCGTCGCCCGGCTAACCAAACCTTATTACCTAATATCGAAAGAAATCGGGAAAGGAATTTTGGAGGAAGTTCTACGAGAGTATTACTGACTTACTTGACAGCACAAAATCATTTCCACAGAACCGGTTCAAGAATTTGATTTGGTGAAACAACCGGATGGCTCAATCAGTGAATCTGGAAACGAAACCCTGAGGCTCCTTGAACTGAACCGCTTCTCAGAGAGTTCGATTCTGGATGGACAATAGCTGCCGCCATAGTGAAGATGGCTGAAACGACCTCACAAAAACGACTGAGTGGTGACAGAGAGTTATTACTGCCTCGGCGACTGATTGGGCTATTAAAGCTTTCCAAGCAATCAAATCCCTTGGTGAGAATAGTATATTTCCAGCGCTGCTTCATGATGGGCTGGAAAGATCATCTATTATAGAGCTAGTCTGGTATGATATCATATTCTATCCAGTTGGTCGAGGATTAGAGTGGTATTTATACTAAGATTGAGTCGGACAGGATCTGATCTGAAATCGCTTAGGTCCATTGGCCTGATATTATTTCTGTTGAGAGGTCTAGCGTAGGTACTGGATGGACGTATTAGACGATACGTCTTGAGCACCGATCCTAGGTTAACCTATCAAAAGGGCAAATCAACAGAACTAGCACTTAATAACCTTAACCTTAAAAAAGACCATATTTTACACCTGCTCCTATCTTCTAATAAAATCGAGTTATAAGATAACGGTCTAGGTGGGTAAGTAGGCGTGGTGGGGGAAAGGGATTATTAAGGAAGATAGTCAAGATAAACTTCTTTGAAAAAATAGGGTTCTAAACACTTTTCAAATGCAAAAAAATTAACGATACCGTTCCTGGATTCTGATTGTTTAATACATAAAAAGGATAGAGAAGGTATATGGGAGTGTGGGGAGGTTCCGTTTGGGGTAGTGTCAATTAAATATCAATGACAGACGATAAAAAATGATTTTTTAAAATTTAAATCCAATAACGAAATAGGCCGAAGACCGACCTTAGCTACCTTCCTCTCTTCAATTCCATATCTTAAACCTTTCCTTAGTAATCGTTCACACAAAAAGTTACAGATCGACCGACAACAATTGACTGAAATAACCGATAGAGTTTATAAACTTAGCAAAGATTCTCATTCAGGTGCACTTTTAAAACTATTAATTGTCCTGAACTTAATCCATTACATCAGACAAATCGATACAATTTTTGACACAAATAATCTCGCTAACCGTTAGCGATATCGGAATTATATTTCATACAAGAATGAAGTTTGTCAAATTCTCTACAAAAAAAATCCATTTCTCCTTATACAGATGTCGCACGTTATGGTGATTCTATTTTCAGGTAAAGTTCGAATCCAATCAATGGCTCTGGCAGCGCCGCTGCATATAAGAAGCTGGCAGTGCATTGCTAAGTGTTGCTTCGGTGTCGAGATTTGCCGCCAACATAACCTCCTTTCTCTATAGAGGTTATGTTGTTATCTCGACTAAATTATTAGGTGCTAGTTCTGTTGATTTACCCAGTTGATAGCTAAAGCTAGGATGGATGCTCAAGACGTATTATCTAATATGTCCATCCAGTACCTACGCCAGACCTCTCAATAGAAATAATATCAGGTCAATGAACCTGAGCGAGGGTCAGATTTTGTTCGATTCATTTTTAGTACATATACCACTCTAATCACGGACCAACTGAATGGAATATAATATCACACCAGACTAGCTCTGTAAAAACTGATGGGAAGAGGTTGCAATATTTCCGGCACGACATGCAGCAGCGCTGGAAATATATCATTCTAACCAAGGGATTTGATTGCTTTTAAAGCTTTAATAGCCCATTCAATCGCTGAGGCAGTGAAAACTCTATTGTCCAACAAGAATCGAACTCTTTGAGAAGCGGTTCAGTTCAAAAACGTCTAGAGTTTCGTTTCCAGATTCGTTGAATGAGCTATCCGATAGTTTCATCAAATCAAATTCATTAGCCGGTTGTTTGGAAATAATTTTGTGCTGTCGAGTAAATCAATACTACTCTCGCAGAACTTCCTCCAAAATTCCCTTGCTTTCCTGATTTCTTTCGATATTAGGTAATATAGCAATAGTAATAGTAATTTATTAACAATTTCAGATACATAGTATATATGGCAAGTCAGATGGTACAATTTTATGCAATAATATAAAAGAATATTACACATAAAAAACAATAAAAAGAATATTACATATAAAATACATAGGTACACATATATTTTATATAGCACCGTTAGAGGTAAGCATTTGTGCTATATAAATCAAACATAATAAGACAAACAAATTTCTTTAAACATATAGTATATTCCTTCCGGTTCTATATTTAAAAAATCTCGTATACTATAAAAATCGCCTCTTAGTAGCAAGTTTTTTGCATATTTTTATTTTTCTTATGTTTTCAGGTAGACTATTATATAAAGTAATGTAATTATAATGAGGGGAGTGTTTAAATTTAGTTGTATTGTATTATGTCAAGCAGTTCCTCATGTCGTGTGTTATATGTATGGCATTGATTCCTTTTGAATAAGCTCATATTTTTCCTATCGTACATCCAGGCACTTGTATATAATAATAAAGGGCGTGGTTAGTATTTTTCCTTTTTAAATATTTCTCTACAACTTTCATTATAGTTAAGCTTATATGTTAGTCGTATCAATCGCTTTTGACATATGGAGAGTCTATCGTTATCTTTAGCATTCCCCCAACAGATATTGTAAGAATATGTTAGTGCACAATAGATGTTTAGCAGACCGGATTGATCCAGTCTATTTCTCATTTGTAATATTGCGAAGTAAGCTTTATTTAGCTGTCCACACACATAATGTATATGCTCCTCCCATGATAATTTAGAGTCTAAATAAATGCCTAGTAGTTTGCTGGTTTTTGAGATAGTAATCCCATCATATGCCATGTCATTATGAGGTAAAGGCTTTTAGATATGAAAATAGAAAAAAACTGTTTTTCTGTCATTTAGTCTCAGTCTCTCCCTTTGGGACCATATGCTGATTTCTTGCATGGTTAAATTTATTTGTGCATGAAGTTTCTCAAGGCTTCCCACATTAAGGGTAACCTTTAAGTCATCTGCAAATATGGTTGTGTGATCCACTTAGGTAGTTAGGTAAGTTGTTAATGTACAGTAAGAGTAGAAGTGGCCCAAGTACTGAACCTTGAGGTGCTCCAATCTTTACATCATGTTCGCTGGAATTATAACCATTTATTTTAACTTTTATTGACCTGTTCTTCATATCCGATGATATCCACGTTCGGTTAGGCGGGCGACGCGCATCGGTAAAGTTCTATTTTATTATTTTAGATATCGTTTTTCTCAAGGCGGTTTAATATTTTTAATTTGCAGTCTGTCCTTGATGGGGACTTATAAACAATCAGTATAAAATTATTAGATCAAATACTAAGATAAACATTAATAAGAAAACACGGTCTAATAATTAAAATATTAGTAAATCCTAATATAATACCACACATTATGTTAGTATCAATATTTGTGTTAAATTGTTTTTATAGTATAATAGTTATTATAACATTTTACTTTTCCGCATTAATTTTATGCGACGTAAGTCCTTGATAGTAATGTTTCCATTCAGTTTAACATTTCACTATGACTTAAATTATAACGTTACAAGTGCTTCGAAAAGAATTCCTTTATCTGAAAGCTTAGAGCATGTACATTTATTCAGTTTGATTTGAATATAACTGCAGAGGTAACATAAATTAAGCTGCAGCCGGTAGCTTTCCCATGGGTATTGTAAATTAATAAATATAAATTCTTATACAACTCTTTAACGCTCAGATGAAAGATATGGATTGAAGTGAAGAATTAAAATATAAATAGGCTACTTAATGTAAGTTGCCTTTCGGTTGCAGTAATGAACAGTAAGATAAGCACTACATATTTAAATTACAGTGAAAACATACTACCACTGTTAAACGAATTCTTGTCGTATAATTTGAATAAAGAAATATATTCTGTTTGATCTAGGGAAGTAACACGTAGAATCGATTCAGAAATTAGGCTAGATATGTTTATGAAATATGTTTCAGAGTTCATTCTGGATTTCTAGCATTATTTATAATTCGGGGCAAGTGCAAATTCTTCTTGAATATACCCGTAACTCGATAAGAAACATTAGACAACGTTACTTATGGCTAGCACTCAGAAATGTTGCCTCAGCCAAATACAGCAACCTCGGTCTGCCTTCTAACGGCTTGGCATCAGTATGTACGCAGAAGCTACGCGATATTAGAATAGGATTGCATGGTGAACTTACCATCCTCTGAAGTGGATGTAAAATAGCCGGATCCTTGTTTATTACACGTTAGGCAAATAAAAACTCATGAGCTTTTCATTGGAAGAGGTTGTCATGGCAGCCCCCAAGCGAGACGCCAAATTTAAATAATTTTTTTTTATTCCATTTGAAATGTAACGCTGTTCGTTTGTATTTTCTAATGCTAGACCAAGAGGTATGAATAACGAAATGCAAAGTTTAGATTAGCTATTCAACATTTACATTCTGTTAACGTTGGATAAAATTTGTTTACAAATTGAAAAAATAAAGCAAATTCTGAGAGGCGTATATTATGATAAATGGTATTCATTAATTAAAGCAGAACACAGTTAATGAAATTACCAACTATGCGGTCTTCCCACAGCAAACTGCTTGAGGGTTGATATTAATTCATTAAGTGCAAGTGCTGATGTAAAGCAAAAATAAGCTATTAAGTACAATTTATAGCTTTCAAGTTAATGTAAATGTAAACAAGTTCAAATTGGCAAGATATCAGTTTAAGAGGTTATGAGTATTACAGATTAGCAATTAGGACTAGCGGTTAGTGGAAGTTGAAACGAAGAAATAATATGCAGAGATGACAAGACAGCTTTTGATGAAATCCAGATCGGCCAAATGCCAGAATTAATTTGTCTTTAATACACTAGGTACAAGAAAAATGAAAAAATAGAATGTATGAGAAACTCTAGTATGCCAAGTATATTAGAAGTTTGAATATGACTTTACTATTTACAAGCTGCCGTCATAAAAAAGGGAATTGTTTGAAAATTTCACATTTATTGTGAGGTATGTACCATGCCTTTTTAGTATTGAAAATACTACTGGGCGCATGATATAAGACCCATCTTACGAAAAACGTATCGAGAGCGGCAGATCTGTCTAGGCCGCTGCGCCGGCCTTGTAATCGTACCGTTCACTCAACGCCATGCTATTAGGGATATCACGTTTCAATAACAATCCAAGCAGTATCTCTAACCTAAAATATAAACATAAACACTCCTATACTTAATGGTCTCTTTTGATACATTCCGACACTGCCATATCGTATGTCACTTAGTTTGCACAACTTGCGTTATTTCTTACAGAACACCGTTACTTTCAAATTAACATTAAAGAACAAAATAACCCAATAAAACATGGACTAGCTTAATTCGATCGTATGGACAAACATATTTAAAATTATGTAAATAAAATTATCAAACACATCTAAGTATAGTATAAAAAAGTACAGTAGAAAAGCGCTATACAGGGTGTTCTACAAGCTATATGACAAAATTTGACACATAGCTGGGTTAATCTAAAAAAATGTCATCAATGAACATGGGTCCAATTACAATGAACCCAAGTGGTATTATTAAGTTTGATAAAAGTTTTTTTTTCCTTTTATTTTATCACTAATCGCTAATGGTACCTAATGCAAATGCTGAAAATACCTATCATCCTAGTCATCCATCCTTGGAGTCCAAGAGCAGTATAGTTGCGTCTGGTATTTTCAATAAGCTTAACATACTTGCGAAAGATGCAAGATCTGTGAATTTTTTTCAGGATAAGAAAACTATTAACAATAATAACAACAAATATTGGTAAAAATTAGGTACCTACTATTTATGTTACTTCATCAAAATGCAAGCACAAAGTTCTCTAGAATAATGGTTATTACAAAAATAACGATACACACGATGGTTCTTGTACAGTTCTCCACAGTCACATTTATCCGCCAAGAGATATGCCTTAATGTGATTTGTTAAACACAATATCAAATATATGATTTGGAAATCCGCCGTAGATATTTTTCGACTGCATTCTTATATAAAATTGTAAACAACCTGATATATTGTTTTGACTTAATTGGTTATGTTAAATTACATGTCCAAGCATTTCATATACGTTCAAATAACTTCATTGAAATATGTTATATTAATGTGTTAAAATTATGCATATATACAGGATAATATTAACATATTTTGTACTACTGTTAACAAAGTGAACCAATGTGTATTACACTTGAACTAAGAATATTATTAATTTTATGTGCATCATAAAAAAGCTAACCATTATACTCATCATCGCTTTACTGCACTTTTTATATAATTGTTGCACATTGAATAGGACACCCTTAACAGTATTTGTATATAATATTAGTTTTAGACATTTTTTGTTTCATTGAGAAACATCAAAAATTAGATTTTTTTTTCATTTAAACAATTAAAAACATTTTTATTCACTGATCAATGTTATTAAAAAGGAATAGAGTTCGTCCGCTAGCTAACACTATCGTACTGCCCTAATTTAAGTAGAATCGGACTTAAGTTGTCGTGCTTACAAGAAACGTGACAGACGGACAGTCAGGCGGATGGTAATTTTGAAAGTTTTTTTAGAATTCGATCTCCAACACACTGATATGAAATTTTTTTCTCTACGAGTGATATTACCGATTTTAGAAATGTGCCGATCAATGCAATTTATGCTCTTCATTTTGTATATTTGAAGAGTATAATAAATAAGTAATATTTATTCCAAGGAATTTAAATACATTGTATTCTAAATGTGTTTCTCTATATCTTCTTTTCATATTAAATTCTATAAAAACATTGTCACTTCGTTATCTAATTGTCCTTTATAAGTATTTAAAAGAAAATCTTAACAACTTATAGGAGGCAGTAGAAGATTTATTGCAATAATAATATCTTAAATTTTAAAATACATAGCATTGCTAAATTGACGTAGGTCTGGAGGGTCTGGGATCTTCCTCTATTAAGAAGAAAACAGATTTACAGTATTTTCTCTGGATCAAAATTTGTGGCAACAAGTAGTGCTCACTCATGTTTACCTTATGGGTCAAAAATCATATTTGTTCTATGAAACATAATTTGCTTTAATTTTTAGTACTTCTAAATGAATCCTGCAGTGTTTTCTATATCCCAATCGGTTGACCCTAATTCGATAAAATAAATTAACATTTTGGTTTTCCCGAATATCATGATATAAATATGAATGTGGGTAAAGCCGATTTTCTAAATACTCAACTAATTAGTTTTTTTTATTTAATACTGCTTTTCAATTTCATTGTTGTAGGCATCAGTTAATAGATTGAAATTACTTAGCCACGTGGAAATGATAGTGAAAGCAGTTTGACGCTTCCTAGTTTATCTATTTCCTACGAATAATCTAGTATATTAATTTATATGTCACACAATTGCTATTCCTACTATGGAAAAAGTAAATATGGGTGTGTCGTTGATCTAGTTTATTTGCCTTTAATTTGTCCTTTTAGGAATGTATTATTAATTAATGATCTCCAGTTATCATCATCATCGTCTTCCTAATTACTATCAATTTTAACATACTTATAACGACTGATTATCACATTGATTGAAGCAGAAGCTTCTAATTTCACGGGTGAAAAGATTACATTGTAAAAATATGTAATAAAAAAGTTACAGTATCTAAAAATAAATAATTTACTATTTAAGTTAAAAGGGAAATATTGTATTCGAGAAAAAAGCACCCTCCGAGATTTTTTCGGATTTTCACATTTCGGATCATGTAGATTACGGAAATATAGGTTTTATAATTCCATCAGTCTGTCTATCGGTCTGTTGGTGCATCAACTAACAAACTACTTGACGGAGAACAGTCAAATTTGGTAGGTAGCTAACGCTACTGCCGCCGAAGAAATGATTAAGACTCACTGGATATTGTACAGGGTGGACCGTCTAACAGGAAAAGATAATGGAAGAAATTGTTTTGCTCAAATTTAACATTTCCACATTTCATGACATTCTGAACCTATTTAAAGAAAAAAATTTTAAAACAAGAAAGGAAAATGATGTGTTTTACCACTTCTATAGAAAAAATGATGGAACATTTTTTTCTGCTCAAATTTAATATTTCCACGTTCCATAACATCCTAATCCTATTAAAAAATAAAAAAAATTTTTTAGGACAATTTTTCAACACTCCTGTAGGGTAGATGATAGGAAATATCTCTTGCTCAAAAATATTTAAGTAGACATTTCATTACATTTTTAATTTATATCAAAAAATAAATTGATTGAATTTTTTTTAACGACAATACTTCTGCTCCACTACGTGGACGTAGGACTAACAATATAACAGATGGAAATAATATTTGGCATATAATTTACACAAATGGCAAGGAAGCCATCTATTATAGTTTTTGTGAAAAACAAAGTGGTCATCCTAAGAAATAATTTAACTATGGTCGAAATTTGTAATGGCATTTACGCAAACCCTCCATATTTGGCATCTTTAATTCAGTATTGAATTTTTGTTGTCAGATGACCACTCTATATATTTTTTTTACTATAAGTTGTCAGGTTTTCCCTGTAATAATAGGGCTAACTACATTGCGATTGATATTCTCATATATCATTTCTTAATTCATTAATTTTTAGAGTGACCGCCCTGTATAAATAAAGAAAGAAGTTCTGTGTAATTACCTTTACGGTTTTTTTTTATTTAAAACAGATTTAAACATTACCTAAAAGTTGTAGAACACGAATCGTGTGAGAGTGTGCTCATTGGATTAACGTTATACTACGATATAAACTAATCGTAAATTCTAAGTCATATGTTACTACATAGATAGCCATGTTTGTGATTAATACGTTATATAGTATATCCTAACTGAGATAAATCTCTTAAATAAATTTGTGAAAGACTAAGTTAAAGAAAATCTGACACCCTTTTCCATGGACCTTACTCGATGAAAATGAAAATATTTTCAGTGAAAAATATCATAGCATAAACATGACGGAGAGGAATAATGCTTGACGTGTAATTAATACAATAATTATCAAAGAAGAAATCTGCTATACTTTTTATAAAGAATGTAGAGGGTGGTCGCCCTTAAAAATGATTAATTAAGAAATTATGCTGAATATAATATTTGGAATGTACCTAGTTGAGAGTTTTTTCGAAAAGGAAACTTAATATATCTTTACTAAACAATTTACACTGATGAAAATGTTTCCTGTTCCGCTTTATCGTTACAGCTTTAATAACACAGCCCCGCAAAAGAAGTTCTGTCAAGAGACATAAGTATATAGATTTTGTGTATATTTTTATGCTGAATCCGAATCCGCAGCAAGAACCGATTTACCAGGCAACTTTCTAGTAAAACGTAAAAACGTCTCCCAAAATGGAGTAAAATAAAATAGAGGTAAAGCTTTATAGTGAAATGCAACAATTTGTAAATTCTTTGAGAAAACAGTTTAAAATAACATTTTGAACATTAGTAAGGATAATACATGCAAATTAAATCCACACCCACCCCTACGAGGGGTTTAAAAAAGTTCTCTATCAGAGATATGGATACATAGATATTGTGTATTTTTTTATGTTCAATCCGAATCCGAATCCGGAGCCCAAGAACTGATTCACTAGGTAATTTATAAGTAAAACGCAAAACATCCCCTAAAATGAAATGAAATAATGAGGTTAAAGCTTTATAATGAAATGCAACAGTTTGTAAATACTTTGAGAAATTATTTTAAAATAAAATTTTGAGCATTAGAAAGAAACATGTGCAAATTAAATCCATAACCATCCCTCCGAAGGGGGTTAATTCCAGCCCTAAGATCAGATAACGATTGTTGGTGCAAAACAATATAAAACCCATAGCCTTGTAATTTATTATTCCAAATATATAAATGTAAGTTAGGGGTGGAATTAACCCCCTCGCAGGGGTGGGTGTGGATTTAATTTGCACATATATCCTTTTAATGCTCAAAACTTTATTTTAAAATGTTTTCTCAAAGTATTTACAAATTGTTGCAGTTCTCTACCTATCCTCACTATTTCGCTCTATTTTAGGGGATGTTTTTGCGTTTTACTCAAGAATTACCTGGTAAATCGGTTTTTGGGGTTTAGGGTCTATGTGGGTTAAAAAAATTTAACACTATCTCTAGCCCTGTCCAGAAGAAACTTCATTGTGTGACAAAAACATGAGAACCAAAATAGTTGTTTCACTTCAAAGTATGGAAGTTAGAAATTATTGAACACCAGAAAGGAACATTTTATTTATTAAGACCTGCGATAAGTGAGATTCTATTTTTTATTTTTTAATAATTCCTATGACTCCAAATATCTCTATTCTCAAAAAATTAACCCACATTTGTGTTTATTTGGTATATAAATAAATTTTTTCTTTGCAGATTATAAATTCATCAGTAGTTCGACAGAAACGAAGATTTAAAATTCATTAGTTTTATTAAGCTGTTATTATTTATATTTATTTTTAACATGAAGTAGCTTTCTATTTTTATAAACTCTAGTTCCTAGTTTTTAAAAATATTATTTTTCACGTGTAAGCAATTAGTAATACCACTATCTTTTCATACCATATGGGTATGTGTTACATACTTAAATAAGTTTTGCAGCATTAATCTTATTTACCTCCGACAAAGCAATAGTAACGCACATTCCGCTCTCTTACTTCGTCGCTCCAGGCACCCACATTTTAAATACATACCTAGGCATGTATTAAATATAACTAATTGTCAATACGAACGTGCAATAAAAATTGATTCATATGCACCAGTCGTTAACAGCGGATGAAAAACGTTCTATTTGCTATATGATACCAAGATTTACAGCTCGAGGCATACATATTTCATTCGGTGTTTCTTAATACACCATTTGTCAAAAAGTGTACGACTTATATTACATGGAAAATGAATACTTGCAGCTCAGACCAAGAGTAATAGAATTAAAGAGAAGGCGGTATATAACGTTCACGTGTATCATGTAATATAATATGCCAAGTCATTATCGGTATTTATTTATCATATTTATTGAATAATTATTGGTTATGGCTCACAATGTATTTGAGAGAGTTCAAGCCTTCAAAGACAATCACCGAAATTGTATCGCCCTCAACATATTGATTGATGTGTTCTTGTGGGTTAGTATGGGTGACGTCAGATTTTATTGTCAGGATGTAAGAAAATCTAATTATCATAATATAATAAATGTATTATATTTTGATTGAAGGACTCTTGATGGCAACACTTCTCTCTTTTTTTATTTTTCATTGTGCAGAATATTAATATCTTTTTTCCTGCTCCATCATGAGATACCCAACGGACGTAAATCATTTGTTCCTTACTTGTTTCCATCGAGAAATTAGTAAGACTTCTAGTTTCTTTATATTTTTCTTTATACGGAATACTAGTTACTTTTCCTGTCGTAATTAAATACTCTAACAAGAAATAGAACAAGTTTAAATCTAAGCTAACGTGATAAACAAAGGGCAGGTATCAATCTAGATTAGGTGTCATGGGCTATCGCAGAGAACATGATTTGATTATAATGAAATTTACCTTAACAGTGCATTACATTTTTACTTCCGTCGCATACCGAAGGGAAGTATTGTATTCGAGAATAAATCACCATCCGAGATTTTTTCGGATTTTGACATTTCAGATCACATAGATTACGAAAATATAGGTTTTTCAATTCCGTCAGTCTGTCTGTCTGTCTGTCTGTCTTTGGTGCATTAACTAAAAACTACTTGAAGGAGAGAACTCAAATTTGGCAGATAGTTGACGCTGCTATCAGCGAAAAAAAAACTTTCACTGGAATAAACAATGAGAAAATTTTTTTTGCTTAAATTTAAAATTTCCAAGTTTCATGACACGCTAAACCTATTTCAGAAAAAAAAATGAAAATTATTTTCACCAACATTTTTGAAAAATTTCTTATCACTAAAATAGATGGTTTTTTTTTCTTTGTTTAAATTTAAAATTTCCACGTTTCATGGCATTCCAAACCTATTAAAAAAAAAAAAAATTCCATTTTTTTTCAATTTTTTTTTACCAACATTTTTGAAAAATATTTTACCACTAAAATAGATGGAATAATTTTTTCTTTGTTCAGATTTAAAATTTCCGCGTTGCCATGGCATTCTAAACCTATTCAAACAAATTTTAAAAAATGTGTTGAAAACATTTTTAATCTATTTATCACTAGTATAGAATAGATTGAAAAAAATTATTTGCTCAAATTTAAAATGTCCACGCGTTTCATGACATTCGACACCTTTTTCGAAAAAAAAAAAATTTGCAACATTTTTTTACCATTTTGGAAAAAAACCACTAGAACAGATGGAGAAATTATTTTTTGCTTAAATTTAAAACGTTCACGTTTCATTAAATTCTAAACCCATTTCAGAAAAAAAAAGTGGAAAATTTTTTTCACCAACAGTTTTGAAAAATTTTTTACCACTAAAATAGATGGAAAAATTTTTGCTCAAATTTAAAATTTTCACGTTTCATGGCATTCTAAGCCTATTTAAAAGAAAAAAAACTGAACATTCTTTTGAAAAAAATCTGTCTTTTTTTTGACCACTGCTATAGAATTAATGAAAAAATTTATTCACATTCTAAACATGTTTCAAAAACATTTATTTTTTGAAAATTAAAAAAGAAAAATTTAGTTTTTTATAAAATGCATGACGGAAAAAATTTTCTTTGCTCAAATTTAAAATTCCCTCGTTTCATGACATTCTAAACATATTTCAAAAGAAATATTTGTTTTGAAAATTTTAAAAAAATATATTTTTTTTAATTTCTTACCACTACAATAGAATAGATGATGGAGAAAAATTTCTTTCTTCAAATTTAAAATTTCCTTGTTTCATTACATTACTACCACTACAATAGAAATAGATGATGTAGAAACAATTTTTTTCTTCAAATTTAAGATTTCCACGTTTCGTGACATTCTAGACATTTCAAAAACATTTCTTTTTTGAAAATTACAAAAGAAAAATTTTGAGTTTTTTGTAAAATGCATAACGGAAAAAAATGGGTTTTTTGCTCAAATTTAAAATGTCCTCGTTTCATGACATTCTAAACATATTTCAGAAGAAAAATTTGTTTTGAAAATTTTAAAAGAATATTTTTTTAAAATTTTTTACCACTACAGTAGTATAGATATTGAAATTGAAGCATATTCTTTATTTTATTTTAACGTCTTATTATTTATTACAGAACAGCAGAAAAAATAACTATCTATAACTGAAAGAAAAATTATGTGTAAAAATATTAATGAAATCTTTGCATTCTTTCGATAACCTGAATTCTGGTTATGCTAGCAAATTAAAATCTTAAAATGGATTTGTATAATTTCTTATTTGACAATTCTCATTCTAACACTAGCATCCAGACAGTCCCCTACGGCCATGCAGATTAAACTATTATCTACGTAACCCCCTACGATCATGAAGATTCATTAATATTCTTACACATAGTTTTTCTTTTAGTTTTAGATAGTTATTTTTTCTGCTGTTTGCAAAATACTAAAAAGAATATGTTCCAATATAATTATAAGCAAACAAATAATAATTCATTTTTAAAAATAGTATAGATGATGGAGAAAAAAAAATTTTCTTCAAATTTGAAGTTTCCTTGTTTCATTACATTCTAAACCTATTTCAACAATAAAAATTTTTGATAATTAAAAGAAATATGTCTTTTCCTCCACACCACTATAGAGTGGTGATGGAAAAAAGTTATCAGGTTTTCTCTGAAATAATAAGGCTAACTACATTGCGATTATTATTCTCATATTATTTCTTAATAAATAATTTCTTAGAGTGATCGTCCTGTACGAACAAAGAGGGAAGTTCTGTGTAAATACCTTTACCGATTTTTTTATTATGATAATCGTCTTTTTTTCAAATTAAAAGCCTTCTTACACGAAATTTCTGGGCATATACACCAAACGCATTAAAGATTCTTTTTTACCCTTATGAGGGGTATGGCAACGGTTAATTGCACGCAGTAACTATGCAATTAAACGTTTTCACAGGGTAATGGATATTTGGAATTGTTCATTTAGTTAAAATATATATAACAATAACATTCTATAACACAATCAATCCTTAGTTACGGGGATAAGGGGTAAGAAATTATAAATTGAAATACAATACTTTAGAGAAAAATTCATTTTAGTGTCTAAAAGAAGAAAGTAATTTTTTATTTAAATACTGTTTAGAAGTAGTACATACTTTTGTCATTGTTGGGGATATTTCTTTTTTTTAATCATCTTATCTATATTAACACCCTGGCGGAGACACGTACATATAGACGTCAACATAAGAACCATTCCCTGCGATATTGCCATCTACGCAGCTGACTCGAACTCGGGAGAGATAACAGCGACTTGGCATGTTGTGTCACCCAACAGTGGTCTAGCACACTGCTACCATCTCAATAACGCATTACAAGTGCCAATAAACACCCGTACCCTGGCCAGGATTCGAACCCGGGAGTTCGTGGTCGCAAGCCATTTCCATTTAAAAAATCTTTATTGCATTTATCTATCGAACATATTAAACTTAAAAATTTGGGTACTTCATAGTATGTATATAAAATAAAATCTTATATATCAAAACATACATCATATTCAATTTATAGAAATATATAAAAACATAATATGATGGTAGTCGTTGGAATGATTGGGGTTCCTAACAAGTTTTTCTTAATCATGAATCCGCTATCAGGCAGTTCTTATAAATTTATGCTGCTTATCTCTACGTTGTTTCCACATGGCTTAAAATTGATGCTCAAAGCACATTAGTTCAGGCGTGGCGGGGCGGATAATAAATAATACTTAACACTATGTAGGAAAATTGAAATTAAAAACCTACTTAAAGTAATCAGTTGAATAATGTTTTATTCAGAAAAAATATTATGTGGTATCGACGGGCAGAGGGCATGGTATGGTGGGGAAAAGAATTTGATGGATGTCTTGTGCTTTTCGTCGTCATGTGCGGGCCTAAGTTATTGTCACCGCCTTTCATGAAAGACCCCCCGGACGTCTTTGATGTGTGAGTCTGTGTGTGTGTACCAAAATTTGGTCTTGTAACTTGGATTAAAGGACCTAAACAATCTGGTCAGAGATAACCACAAGATTCTTTACATTACCAGTAAAAATTTTCTAGATTGGAAACAAAGTTTTACGGTACTGTTTTAATAACCAAAATACACAAATAACTATTGATTGCTTCCAAGGTATTTTCCTGCATATTTGTTTGTGTGTGTTTAAAGTTAAAATCAATTATAATAATTTTGGACGAATTAAGTAAGTGTCAGATTTATTTTTTTATATTTTACAATTTTCGATTTCCTTACATCTACCACCCCCGTCATAAAAACTTCTCACAAGCATTAAAATCTATCTAAGGCAATTATTCATTATTTCTTGGTGCAAGAAGTTTGTTAAATATGGAAAAATTCAATTTTAAAAATTCACCTTAACACCAGTTTGCTTCCTATTCCGAAACCCACACTAGGCCCACTGTATTGGTATTTGACAGGAGTGCAGGTTATATTATATTATGAGAAAGTTATGACATATGGTCCAAAAAATGCATCCGTTTCTCCTATATTCTTTATATCTACTAGTGTATGTCGATGATAGCATATTGGCTGAAACTGATAAAATGAAAATCAATCAATTGGAATTATCATTAAAAAATTAATTTGCTACTGAAGTATAGGAGAATTCAGTTAATTACTGGAAACTGCCATTAAAAGAAACAATAGTGAGTGTTTCTTAATAAATTTATATATAAATAAACAAATATTTTCAAGACGTTTCCTCACTGTGGGCTCGTTAAAACCTGCATAGAAATTAAGTTAGTTCAGAAATTCTGAACCTGCAAATTATGTTACTGAGCATAACAGGCAAGTGTCGAACTGATTTTTTTAATATCGATTAATTACCACTTAATATTTGAAAAATACAATTGACATATATCCCGGCTAGTGGAGATCCAGAGGCACACATTTGACCCGCAAAGTGTCTATACTTAAGCCATGACTAATAAGCATCTAGCTGATTTTTTTACTTATTAATTTAATAATACATTATCGAAGTTTCCACTGATAACAAATGTTCTCATATACTGTTTGCTATCTGTCATGATCTAAAGAACAAATGAATCAAGTATATATATATATCCTTACTTTTCAAATGCCATTGTTTATGCATTCATAACATTGATCTATACTATATTGGCCAACCAATTTTGCCTGTAATTTATAAAAACCTGGAATTAATTACAATACATTTCAAACTTTGATGAAAGTTGTATCACAGAAGACAGGAAGTGGTTGTATGTTCACGCAAGAAAGAAAATGTAAAATCCGGGCCGGCAAGTTAGTTTAGATTGCAAAAAATAAATACGATTTTTACGGTTCGGTCACTTTGACAACCCATATCTCGGAAACGGGAGTTCTCACGAGCTTTTGCATAGCGCCGTTCGATTTTCTATAATAATGGGATTTCTCGAACCTCCGCGGGCTCATGTTGCTCGAGAAGCAAAATCCTCGGACCTCTCAATTTGCAATCCATCCAGCTCAAAAAAAGGAGGGTCAATTTTGTCTGGAAAAAGTTAGGGCGCTTTGAGCGGGTGTGGAAATCGCGATAATTTTTTAAATGGTCAATATGCAAAAATTTGTGGAAAGTCAAGGTGCCAGCAAAAATATTAAAGTTTTAGTAGTACGCAGGAAACGAGGGTAATCGAATGTCGTGAACCGAAGCTCGATATCTGCTTCTGTTCTCGAGAAAGAGCCTCCGGAAGCGCGAAACAAATCCGATTTTTACCTTCCGGTGAGTTCGAGGGGTTATATCCAGGAAACTACGACAAGTAGCATCTTGTGATTAGCGCCATTCGATTTCCCGTTCAATATTCTGCAACAGAAATCATTCTCGAGCCTCTGTGAGCCTTAGTTTGGGCGATGTGGCCCTCGAAGCTGGGCCGTGCCGCTCGAAAAGCGAAATCCTCGGACCTTTCACTTTGGCGGCCGATATCTAGCATCCAGAGCGGCGTAAGATATTCACGCCTGCATTGGGCATTGTTTCAGGATTTACTTAGGGTTCTTGATAGTTGACAATTAAACCCCGCTACGTCCAACCCCTTCAGCCATCCTTGATCCATGCGGGTACCATATGAATGATCCTTTCTCCAACTGCAGTGCTTCAACCCTGCATGTTTGACGGCTCTCATTCAGTGCATCAAACGGGCAATCGAAATCTAACTTGGATGGCATTGAGTCAGTGGGCTTGGTTATGGATTCCAAGTGACCAGCCAGATCGTATGGTTTGATAAGAGTACTAGCTTATTGCACTGAGTGCTATCCCATTCCTCACGTACAGATGTAGAGGAACCAGGTCTAGCATCGCTTCCATAGCTGCTGCGGGGCAGGAGCACATTACTTTTATAATCCCTAAACAGGCAAGGCGCTGAAGTTTCTGTGTTGTGTTAATTTATCTGTATGTGTCATATACATTACGCATAGTAGGACATTAAGTTTTTGATCCAAAAATACTCCTAGATATATAACCACTAGAAAAGTTCAATTCCGTGTCGTTTACCATAGGAGATCTCAGACTTTCTCCTTTAGATAAATGGAGCAATAACTTTTTTGCTCAAATGGGCACTAATGCCCCTTGCCGAGTACCATTTAAATATTTTGTTTAAGGTGATATGTATGAGATTTGAAATCACAACCTTATACCTGCATCTTACAACAATAACCAGGTCATCTGCATCTTGTAGATGCAGACTGGGCTGGTAGTTGAGGTAGATAATATTAATACATTTATTATATATTTTTCTCATTTGTTAATTACTAAGTACTTCCAACTTTGAATAGATTTTTAAACGCGACAGTTACAGAAATATCATCGGCAAACAAAACTATTAAATGCATTTATCCCATTTAATAAATTATAAACAAGAGGCCTAGTATGTACTCCTGTGGGGAATAGATTAGACTGCCTTAGACATATTGTCAGAAATTATTTAAAAAACTTTAAGAGAACGTCAAGTAATAAATTAAACGGAAGTTAGAGAATTTGACACCTTTAGGAGCAGTTAAAATTACTTTCCCAAATACTTCGACTCCTTAAACGAGTAAGCAATTTGTCTTTAATCTATGCACGATCAGTCCACTTCTTGTTTGCTGAATTTAATTAATAAAACTAACCGATGCGTGGAACTAGATTACATTCTGGGGAGGAGCATTAAGGACAACTTATTTTGAATTTCTTTGATTATAACCGATACTAATTACTTATGTAACCATTAGACTTAATTGAAATGTTATCCAGTAGCTACGTGGGCTACAAATTAATATATTTTGAAGTAAATCTGAACGATAATAATTTTCTCATTTCGATTTTAGTTATACTTATGTATTTGATATCTATTAATAGATATTGGATGTCTCAAAATAACTAATTTAAGTAGAGGCTCTTTTACGTGGGATACTACATGTTTTCGTGAACGTTCTTTAAAATACATATCATTTTAGTTAATGAAACTAGATATAATTAGGTACATATTTTTGCTCTTAGAAGTGAATACGGGATACGAATGTTTTGCAACAGAAACCAATCATATTTCTAACTTACTGCACCATACTAGTAATATATTTACAAGAATATGTTTGAGTGTATTGAACAGGGAAGATGAAAAACTCTTTAGCATACACCATTTCACGGTAGCAGTTGTAACATTTGATGGAGTAATGAAAGTTTCACTATATTAATACAAAATATTGGAGACTGAAGGTAAGATACTGACCTAAACAGATATAAGAATCTGATAAGCTCAACCGTCTAAGAACATTGTCACTGTCAATTTCACTTGTTATTGGCTTACGTAAGAAAACTAGTTGAATAACAATACGATAATTTTGAAGAGTGTAAACGAATGTCTTGAAAGTAGTTCTTTATATGGAAATTCGACTGGGATATGACTTATCTTCTTTATAGCTCAGATACGTAAAAAACGTCCCTGAATTCACTAAATGTTTTACACATGAATATTGTTGTGGTGATGTCATACGATAGAGATACAGTGAACTCGAGGACTGACAAAAACAAATTATTGATTTGATGGTATTTGATTGTTAAGTTTGCAAATATACCGTATCACAAAACCAAGACACAATTTGAAGGAATTTGCTACTATGTCATTCACATGATCAGAAAGTGTAGGTTAGGATTAAACACTGCGCCAATGTCGCGGATAGTGCTGATTCTCTGCAAAAAAGCTTCATCAATGAAATAATGGTGTTTTATAATATTGTGTTTGAGTGGAAAGGACATAACGTTACATTCAGAGGAAATCAATGGAAATTTGTTCAGTATACAGCAGATACTGATTTTATTTAATGTTAATTATAACTTATTATAGTCATGAGGATATCGGTGTATATTTTTATATCATCCCCGTAAAATAAACAGATTTATTGTTTGCAATATCGTTGATGTATGTATTAAAGAAAAATAATAATAATAAAAATAATAAACTGTCTTTATGATGGTCTCAGTACGGATCATCGTGGGATGCTAGAAGTAGACTGTTGTCTGTAACTTTCTACAAACTATTTTCTATCTTCAAGGTAAGATTGGAAAAAACCTAAGTTTTCAGATAGGCAAAAATTATCTAGTTCTTAAATAAAATACTATTAATAAGTTTGTCAAATGCTTTCGAAAAGTATGTATATATGATATCCACTTGTAGTCTGGAATTAAATATGTCAACTATATACTGAGTTGAACAATGTAAGTTAGTACTTGTGGATATATTCTTCATGAAACATGTTATTTTGGTGTGATTTGATATTCTAAGTGAAACAAGGGAAATTGTTGAGTAATATTTCAAGATACTTTAAAAAAATTATTGATAATGATGAAAATTTGTTTTCTTTTTCACGTTTAATACAAACAGGTATTATTTTAGAGAGTTTCCAGCAAAACGGAAATGAATGTGTTCTAATATAAATATTAATTATTATAGTAACTGGCGTTGAAAGAAGACATGCACATTAACTTCAGAACGAGTGCTTTCTATAAAAGAACTTTGGAAGTAGTCTGCAAGGCATCTGCATATACAACTTTATCTGATGTTATAAGTTCACTGTAGTTAAGTTTTTGACCATAAGAGAACGTTTTCCTGCATTTTTAATAAAAAAATTTTAATAGAAAAATGCAAATTTTTCACGTTAAATTTCTTCTGATCTAAAGTTGCTTATGATATCCATTTAACTGCGCTACAAGGCAATTGATGGGTTCTACTAATATTAGTAATTTTTCGTCATTTGGGAGGACATTCATGGCAAAGATCCACCGAAGAACTAGTGTATTTCTTGCCCGTTTTCAGACCCTCGAATTTGAAATCCAATTTACTAAATGTTAGTGAGTTATTAGTGATCGTGAGACAAAAGTTATAGAAATATTTCACGTTGAGCATATGATTAGTTTCTGAAATATATTGGGTCCTTTTGCGATAGTTGTTACGCACGGGTTTCTTTCTTATATATACTGATTACTATTTTTCTATTTTTACTGAACATTACATAATGTGATGACTTAAATCAAATTATATTGAAACATATTCTTTCTAGGATGTTGCAAACAGCAGAAAAAAATAAGTATCTACGACAGCTAAAAGAAAGACTATGTGTAAAAATATTAATGAAATCTTTGCATTCTTTCGATAGCCTGAATTCTGGTTATGCTAGCAAATTAAAATCCTAGAATGAATTTGTCTAATTTCTTATTTGAAAAATTCTCATTCTAACACTAGCATCCACAGTCAGCATGGCCGTAGGGGACTGTGTGGATAGCTTTTCTTTCCACTGTTTGCAAAATCCTATAAAGAAAATGTTTCATTACTATAAGCAAACAAATAATTCACTTTTAAACATACTCTTTCTGTAATTGCGTAGTTGAAATTATTTTAACATTGCTGGTACATTAAATAACTAAAAGCACTTTTTTGCCTGTGATAAATTAACATTTCGTAAGTGATGTAAAAAATCGTTTATTGCATGGTAATTTTGCCGCCAATTATTCACTGTTAGCCTGATGAATATTAACCAATATACAGTAAATGTATCAATGTATTAATACTCTATTTTTAATGGTGTAAGCACAATATTTGTTAATACAAAAAAAACGTGCATAAAGTGGTATACTTTGCATTATTACGTATTGTCATTGCATACTTTTAAATCTCCCGCGTTTCCGATATCTAGTGGAACGCTTGGAAAATTTGACATTTAGGTTAAATAAATGGCTAGGCGTGCGAACTCAGTGATTATATATTATTTTATTTATTATTTTTTATTTCATTTTTTTATTTGAAATAGCGTTTGTACTGTTGTATTGTGGAACTGTGTGTGCAGTAACTAAAAAGTTTATGTGTTTCACATGGCTTATGACAATAAGTGCATCATATTAATTTTTATCATCATAGAAAATTCGTCAGATATTACCAAACCTAGATTACAAGTTAACAGGGGAAAAGGAGCAGGCTGGAAAAGAAAATATTGGTAAAAACCTTAGAGAAGTACCTCGGGGCTTTGAGATACATGTTGAGGTTAATATGGCCAATTACCTAATTAATTCTAATACTGCAATAACTCAAGAAAATGCTGTTCCAAATATTGACTCTGGACAAAATGATACAAGCAGAAATAGTCATTGCACTATATGATACTACCCCGAGGATACATTATTAATATTTTGGTGCTTAATTCAACCGACTTTTCTAAGACATATTTAAAGCTAAAGGTAATTACTTAACTGTTTACATGATCGTCATCTCTCCGATACATATAGGTTAATATCCCCAGTATATAGCTTATCAACATTTTCATCAATACATGTTTAATCCATTGTAATGTTAAAAACAATTATTTACTTCAATAACATGTACTTGCCATCTGAATGTTTCTGTTGGATTTTAGTACAACTTTCAAACATAAAATTAACAGAGTAGAATAAGCAAAAAGTTACGACATGTCCTCCAGTAAATCCAGTATTTTTACCGTCCAATAGTAATGACAACTCCAAGCATGTTATGTTAAGGACCCCCCAAATCGACGTTAACCCCTATTTTTTTATTTTCGTGTTTTACTAGAGAATGATTTTGGAACTTTATCTACATCTGAAAATGTATATTTTGTACTCTAAAAATTGCATTGTGTGCAAGAAGAAAGGAAGTCACAGTATTCTTTATAAAAAGAAAAAAATATCTAAGACTGGTTTTATTATGTAGGTATACAAAAAGAACGTAGTATATTAATAATATAGTATATTAAATTCTTTTTATGAAGCGTGTTGTGATGGAGCAGTCTCTTTTTGTAAAATTTGATTTTTTTAAATTATCTGCTATTAATCGAGAGAAGGTGTAGAGTAAAAGACTTCTGATAGAGCAGAGCAGAATTTTTGGACAAAACTATTAATAATGTAGCTTAAATAATTGTATAAGTAAAAGAAAAAAGTCTGTTATGATTTGCATCTTAACTAACACCTAAAAAACTTTTTTAGATTCTGTAAGGTTAAATCCTTTATACAAAGATACCACCCAAAAAAATATTGAAGACATGAAAACTTGGTTATGAGGTTCAATCGACCATGATGAAGGACGAACACAAAGTACCACTAACAAGAGATGAAAATGAATTTTTATTAATTTGATAATAAATCTACTGACCTATTTGTATTGTAAGAAAGTAAAAAAACATTTTTTTTTTGTATCAATACATGCATTTCTTATATCTTCTATCTGGTGTTTCCTACTTTTCTTTAAGTTTCTATGCATAAATTTTTTTGAAAAACATTTCAATTTATGGACTAGGTACATGTTTCACTTGTATATAATAAGGGTTAAAATATATGATACAATAAAATAATGAAAATTAGATTATTGTGTTAATGTTTTGCAAAAAATATCTCTTCTTAGAACTGTCTGTAATTGATTAGTCTTGTATCAAAAGTAGGGAAAAATAATACGGTTTGACAAATGGAAACATACATTTCTTTGAAATCATTTTTAAATGCCTAAACCTCGACTAATTTGTACAAAAATAATAAACACGATTAACTTGTAGAAGATCCACTCTTTGTTTTTGCCTATGATTGATGGTGACGAAGTCATGTGAATGTTGTAGGGAAATGCATTATCAGACAGTAGTATACATAGAATAACTTGACAGTCCAAGTTCTGTAGTAGTGGTAAGAGATACTGTAGGGCAGTCAGCGGGGTAAGGTAGGTTGTCCAAAAGTTTTGTCAATAAAAGAGATCGCTACCGTCCTCACTACTATATGTATTTATTTAATTTTACGATTGTGTTTATCTTTACAGGATTTAAGATTTCTGAAAAGTAATATAAAAAAATTAAGCCTTTTTTTATATTTCCGTTTACTTTAACAAATTTTAAAAATATGAGTAATGTCTTATTAGTTTGAATTGTAGGTAATACAGCCAAGGTTCCAAAGTATTAATAAAGAAATAATATCGTTACAATGGTTCTTCGCATGCAAGAATAAATAATGAGGCATATGCACTAGTGGCTACTTGAATTTTGGAGGTCACCACACTTTCATGTATTGTCCTAAAATATGAGAATGGCAAAATGTAATTCAAGCTGAAATTGACTGGAGACGAATAGCATTCAAATTATAATTTATGGTAGTCAATGAAAAACCGTACATGACCGATTTTAAAGAAACTATAAGTGGTTTCTCATTAATTATCATGTAACATGCTATATAATTTTCCAATAAATGTCAGCCTTAATTAATAATTAAGGTATTCTCTTATTTGGGAACAGCGTGGGCAGGGTCCGGAAATCTCTCCAATTCAAGTAGCTACCACTGCATATATTGTAATGGCAAAGCAATCATGCTTTTCATTCGTGTGATGCAAAAGATGTGTTAAAAAAGCACTACACAGCCATCATTAGAAAAGTGTTCTGTGGCCGAGTGATGGCCGATGTTGCACTTTATTCATTAATTTAGCGTTCCTTGCCAGTACTGTACCAATGATGAAGTAAAGGCATGTAGGCAGTTTATTAGCAATGGGCCAATAATTGGTGTTTGCTGGGTATATTCCTGAAACCGATCATATGATCAACATAAAATGTATACCTCAACATAACTAGTCACTTGACATATAATTTCATTCTAAATTCAATGAACTTAAAAACGGGAACTTTTTTGGGTCGTTTTTTCTATAAGACTTTGAGCTTAATTTAGGAAATGAAATTTCACCGAAATTGTCACAGTCAGAGAAACACCATTTTGCACACATTTACACATGGTTACAATTTGATAATAATAAAAAAAATAAAGCTTCTTTCAGTCTTTATTATGATATAGACACAATTTGCTCAGTGGAAACTATACTCATATAATAATTATATCAGCTAGTGACAACGTTATGTTGGAATAACAGTTTCAAACATTTAAAAATTCAGATTTTGCTAAACGAAAATACTGCGCGTTAAGTATTATCTACAAATATGGTTTAAGAGTTGGAAAATGTTTTCAAAATATAATTGGTTTCTATTATCAATAGCATTAATAGCGCTCACCTTACCTAATTTAATTTGATCAATAAATTAAGTACCAGTAAACCAAGCAAATAGTCTGTCAATATCACCTCTACTTTTTTGGTATTTAAGAGAAATAATGTCTGGAATCTCTTCTTATGAAGAAAATCAGGCATATATTTGAGGAGTATAGAAAGATGAATCCTTCCTGGGTACCCTGGGGATTCCATAATTTAACTTGAAGCAATTAATTTTTTAATTGACGCAACTAAAATAAATGTTTATCCTCATTAATTTACTGGCAACCAAATTGTTTTATATCTGAATAAAAAGTTCCCGATTAATACCCACCAATTTATCTATGACATTTTAGAAACTATATCATTTTTATTTCTCGTATTTGAAGCGTAAGTAAAAACTCCCAAATTACACAATACCTACATTCTACACAAAACCAGACGGAACTTTCTCCTGTCTGGGTGTCACCACAACAAAAGCGAATTTGTTATCAATTAGGCATTTGATTTTTTATTTTCGGTTACCCGTATGTGTATGATTATGCACAACCAAGCATAGCAAAAGCAATGTATATGTCAAGAAACTGAGATAATAACAACGTAAATCTATTATTTTACAAGGGTTATTCAAATACTGTCTAAATGTTATTTGTGGCATTATCTTAATTTTTTTTTCCTTCTTCAATTCTTTGGGACATCCTACCACATGTATGTTTTATTTTTAAACGCTGCTGGGGGAATCTACAAAATATCGGTACATACTGGTTAATTGTGATATTTTGTAGATT
Organism: Stenurella melanura; assembly: GCA_963583905.1. Taxonomy (NCBI): domain Eukaryota; kingdom Metazoa; phylum Arthropoda; class Insecta; order Coleoptera; family Cerambycidae; genus Stenurella; species Stenurella melanura. The sequence continues at coordinate 54,849,872 of OY757312.1, forward strand.
CCCCGAGCAGCACTTAAAAAGAAAACATACATGTGGCAGGAAGTCTCAAAGAATTGAAGAAGGAAAAAACATTGTTCTAGTTTATATATTTTTAGGTGTGAGACTTTTTTGAAATAATCAAGTATTCAAGAACCAACCTCTGTCTGATCCGTTTGGCGCAAAGGTTTTTTCATTAAAATAATTTAATATTCTTCAGTGGCAAAATACCCAACAGAAAGTAAGAACATCTGAATATGCCACAAATAAACAATTATAGATAGTACTTGTATGAGTTTGAAAAGAAAATCTCTAAGTCGGTTACATGATTGATAATATCGATTTTTTTTCTCGGAAGGGTAGAAACCGTTAAAAATCTCCAAATATATTAACTATCTCGAAAACAGCTAAATTTAAGAGTATGTTATGGTACATAAACCCAAGCTAAACATGTATGAGTAATTCAAATATGAAATAAAATATAGGGTGTTCTATTTAAAATAACAAAGTTCCAATGTAAATGGAAGTAACACATGAATGAAAATATTTTCGTTAGATCTGCCATATCCAAAAACCCCCATAGGCCAATTTTCAAATTTCTAAACTCAGCAGATCCCAAGAAACGTCTAATGCCCACTTTCCGTGGATAAACCTGTATAAGCTGTTTTATATTAAAATTCTAAAGCAAAATGTTACTGTAAAACTTTAATGTTTATATGATAGTTTACACGCCTCTATTGGTCGCTCTGTATGACGACTTTGAACCATTTCAACAGATAGTATTCTACTGTGATATTTTACTTACGTGCCACATTTTTCTATAGAATCGTTGATTATTTTTATTGTTATTATTATTAGTAAGGAGACGAAGTGTAAAATCAACATTCGTAACTGAACAGTGTTAATTAATATTGAATGGAGAAAAAAATATAACAAATTTTATTTACTAAATGTACCCACTCTATATCTAAACCAGCTTCTTTAAGACATAAGAAGTGTAGGTGAGAATAAAATTATTACTTTCGTACACACATATTTAATATTTATAATTTTTTTTATCCATTATGTATTAATTCGCTATTTCTATATAATCAATAATCATACATTTAATTGCTTTAAATCAATATCACAAAAGAATAAAATTGCAATATTGTTCCTCTTAACGACAATAATTTGTAAACTAAGTGAATCATTTAATAAAAGCGGATATTTATAAAATCGCAAATAAAATTATGTTGCAATAATTATTAAATCCGGTTTGGTGTTACTCATACCTGGTTAAATTCAAATTTCAGGTTATTCCGTACATTTACCGAAAGTTTTAATTACTCTTTAAATAAATTCAAATATAGGTACTTAAAGAAAGAACAAACAACCACGCATCTAACCATTTACCTCATTCGACAGATGCAGTGTTTTTTAATTGAATTTTCATTAAATTTCTCTCTTCTTATGAACAGATCTGTTTATTTTATTAAAAATTCACCAACTGTATTCTTCAGTAGTATGAGATTAATATGTCGTAAAAGAACGTAAACAAATTTACACCTTTTAAGTGAAAACTTTACATATAACCGCTAATCATGGTAGGAATGCTTGAAATAGCTTTTACAAAATAGCACGTAGGGAAGCACTGTGCTAGCAGTAAGTAAGAACAAGTCAATCTGCTGATGAGTTTTATTATGTGATGTTTGGGTGAATAGTAATTTTAAGTGACGAGAGCCAATATCGACTTTACATGAATTTGAAGAAAATTAAATGCACTTATTTTACATAGCAAATCGACGTTGAACGGCGATCGACTGGAAAGTAATTTATCACAAATAATATAAATGGAAAAATGTGTACTTCAAATGGTATCCACAAATGAATAATGGCGTGATCTACCGCAATACCTATTTGATTAACATTTCCCTCGAATACAGGACAAATCCATTTTAATGGTGATACTTATAATTAGCACACAGCTAAAAGGGAAAATCGATGCTCACAGTTGGTAATGCCAGACTTCATTTATTTCGATTAGTCTTAAAAATCATTTGGTAACATTTTAAAGTAAAACTGATTTATCGTCCAATCTAGATAAATGTCGCTCGTCCTGGCAGACAGAAAGTACAAAAAACCGCTGCCTAAGGAATCACTACTTCCACATCCAGATTCTTCATCCAAGTCACTTTAAAGGATATATCTTGACTATATTTGCACTCTAGTATGTGGAAATTATTGGTCATAGAATTTTAATAATATTTGGTGCAGATGTCATAGAAAAGTTTGAGGGGTTGGTTTCTACCATATTCGTTAAAAACGAAGTTTCTAGTTTACCCTACTTATTTTCCACTATTCGCAATGTACCACCTCCCACCCCTTCAATGGAGTCATCTCAATCGGATGTCACTACAATACATACGTGTACTAACTTTCAAGTGAATATCTATCTATTTGATGTTATCAATCCCATTAATAATGAAGCGGAGGTGGTGGAGTTTGAAAAATATTAGAGAGAAATCTGAGGCCTTGGTTTCTAGTATATACACCGAATCCCAAATTTCTGTACTCTTACCAGCTTGATTTACTTATTTTTCCCTACTCCTATTAACTCCAACCCTTCTACGGAATCATCCCAAAATATAATCTAGTTCCAGATGTCGTTATAATACATACATCTACCAAATTACAAGTGAATATCTCAATTTTATTTTATCAACCCCTTTAATAATGTAGTAAGGGTGGTGGAAGTGTTGAAAAATAGTATGAAAAAATCTGAGGCCTTGGCATCTAGGACATACACCTAATTTCAAGTTGCAGTACTCTTACCAGCTTGCTTTACTTATTTTTCCCTACTTACCTCTACTTACTCCCACTCCTTCAACGCAATCATGTCGAAATATAATCTAGTTTCACATATGGCTATAATACATAAATGTACCAAATTTCAAGTGAAATTTTAAATTTAATTTTATAAACTTTTTTAATAAGGGAGTGGGGGTGGTGGGGAGATGGAAAATACTAATAAAAAAACCTGAGACCTTCGCTACTAGTATATACACCAAATTCCAAATTTCTGTACTTTTACCAGCTTGCTTTACTTATTTTCCTCTATATACCCCTATTTAACCCCCAACCCTTCAATGGAATCATCTCAGAATATAATCTAGTTCCAGATGTCGTTATAATTCATACGTGTACCAAATTTCAAATGAATATCTCAATTTTATTTTATCAACCCTTTTAATAATGAAGTAGGGGTGGTGGGGGTTGAAAAATATTATAAATATTCTGAGACCTTGGCTTCTAGTACATACACCGAACTTCAAGTTTCTGTAGTCTTACCAGTGTACTTTACTTATTTTCCCATATTTACCCCTATTTAACCCCCAACTCTTCAGCGGAATCATCTCAAAATATAATTTAGTTCCAGATGTCGTTATAATACATATGCGTACTAAATTTCAAATGAATATCTCAATTTTAATTTATCAACCCTTTTCATATTGGAGTAGGGTTGGTGGGGGGCTGAAATATATTATTAAAAAATCTGAGGCCTTGGCTTCTAGTACATACACCGAATTTCAAGTTTCGGTACTCATACCAGCTTGTTTTACTTATTTCCCCCTATTTACCCCTAAATAACCTCCAACCCTTCAACGGAATCATCTCAAAATACAATCTAGCTCCAGATGTCGTTTTAATTCATACGTGTACCAAATTTTAAATGAATATCTCAATTTTATTTTATCAACCCTTTTAATAATGAAGTAGTGGGGGTTGAAAAATATTATAAATAATCTGAGACCTTGGCTTCTAGTACATACACCGAATTTCAACTTTCTGTAGTCTTACCAGCTTGCTTTACTTATTTTCCCCTATTTACCCCTATTTAACCCCAACCCTTCAACGGAATCATCTCAAAATATAATCTAGTTCCAGATGTCGTTATAATACATACGTGTACCAAATTTCAAATGAATATCTCAATTTTAATTTATCAACCCTTTTCATATTGGAGTAGGTTTGGTGGGGGTTGAATAAAATTATAAAAAAATCTGACGCTTTGGCTTCTAGTACATACACCGAATTTCAAGTTTCTGTAGTCTTACCAGCTTGCTTTACTTATTTTCCCTTATTTACCCCTATTTAACCCCCAACCCTTCAACGGAATCATCTCAAATTATAATCTAGTTCCAGGTGTCGTTATACGTGTACCAAATTTCAAATGAATATCTCAATTTTATTTTATCAACCCTTTTCATATTGGAGTAGGTTTGGTGGGGGTTGAAAAATATTATAAAAAAATCTGACGCTTTGGCTTCCAGTACATACACCGAATTTCATGTTTCTGTACGCTTACCAACTTGTTTTACTTATATTCCCCTATTTACCCCAAATTAACCCCCAACCCTTCAACGGAATCATGTCAAAATATAATCTAATTCCAGACGTCGTTATAATACATACGTGTATGAAATTTCAAATGAATATCTCAACTTTATTTTATCAACCCCATTAATGGGGTAGGGGTGGTGGGGGGTTGAAAAATATTATAAGAAAATCTGAGTCCTTAACTTCTAGTACATACACCGAATTTCAAGTTTCTGTAATCTTACAAGCTTGCTTTACTTATTTTCCCATATTTACCCCTATTTAACCCCCAACCCTTCACCGGATATCCTCAAAAAGCAATCCAGTTCCAGATCTCGTTATAATATATACGTGTACAAAGTTTTAAGTCAATATCTTAAACCGTTCTGGAGAAAACGTGCGGACAAAAAAAAGTTACAGACAGACCGACAGACCGACAGACAGAAAATTTTTTTCGCTCAAATTTAAAATCTCGACGTTTCATGACATTCTAAACCTATTTCACGAATAAAAATTTTTGAAAATTTTTTTGCGATTACTATACTTCCAATCCACTACGTGGATGTGGAAGTAAAATGAGTTGCTGGAGCAACGAATAGAGAATGTTCACAGACGTTTTTAACGAACTCTAATGATGGTGGTTGGTTAGTATATTGTAGAAATTATTATATATTATTATATCGCATAAAAAACAGGGTATGTTTCTTATTCAGAAAGTGATTTTACATTATTCAAATTGATACTTTCTAGGTCTGGTAGGTACGTAATAAGTTTTTTGCTTTAGGCAATTATTCTTCAAGAAATGGCCTCAACTAGGTTTCCTAAGATATAAACAATAAAATGTTGGTTACCGCCTTTTTCTGTTGGCTAAGAAAAAAAATAAGATTGGTAGTTGCAATTTTGTTTTGTTTTATTTGCACAATCCCTTCTCACTTATTTTGCAGAGAAAAAAATGCTCTGCAAGAACGATCTGACACTGAGTTGACAAAGTAACCGAGTTTTACTAATATTTCAGTAAAACCGTACACTCCCATACAAGGCGTGGAAACCTGAATCTCAATTTTAAAAAGTAATTAAAAAGGAATTGTTACTTTGACGAAAAGCTACGAGATAGGTGAATAGATTTTATGTACAAAAAACAATAAATAATGAAATTGTTAATTATTTTGATATTAGCAAAAAATTATTGCTTGCTCGACTAAATGTCAAGGGTATATATTTAAGATACACTTTTATTTTTTAACATTGAAAACACGTCATCACATGACATTTTTCAGAAAGCCAGTAACAGAACAACTGTTAGTTCATTGATTGGTGTTTCATTGAGTGCTCCTATACACTAGCTTTTAAGGAAGGAATCTGCAGATCTTTTACCCTATTGGAGAAATTATTTCAATGGAAATTTCACACATCACTTTTTTAGCCAATCAGAAGTTTGTTCTTGGTTCCGTTGCCATAGCAACCCAAAAAGTTTCTGGAAATTTTTATCCTCCCTGAGCGAAATTAATAAGTGGAAATTTTTCTGTCAAATTTGACACCTACTTTGCCATAAAAATACATATTTAGGTGTGAAATTCTCCTACCGAATATCCCACGAGCTTAAATTAATTTCCGGAAATGTTTCCTCTTTCATGCATATTATAAGAAAATTATCCCGCGGCAAAATATTCATGACCTCGAAAAAAATTCCGAAAATAATTTAAGCAGTAGGGAATATTATAGGTGAAAATTATCTTCTCAACTATTAAATAATTGAATGGGACAAATAATAAAACTTTAAAATGTAACAAAAACCTGTTGATATTTATGGTACCGTCGTGAGCAAAGAAAATAGGACAGTTGTTTTTTTCTAATGTAAATATGTCTCTATTTGAACGTGTAATAAGTAGCCGAAATAAAGCAGTTAGCACTTTTATTATATTTTTTATTCTAATGCTATAGTTATTGCTAAAGCAGAAAATGAATTGTCAATGAGACATATTGCACTGCGTTATAACATTAACAATAATTTTGTGTTTAACGTTTTAAAAATCGGTAAAGGTATTTACACACAACTTCCCTCGTTATTTGTGAATGGCGGTTACTCTAAAAAATGATTAATTGCGAAATGACATTAAGAATAATAATCGGAATATAGTTATTGCTATTATTACAAAGAAAACCTGATAACTTTTGGTCAAAAAAATATAGAGAGTACTCATCCAACAGCAAAAGTTCAAAACTAAATAACATGTGCCAAATATGGAAGGATTTTGCAAATACACAAATGTCCACCATGACTGAATTATTTCTTGGGATCACCACCCTGTACATTTTTCAATAAAAGTGTAATAGGTGCATATGCTAAATATTATTGCCATCTGTCACATTTTCAATCCCACTTTCACGTAATGGAGTGGAAGTATAGTGGTGGTTAAAAAAAATTATTTTTTTGAAATTCTTCAAAAATGTTGGTAAAAAAATTTTCAATTTTTTTTTCTTCTGAAATAGTAGAATGTCATGAAACGTAGAAATTTTGAATTCGAGCAAAAGGAAAGTTTCCTTCTATTCTACAGTAGTGGTAAAAAAGTACAAATTTAAAAATGACGTATTTTTTTAAATAGGTTTAGAATGCCATGAAACGTGAAAATTTTAAATTTGAGCAAATGAAAAAAAAATTCCATCTATTTTAGTGGTAATAAATTTTTCAAAAATGTTGGTGAAAAAAATTTTCAAAATATGTTTTTCTGTAATAGGTTTAACGTGTCATGAAACGTGGAAATTTTAAATTTGAGCAAAAAAATTTTTTTTTTCATTATTTATTCCATTTAGATGATCCACCTTGTATATTTTCCAGTGAAAGTTCTACCATTTCTTCGCTGACAGTAGGGTCAACTACCTACCAAATTTGACTGCTCTCCGTCAAGTAGTTTTTTAGTAAATGCACCGACAGACAGACAGACGGACAGACGGAATTGGAAAACCTATATTTTCGTAATCTCCGTGATCTGAAACGTCAGAATCCGAAAAAATCTCGGAGGGTGATTTTTTCTCGAATACAATACTTCCCTTCGGTATGCGAGGGAAGTAAAAAGTGGAAAGTAAACGGTACGATTACTCAAATTTAATCATGATTAAATCATGAATCCAGACAACAAAGGATGTTCGACTTAACAAGAAACTAACTATTAATATTTTGTTATTGTACCATTTCTATTTATAACTTTTATAAGTCTGTGTGGCATAGAATTAAATAAACTTATACAATAATCATTAGTAATATTTTCCCATGCACTTACTACTTCCAGTAATTCTTGGGCTCACAATTCGTTCTTGGATACTTCTTACGAGTAGTCTCCATACGCCTTCCACAGGGTTAAGATCTGGACTATGACTGGGCGAGTTAAGAACATTAATGTTGTTATCTTGAAACCAGTTAGTCACGGTATATGCAGTATGAACTGAACAATTATATTGTTGAAATATGAATTCATTATTAGATAATAATTGACTCTAAGCAAAGCTTACTTTGCTATATATCAGATTAAACCATATTTAAATTTGCAAGGCATTCTAAATGTCTACTATGCACTAGTTTATAGCCACATATCGTATAACATTACCACATGGGGTTCTGCAACAGAAAGTAAAAGGGTTTTCATCTCTCAAAAGAGGATCATTAGATTAATCTTTAATTTAGATTGGCTAGAAACTTGTAAATACACTTAATGAAATTCCAGCAGTACTCTGTATATTTATTTTAAAATGTATCACCTTCACGAAAAGAAATATTGATACTTTCATTAAAGTTAATGAAGAACATGAGCATCACACTAGCTATGGTTACTACCTACAACTACCTAAGCACAGAACTTCCACGTATGACAAATCCCCACATTATAAGTTTGTTTCTACCTGATAAGTTTCTATTAAATGAACTTATTGTTTGTAATCTGTGACGTGCCACATGTACTTTGGGGTCGTTTATAAAATACGTTCGCAAATAAGGGGTAGGGAGGGGTAGTGCTTAGCGTGACAATATGTGACAAAGGGGACGGGGGGTTTAAGGAAATTTGACGTTCGTAATTAATCAATTTTATTTTAATTTTTCTCTTAACTTAGCCGTTTTTAAAATTTTTTCATTACCAGAGAAAGTCATTCCGAATTACTAAAAGCCTATAAACAGGCTCGTGGAGAGGGGTGGTGGGTGTGTTTCCTTCCGGGCTCGGGGGTTTTTGAGGGGCCCGCATATCATTTGAAGTTAGTGAAGCATTTGCATTAGGTGAAATGAGAGAGATATACTTTTAAATGATTAGCGTAATGTAAATGACAATAAGGTTTGAATGACTAAATATGAAATTCCTGCTCACCCGTTTTTCAGAAATGCGACAGAGATAAATGTTAATTTTAAGTGATATCACCCCCCCTCCCCGGTCTTTAAAATTTTGACCGAGGAAAGGATTCAATTTTAAGGAGGAGTATAATCGCCTTTCGGCCGAGGTAAATATTTAATTCTAGGGAAGATCATCCGCCCCCGCGGTTCGAAATTTTTGTTAATATAAATAATTTATTATCAGGAATGCCACCCCCACCGCTCTTCGTTCGAAATTTATATTTAAAATTGCTGGGAGTTGTATGTTACTACCCCCCAGGCCCCGATTTTCACTCGACGGCCCTGCCTGTAAATAAACATATGGATAGTCAAAAATTAATGTTTCACTTATTTATTTACTTATGTGGTCATAAGAAATATTTTAAATTATTCATCTGTATACTATTCTTAATCACAAGAAATCGTTTATGGGGGGGAGGTCTAGCTTTTGTGACGTAATTTTGTGACAACATTTGTAGGGAGTCGCTGAAAGTATGACTTAGCGTGACGAAGGGGGAGGGAGGGATCCAAAAAGGTGAAATTCTGAGCGACGTGTTATGTGGACGGCCCATTTTTATTATCTTTGGCCAATAAATCTGAATAAATAAATAAATAAAACAGAAGGGAGCATAATATTGTCTAAAATCCTAATATACGTTTCACTATTTAATCGTTCCTCAATATGCCACAAAACACCAAGACGACGTGCCGACATCCAAGCCCACATGTTAACGGAAAATCTAAATTAATCTCATAGAGCCATTGGAACGGAGATCTGTACGCAACGACATAGTTCGGGATAAAGTCCAAACAATAAATCTGATGTTTTTAGATAGTTGTGTAATTGAGATGATCGCCGAAATTATGCATCAGAAGTGTTTCAATACCTCATGAGCTTTGACCTTGGTATGCGCACCGGTATAGCAAATAGCACATAGAAGTGTTTCAAAACCTCATGAGCTTTGATCTTGGTATGCGCAATCTACTATTTCCTATACCGGTTTGGGAGAGAAAACAATAGAAAAACGTGCTAGAATTTTTCGCCTCCACCTCCTTTATAACTGCACTTGCGCAAAGATATCCTATCGTTACTCACTAATGAGATATTATTTGGGACTATTGTAGGCAAGGTAAAATGATTCTTATTGACTTTTGCTGCTTTTTGGTCGTACTATCCTATTAAAGTTTTGCCTGTTCATAGGTAATGTGTTCAAGTGTACTCCAAAGGTCCTCATTTAATGTTAAAGCTAACTCCAAATGTAGGTTATACAGAACAATATATGTCCTTGATGGTATGTGTGTCTTACTTACCCTCTCTCTCTGGCAATGTGTTCAATCTTGATAAATATTGGCGTAGCTTTCTACTTATCTCTACAGAGTCGTAGGAATGCTTCTCGTCTTATTCCTTGCTTGTCCTATCTTCTGGTTTTCAAGTAGATATCCTCTTCGTAGAGGCCTCCAATAGTAGAATGTAAGCTCTCACGGCCATTGTCCAACAAAGTGGTTTCTCCCTGGTGTTGGCGTGGTCGTCTTTTGTTTGACGTTTCACTAACCATGATATCAGCTGGCAAATAAGAGGTTGTTTATTTTTGTAGGGACGATTTGTGTTTACCATTTTTAAGAAACATGGACGTGCATGAAATATTGGCTGTTGTTTTCACGGGACACTTTGCAACGTTTATTACTATGTTCTATCACTTCACCATCTTCACTCGTGTTCAAGAATACCAACTAAGAGAAGGGGATGAGAGATTGTTGCCCGTGGAACGTTCTCCTTTCTTGCCGTCAAGAATAGGATGACAGTAGTTGCCCATTTTTTCTGATGAAGCGTGCATTCATCTTTTAGGGTACGTCAATTCACAATATGCGAATGTGGACCAATAATAATCTGCATATTTATATTGAATCCCTACTACCTCCTCAAAAATTTATATTCGGATGGCAGTTTCTCGTAGGAGAATAATTAGGTCTGTTTTTCAATTTTACCGTGAATGCTGAAAGGTAGAAAAACAGCATGACACATAATAAGCAAGTTGAGTTTCCTTCAAGGTTACCTTGTTTACCATTATAGACTATTTTGTTATCCCTTACTTCAAAATATATAATTTTTAGAACTCCTGTACCTAAATTGCAAGAACTGGAACGAAGAATTCTTGAATGTACAACCATAACACCGTTAATACTGGAGTAAGCTTTCCGTAGCATGAGAAAACGCATAAACTTGTGCATTGAACCTGGTGGGGGACAATTACTTCCACGTAGTGGATTGGAAGTATATTAATCGTAAAAATATTTGAATATTTATTTTTATTGAAATAGGATTAGAATGTCACGAAACGTCGAGATTTTACATTTTAAGGACAAATTTTCTTCTGTATGTCTGTCTGTATGCCGATCCATCGCACAGTCGGCCAGATAGCAATTCTAGCAAATAAAAAATAAAATACTCAGAGGCAGCGTTTTATATCTTTTCTTTGCAATGAAAAATTATAAATGTAGAATGAACATCGTAAAAACGGTACACTTTCACATATAAATCACTTAGACACTTAAGTGCATATTTGTGGAAGAAAGTCAATTAGCTTACTTCATACATAATGAATTATTCAATCAGAATTAAAATTCATACTTTTAAGCGAAAATTTTCATATATTATAACATTCATTTTGATTCCAATCTATATCGGAGTCCTAAGAAATGCCAAAATCATCGTCAGCATCATGATCGGAGTCAGAATCAATCATTTCAGGTGGATGCATCTGAAGTGCAGGATCTGCTAATAACTTAAGGACTTCCTTCTGTAGTACATTTTCTTCCCTCCAGATTGTTGACGTGGAGTTTATAGGATCAAAAGAATACAGTAAAGCGTGAAACAGATCTTCCATAGTTTTATCTCTGGACGTTTTCCGTGTATGTAATTCCCTGCATTTCCTAACATCTTTGCTTCTGGATTCTAAAGCTTCCTCTGACAACATTCCTATGGAAAGAATAGCTTCGACCGTGAACAAGCAGAGCCAAGGCTTCTTCTGGTGTATATTTCGTAGCCGCTCGCTTTGGCTAGTTTGCTGTGATAGTTTGTTATCAGCACAGCATTTCTTTTACCATTCTTAAACTAGTTCTAGTCGCGAATGATAACTGATGTGTAGTATACGTTTCAAGTAGAGGTAAAACTTTTTGCATTTTGGACTGATCACCCACCTCACAAACTTCTTTGATGATCAAACTTCTGTTCGTCCTTTTGGGTTTTCAGTAGATATCACAACCGCAACATCATTCAGTCATTCATGATGCCGCGCGAGAAATACCTGGAGAGATCCACTACATTTCCGCTTGTCGGCAAAGTTACTGTTTATATTTTTGATTATTACTTTGGTTGTGTCCTCATATTCCATTAATTTAAAGTGCAGAACTTTAGCCAAAACTGCAGCACTTATGTTTATTATGTCATGTCCTTGAGGCCAAATATCAGAAAGTTCTCTTCGTGACACGGACATGGCACTGAAAAAAAGGCACTGTATTAATTATTTGCAGACCTATGCAGCTAAGCTAATAGTGGAACGAATTAAGATGAATTACAAAACATGAAAAAAAATAAACAGAGCAAATCTCTTCAAATCTATGAATTGCGGGTCTTTCAAATTCATAAAATATTATTAGTTGGTGTGATATGTCTATAATGAAAATTAAACAGTGTTACTTAGAGTTTACAACAAAATTATTAAAATGAAATGCGTTAAAATGTTGACTTTACCTCCACTAAAATATTTTAATGAATAGGTAATAAACAAAAGCACAGCGACACTTGCAGTGAAACACATAAAAGAACACTGACGCAGATTATGTTCCCTTTTATATAAATTTGAGAAGGCATTCCGAGAAAACTCTTACATTAGAGCATTAGATGTTGATACTTGGAAGATGAACAACTATTTGAGACCTAAATTAAGTAGAATGTTTATGATTTTGACAACACTGGTTTTGTGATTTATTATTTTCTAGAATTGTTATCTCACTTATCTGGCCTACTGTGTGTCTACTGTGTGTCCGTCTGTCTGTAACTTTTTTTGTGCGCGGTTTAAGATATTGACTTGAAATTTTATGCACGTATGTATCATAACGAGATCCTGAACTGGATTGTATTTTGAACATATCCGATGAAGGGTTGGGGGGTAAATAGGGGAAAATAAGGAAAAATAAGTAAAGCAAGCTGCAGAGAGTACAGAAATTTGAAAATCGATGTATATACTAAAAGCAAAGGACTCAGATTGTTTAATAATATTTTCCATCCCCCCACCACGCCCTCTATTATCAAAGGGATTGATAAAATAAAATTGAGATATTCACTTGAAATTTGGTACAGGTATGTATTATAACGACATCTGGAACTAGATTATCTTTTGAGATGATTTCTTTGAAGGGTTGGGGGTTAAATAGGGGTAAGGAAAGGAAAATAAGTAAAGCAAGCTGTCAGGAGAACACAAATTTAGAATTCGGAGTATATATTAGAAGTGAAGGCCTCAGATCTTTTTATAATATTTTCCATCCCCCCACTACCCTCACTCCATTATTAAAGGGGTTGATAAAATAAAATTGAGATATTCACTTGAAATTTGGTACAGGTATGTATTATAACGACATCTGGAACTAGATTATCTTTTGAGATGATTTCTTTGAAGGGTTGGGGGTTAAATAGGGGTAAGGAAAGGAAAATAAGTAAAGCAAGCTGTCAGGAGAACACAAATTTAGAATTCGGAGTATATATTAGAAGTGAAGGCCTCAGATCTTTTTATAATATTTTCCATCCCCCCACTACCCTCACTCCATTATTAAAGGGGTTGATAAAATAAAATTGGGACATTCACTTGAAGTTTGGCACATCAATGTGTTATAACCACATCTGTAATTACATTATAGTTTGTGATGATTCCGGTGAAAAGTTCGGGGGTAAGTAGGGCTAAATAGGGAAAAATAAGTAAAGCAAGCTGGTAAGTGTACAGAAACTTGGATTCGGTGTAAATACTAGAATCCAAAGCCTCTCATTTTATTATAATATTTTTTAACCCCTCCGTCACCCCCACCCCATTATTAAAGGGGCTGATAAAATTAAATTAAGATATTCACTTGAAATTTGGTACACGTATGTTTTATAACGGCATCTGGGACTAAACTGTATTTTGATATGATTCCTGTAGAGGGGGGGTAACCCCCACCTTTCAACTTTTCTACTTACGTAGAGGTAAACAGGGGAAGTGAGTAAATGAAGCTGGTAAAAGTACAGAAACTTGAGATTTGGTGTATGAGTTAGGAACCAGGGTTTCCCTTATCATATTTTTCAACCCCCCCCCCCCTCCTCCCCACCAATTCCACACAAATATTAAGGGGGTTGATAAAATGAAATTGAGATATTCACTTGAAATTTGGTGTACACATATGTTATAATGGCATATGATTGGGATGATTCCGTTAAAGGGGTGGTGTGTAAACTAAGGAAAATAAGCAGAGCAAGCTAATAAAATTCCAGAAACTTCATTCTTGACGTATATGTTAAGAACGAACTCTTCAAGTATTATTAAGATTCTATGACCAGTTATTTCCACGTACTAAAGTGCAATTATAGTCAAGTGTCTTGTATGGAAAATCTGGATGTGGAAGTAATAATTCCTTAGGAAGCAGTTTTTTAACAGTTTCCTTAATTCTCTTTTCTAATAAGAAAGACTTTAGGAATCTTAGTTTAGTTTATTACCATTTTATCTCTAAAATTAAAAACACGTGCATATTATTGTAGATGATGTCATTGTGGCACGTCTTGAAAAACTTTGACATGTCATTACCATGGCATAAGCTAAGACAGTAGATTTTAATGACTATCTGCGACCAAGATCATTTTTGATACCACGGTGTATGCAATATTGTAACAATAACGTTCGACGACTTCAGTAAGGCATATAATTTACCCGCACCTTCATTGCCCTTTAACCGGTCCCGTTTTCAACTATTGTATTCTCACCGTGTGATTGTTTGATTAGTTTGATTAGTAGTCGCTAGTTAGTCACAGTAAACCACATTTGCTTTTAACAAATCTTGTATTAATTATACTTCAATTATTGTGGTAAAGAAATACATTCATTATTATAGATATTAATGGTGAAACATTCTTCGTAAGAATGCTCAATAGAGTTCTAGATGAAGGCCGGAACTACTCTAATTAAGAACATTCTACTTCGTACATGATATAAGCAAACAGCACGAGTTTCAACTGATACACGTTTTGCGACTAATATTTCACTGTTAATACCATAACTGTTTGCAATTAAAAAGGTACGTTAATGATTATCAACAAAGCTATTATAATATGCTTTAATTGAAGCACTCAAATCTGTCCCCGGGAGGGCTAAGAGGTAACAATTAAGTTTAAATTTAAAGAGCAGAAATATTAAGATCTATTTTATTTCATTGATTAAAATTTATGCTAAAATAATTATAGATTGCGTACAAATAAGAGATAATTACTCTTGCTTATGATATTTAGAGCAGTTATTAAATTTTGTAGTGAAATATCAATATGACTGACTCATTTGCACTATAATTTTTAAGGTATAAAACTTTCATTTATTTTAATGATTATGTGTACTATTTACACATATACCAAGCAAATAAAGGTTTTGACGTATGTAAATTAATAGCGCAATGGATTTGGGGGGGGGGGAGGTAATGAGAAAGGCTTCACATTTCGTGAGCCGAAAACTTTCACTTGTATGAATGTCTTTTATCAACAATTAGAGCTGAAAATCGGTGGTCGCAAAATAATGGAAAAACTATCGGTCGTCAAGGGAAGTGATTTGAGTGCAATTAAAATCCCTACATTATGAGAGTTTCCAAGTTAACAATTTAATTCCTGGATCCGGATAAATCCGCAAAAATTTTTCGTGATCCCAGCGCGGGAACCGAATATTTACGCAAGGCCATATTTACACTGTAGTTCATATCTGTTTTATTTTACATTTATTTTGTGAAATTCTATGTTTTCTTATGTTTTTGAAAAAAATAAATGTTTATTTGATTGATTATTTGAATTTACATGGCTAAATGAAGCGTGTATACGCGCATAAGTTTACCCGAACCGTACAGTTCCGCAAGGGTTAAAATCGCTCCAGCCGCACAGTAAAAAAATATTGCAAAAAGACCTGTAACGAGCTCTGCAACCAATAGTTTTTCCAGTATTTAAGAAAACTGATTCTTCTCTCTAATTGTTGATAAAAAACGATAATGCAAATATTTTTTTTTTACTCACAACATGAAAAGCCTGTCCCATCCTCTTCCAAAGCCATTTTGCAAAAAAATTGCGGCTAGTAATTTATCTAAAACTTCTGTCTATTTCCCCTTCATTTGTCTTGCCTAATTGGCAAAAGCTTTATTTAGATGTTTAGTACGCAAAAAATACAGAGTCTTAATAGGTCAAATTCTAAAAACTTAGATCTGTTACTCAGGTACATTTTAGTTCTTTAAAGAATTATTTAAGATTAAAAATATTCCTTTTTGGGACAAATCTGTCTCTATTGAAATACGTAATAATATACGTTTCAATTGGGCAGGGGGGCATTTGTGACGCTGAAGAAGATTCTGTCCTTAATTTTTAAAAAATGAAAAAATTTAACCACCTTTAAAAAATCGGCACCAAAAAATTATTTAATAAAATCCCCAAATATTGCATTAGAAATGTAAAAATTTGACTGCCTTTTCCTTCACGTCGAAAACAACCGTCTATTGACACATATTAGTGAATAACAACAAAACATCCGAATAAATAATCCACCGATTTAATCATTATGTGTTGCTTACTTAGCAAAACCACCTTGTTATATATACAACGCACAGTGCGTTGCATTTGATGTAAAATAAAATAACAAAGTAAGGCGAATCCAGTGTTTAATTGTTTGTTTATTTTTTATTAAAAAGGAACTCAATATATTATTTTCATATTCATACCTTTACACTGATCCAATAAACCAACAAATAAAAGAACTTGTGCTGAATCCACGAATATCTAATTAATGTTGCATATATTGATATATCGTCAACAAAACAGTCACTACTTGAGACTGAAAACGGCCACTAATTGATATGTACAGCAAAGATGCATACGATATGATGGGTGAATAATAAAGACAATTGAAAATATAATTTTGTATCCCCTGACTAATTTAATAAATCAGTGCATCAGAGATAACACATTTCCATCAATTCTTAAATTGTCAAAGGACATTCCGATTTTTAAAAACAGTTCTGCAAAAGATGTGTCGCACTGGTGGCCCTATTTCTTTAGTTCCAATATTGGCGAAGTAGCTATTTCGAAGTAGCTATAAAAATACAAATTACGAATTTCTTCAAAGAAAGCGATCTATTTCACTCTGGTCAATTCTGGTTTAGGAACAAGCTCTCTACTACACTAGCAATTAATAACTTAACTCAAATTATTTTACACAATTTTGAATTAAGCAATATAACTAGTGGAACTTTCTATGACTTAACCAAGGCCTTCGATTGTGTATCCCACAATATTTTCTTGAATAAATTGGTATAATTTTGATCCTAGTAACATACATACAGTCATATCTTTCAGGTAGGACCCAATATGTTTCATACAATAGTAGCAGCTCTCAGCATACCACAATAAAAGATGGCATACCGCAAGACTCGGTACTCGGCCCGGTATTATTTATCATTTATATAAATGACCGTGCCAACTGTGACAAAAACAGCTCTTTGATATTATTTGCTGATGATATCACCGCTCTCAACTATGATAGAAACCCAAATCAACTAACAGAGAAAGTTATGAGTACTCAATCGAGCATCAAACAATGGCTGCTTGCTAACAAGCTGAACTTAAATCAAGAACAGACGCAAACAATGAACTTCGTCATATAAATGACACTCAGACCGTAACTGATAATGTAGTCAAGTTTCTTGGAGTTTATATTGACCCCATACTTAGGATAAGCATGTTTCTAATCTATCAGTAACTTTTTCAAAAAAGGTATTTCTCTTAAGAAATTTAGCAAATACGGTTTCGAAAAATACGCTAGTATCAGCTTACTGCGGCACTTTTTATTCTAGCATGACGTATGCTATTTTAAACTGGGGACACTCGTCTCACAGTTCAAACACTTTTAGTCTGCATAGAAAGTGTGTTAGAGTCCTAGCGGGTGTAAACTGTAAAGGCGATTGTCGTGAATGTTTTAAAGATCTTAACATTATTACTTTACCATCGACTTATATACTGGAATATTATCTACTGTACATCAAACGTAACATCATTGAGTTTGACAATCGGGAGTTATATACTTATCCTACGCGTTTTAAAAGTAATATAAAACATAAATTTCTTCAACTTTCAAAATCTAGAAAGGGTACTGGCTATCATTGCATAATTCTTATTAAATAAATTACCAGACCGAATAAGAGTCCTAGAATTAAACAAATTCAAACAAAAAATTAAGCAGTACCTTAAAAGAGAAGTTTTTTATAATTTAATGAATATTTTAACGAATCATTTTTGGACATCTAAGCCTACCCTTCTGTGTATAACATTTCTCACAATATTTTGAAAATTATATCTATTTATATTTATTTTCAAGACAATCTGTGTTGTTGGTGTATTGTTCGTAATTTTACTGAAATATGTTTATATTCCTATTATTCGATTTTACTTCTACATCCACGTAGTGGATTGGAAGTATAGTAATCGTAAAAAAAAAATTATTGTTGAAATAGGCTTAAAATGTCATGAAATGTTGAGATCTTAAATTATCAGTCTGTCTGTCGGCCTGTCTGTCGATCTGTCTGGTCTGTCTGTTGGTCATTCTGTCTGTAACTTTTTTTTGTGCACACGTTTTCTCTGGAACGGTTTAAGATATTAACTAGAAATTTGGTACATATATGCACTATAACGAAATCTGGAACTGGATTGTTTTTTGAATACATCCGGTGAAGAGTTGGGAAGTAAATAGGTGAAAATAAGTAAAACAAGCTTGGCAATAGTACAGAAATTTAGGACTTGGTGTATACACTAGAAGCGAAGGCCTTAATTTTTTTTTGATATTTTCCATCCCCCCCCACCACCATCAATCTACTATTAAAGGGATTGATATAGTAAAATTGAGACCTTTACTTAAAATTTGACACTCTTATGTATTCTACCGACATATGGAACTAGATTATGTTTTGAGATGATTCCGTTGAAAAGTTGGGTGTTAAATAGGGGTATATAGGCGAAAATAAGGAAAGCAAGCTGGTAAGAGTACAGAAACTTGGGATGTTGCATATACTAGAAAGGTAGGCCTCCGATTTTTTATAATATTTCTTAACCTCGCGCCAGCCCCACTCCATTTTTAAAAAGGTTGATAAAATAAAATTGAGATTTTCACTTGAAATTTGGTACACGTACGTATTATAACGACATCTGGAACTAGATTATATTTTGCGATGATTCCGTTGAAGGGTTGGTGGTTAAATAACTCCTGAAATATAGTTGCCAAATCACCTATAACTTGAACGCCATACCCAGGGACAGGTAAGCAGAGCCCGTACATTGAATTTATCCATCAATATCGCGATGGACAGGCAATACATTCATCAATCAATAAGATATCCTATCTTGGCGCAAAGCAGAGTAAAATTTTTTAATTTACCAGAAACGTCATTAAATTTCTACCGAAGACACGATTTTTAATTTAATTTATTTTGTTTATTCTAATAGGTACTCAAAAATTTGAAGTACGGCTCTGTAGGACTGTCTCAGCAGGTAAAAGTACCAACTTTAATATTATAATTATTTATAATCTTTTTATTGGCATTAAATATGTGGAGACAACTATAGGGCGGAATTTTTCCATTTTTCCTCACGTTTTAATTTTTTTGCCATATCAACAGAAAAATGGGGCAATATGGAACACTTAAATGTAAAAAAGGATGGAAATCTGATACATTAAAATTATATCCAACAGTTTTATTTTTAATTTCCTGAAATTAAGTTCATTCATTTTTTATTTCACACGAAGTAATCTGTGTAAAATGTTGGCAAAATAATAGAATCTTTTAACATCTTTATTGGACAATATACATTCGAATAACTTGATTAATGTTCACATTATCTGTTCCTACCTAAAAATGTGCATATATATAACAATCTGTATACAGCTCAATTATTTTTAACAAGAATTTTGTTAAGTCTGCTGAACACAACCTTAATAAGTCACGACTGTCAAAGTTCCTTCAATAAAGTGTATCAGTAGCCGACAAGAAAATTTCTGGTAAAATATTTATTAATATTAATGGAAAGTATTGACGTAAAATAATTATGTATCGATTAAATTTGGCCTATATCAATATTTATTTAACAAAAATGTCTGCGCAATTTTGTGAAAGGAAGAATTACCTTAATTATAATTTTCAATGCTCGTTCAAAAACTCACTATATATCCATTAAGAAAATGTAAATAAATATTTGAAAGAATTGGTAGTAATTGATTTTATCATCCACTGCACTACATAACCGCCTTTAAACCTTTCATTTATGCTAATGACGAGACAAATGCGGATACAACGTTATTGCTCATTTTCTACTAAGAAATAATCTTGATATATTCACGGTATATGTAGTATACGAGACAAACAAGATTGCCGTCCACCCAACTGCATTACGCAAAGGAGACTTATGTACTTCACGTGTCTGTATGTAAATATGTGTGATATATGTATATATGTCTAATTATGAGCTGTGTCTGCCCGGCATATGCTGTCGAACTTTTCGTGCGAACAGTACCAAATCTCTTTCTCATTAGCTAGCTTTTTGGTGTCATCTACACAAAGTTTCGGTGGTCTATCTCTACACCTCTTGTCATCTGTTTTTGCCTGAACAATCAATTGTTGTATATTGCTCTCTTTCCGGTTGATGTAGTCAAAAAACTAGATTGCCTTTGAAAAAATACGATGCATCTTCGCTTTGAGTGACATGTTTATTGGAGGACCGAACTTTGGGTGCGATGAACTATCCAGGGACCCTATTTTTGCTGGCGAGAGGAAAGAACGTTCCCCGAGGAGCAATTCCTCATCGCCTTCTCTCGGGAGATTTAGTCGGTATTCTTGAACACGAGTGAACATGGTGAAATGACAGAACGTTGTCGTAAACGTTGCCAAGTGTACCATGAAAACAACAGTCACGGCGAATTGCGTTTTTTTAATTATAGAATGGGCGATCAAACTGTGAAATGTCGTATTTTCCTTCTGAATGACTGAACCCACAATTTCCACAAGTTTTGAAATGCATTTTTAGTCATCTTCCAATAACTCCTTCGCGGAAATAAATAATCTATTACTATTTCTGTGGATATAAGGATGCATCCAAAATCTTCTCTTTTTCTTTTTATTGTTAGGGTGACGTCGTTCCTTTGACATACGCTCAGTGTACAGATCTTTAGATTATCGCTACACCTATGACGAAAAGCTCTGTGTGCGGAAGGTCTATTTCCACGTCTGATTTCAGTAGTGAAGGTTCACGTTTATAATCCTGTTGCCTCAGGATAATCACCCGCGAAAGCTTTTCGAAGTATTGGCGCCAATCCTCAATTACTTGATCCCTGTCAGTTCTTAGTATATTGGCCCAGTCCTTAATTAACCACGTTTTGGGTTTAAATTTGTGTGTAATCTCACTTATTGTTCGGAAAAGTTCCTCGCTATTGTTATGAGCAACATGCGACTCCAGTTCTTGCGTCTTCGACAAGTCTGAATTCTTCACATTAGTCTGTTACATTCTACCGAATCTAAAACATCGGTGACACCTTGAACCTTCAAATAATTCCTGGCTGGTATTTGCGTTAGTGTTTTAACAGTTGTCCACATTGTTTCACATTTTTACGAATCTCACTTTGTGTTCCTGTTGCCGCCCGTGTGATGTTCTCTTTTAGAAAATCCTAAAAGCTATTTGAGTCTTCGTCATGGAGTGAGTTGACCTCATTTATGCATTTCCTGAATTTGTTTTGAAGTGGCCAGACATGTGTGTATTTTCCTTCGACACATTTTCAGCTTCAGTGAGAAAGTGAACATCAGCAGCTGACGGTTTGAACCACAGTAAGCATCAGGTAGAATTAATTGTACAGAGCGTCATTGATGATCGTCACCAAGTTCTCATCATAATATAATCAAGCATTTCATAATCAACCGCTAGGTTACAGCCTAAGATATTGTTGAAATACAGTATTAACTATCGTATAGGTACTATCAGGAATAAAGCATACTGCATTTTTCTTTCATATTTTTGTATTGCAAGGAGAGCGACACAGAGACAGACAAAACATTGCAGCTCTCTTTTCATCTGGGTTTAACAACAAATTATTGACCTTGTCTCTATGTGCCTCTCTGACTAATTGGTAAACCTGAGACTTTGGTGCAATCATAGAATATATACAATTCAGATAATTAATGTAACTTTTAAACTGATGGTCTCCAGCTCCGTCAAATCCACTACATATTATACTCTCCTGCGGTATTAGCAATTAAATGTGTTTCTTAAGTGACCTTATTGGACATATCCTTCCTTAATTCGGTACTACTCTAAGTCAAGAAATTTGTTTTTACTAAAATATCTCCAAATCTGCATCATGTATGTATTGAATTAGATTAATTGTTTGGAAATATACAATACTAAAGTGTATTTTTATTTCTAATATTTCAAATCCAACTCTCAAAATTTGTACATTAATATAACATGGTCTTCCTAGCCTATTAGTTCTTATCGTATGGCTTCAGAAATTAATTTAGCTGCTTCCACACTCATTCCCAAATTCGATTAATATTTCAAGCTTCTTGAAATTGGGAAATAATATGGATTATTATTTTTATGATTATATTTATAAAAGTTACTGCACTGATCAATGCTTGTCAAGACTAATCCAATAAAGGCATTAAATATAATGACTTTAAAGTGTTCTAAAATGCATTTAACAGTCGTAGTTCCTTAGAGGAATAAAAAAAATGATTCCTATTATCAAATAATAATTAATAGCTTTGTGAAGGTAAAGTACGTCTCTGATTAATGTACACAATAAATTTTTAACGAGTGAAGGGACAAATCAATATCAAATCAACGTAGAATAATTCTCTTGTTAGCTTAAGGTAATAACAATCAAATAAGGAAATTTTCTTATGAAATTCACAGTATGCACTTTCAATTTTACGTTTATTACTGCAAAAACTACATGACTTGACTGCATAGTTTGGCGATTTTGCTAGTTATTGATATTGCAATTCCATACTAATAAATTCTCTTATGCAATACATAATATAAATGCGTTGTTCAGATTGAACCGAATAAAACAACTTGACCTGTTCTTGGATCAATGCCAACGTACAGATAAAATTTTCATAAAGTAAGTTTGTCTTGATATACAAGACAAACTTAACGAGGCGAATAGCTGTAATTCACGGATGCGTCGCATTAACAGTTTACGCCTACAATATATATCAATAGCTAATATAGCATTGCCTTGAATATCATATTCCAATTTCCTTTCCTAAAAATTAAATTATTTTAGTGACTCTTGAAAATGTACTTAAAAGACAAAAATATAAATTATTCTATAATTAGTTGTTGCCATGGATTCCCAAACCATTTACAAAGCTTTCGATTTTCCTGAAAGCTAATTTCCTTATGTCCTCAGACGTTAATTATACGTTTTCAAGTTACTTTAACCTAGTGCAGATTAATATCTTACATTCTCAAAATAATGTTCCACAGTCATTACTGCAGTATGGCGATATCTGCATTTATCATTTTCTGTCTTGCCCATACTTTCCAAATAGCATCGCGTGGCTTATTAGGGCGCCTGTTTTCAGCTCTAAGTTGGACTCCTCGAGATCTAACAGCTGTGTGGTATTCCTTATCGTTTATTTTTGGCGTGGATTATTCTTCTAATAAGGCTTCTTCTTTCCTTTTTCTTAGTTCCAATATCATCAAGTGAACAACCAGATTGCCTGATTTGAAGTTGAGTAACTGCTGCATCCTTAGGGTACTAAATGCTGCCACCTTCCTGATCTACAATCTATTCCATGGCTGCTGTGAGTCAGGAACACATTTCCTCTGTAATTTCCTTCGCTGCACTTCCTGAGGCTTTCCGTATGTTGATTTTTCTTCCACCACAACTGAGAGGTAGGATCAGCAGATTATTGTCGGTTTCAGACTTCAGATCTTAACAGCCTGCGGCAATTCCAGATAGCTACCTAGCTACTTACAAACCACTACAGCTGTAGTGGCTCTTGTAAATATTCTTTCTAAATGTGAAATGAAGTTATTGGCCCAGGATTACTCCGAGATTTTAATATTTCATTGTATTAACTCTACGGGAAAGGTACGTCTCTGATTAATGTACACAATAAATTTTTAACGAGTGAAGGGACAAATCAATATCAAATCAACGTAGAATAATTCTCTTGTTAGCTTAAGGTAATAACAATCAAATAAGGAAATTTTCTTATGAAATTCACAGTATGCACTTTCAATTTTACGTTTATTACTGCAAAAACTACATGACTTGACTGCATAGTTTGGCGATTTTGCTAGTTATTGATATTGCAATTCCATACTAATAAATTCTCTTCTCTCTCTCTACATAATATAAATGCGTTGTTCAGATTGAACCGAATAAAACAACTTGACCTGTTCTTGGATCAATGCCAACGTACAGATAAAATTTTCATAAAGTAAGTTTGTCTTGATATACAAGACAAACTTAACGAGGCGAATAGCCGTAATTCACGGATGCGTCGCATTAACAGTTTACGCCTACAATATATATCAATAGCTAATATAGCATTGCCTTGAATATCATATTCCAATTTCCTTTCCTAAAAATTGAATTATTTTAGTGACTCTTGAAAATGTACTTAAAAGACAAAAATATAAATTATTCTATAATTAGTTGTTGCCATGGATTCCCAAACCATTTACAAAGCTTTTGATTTTCCTGAAAGCTAATTTCCTTATGTCCTCAGACGTTAATTATACGTTTTCAAGTTACTTTAACCTAGTGCGGATTAATATCTTACATTCTCAAAATAATGTTCCACAGTCATTACTGCAGTATGGCGATATCTGCATTTATCATTTTCTGTCTTGCCCATACTTTCCAAATAGCATCGCGTGGCTTATTAGGGCGCCTGTTTTCAGCTCTAAGTTGGACTCCTCGAGATCTAACAGCTGTGTGGTATTCCTTATCGTTTATTTTTGGCGTGGATTATTCTTCTAATAAGGCTTCTTCTTTCCTTTTTCTTAGTTCCAATATCATCAAGTGAACAACCAGATTGCCTGATTTGAAGTTGAGTAACTGCTGCATCCTTAGGGTACTAAATGCTGCCACCTTCCTGATCTACAATCTATTCCACGGCTGCTGTGAGTCAGGAACACATTTCCTCTGTAATTTCCTTCGCTGCACTTCCTGAGGCTTTCCGTATGTTGATTTTTCTTCCACCACAACTGAGAGGTAGGATCAGCAGATTATTGTCGGTTTCAGACTTCAGATCTTAACAGCCTGCGGCAATTCCAGATAGCTACCTAGCTACTTACAAACCACTACAGCTGTAGTGGCTCTTGTAAATATTCTTTCTAAATGTGAAATGAAGTTATTGGCCCAGGATTACTCCGAGATTTTAATATTTCATTGTATTAACTCTACGGGAAAGGTTCAGTACTCTCTGTACAATTGCAATATGACCTTTTTCTTTATATTAACACAAACAGACTGCATAACCTTGCATCAAGGCTTGTTCTATTACAAGAGAAGCATAATTTTATTTTAAATGGTCGCTCTTGGTTACTACCTTCTTGCAATTCATTGTATATCAAGAAATTTCTTGTGCTTTCTAGACCTATCTGAAATCCTGACTTTGTAAATGATGCGGCTTCCTTTCTTAAAGGAATTTCTACCAATCCTTCTATGTTCATTATTGAGTCTTCTCACAACATAATCATTACAATTACTGGTGCCACTCCAATGACAAATTTGTTCTTGAGGGGTCCTTTCAAATCAGTGCCAGCAATTTACTGTGCCGCTTTTAACTATAACAAACCGTTCATTTATTGGTTCGTTCGATACTTATTTTAATGCTTAAAAGTGAACATTATCAGCGGTAAGCAAGTATTTTGAACTTGGTTTTTTCGGATTACACAGATTCTTCCAAATATTATACATGCCAATTGAAATTGTTGTTGACAGTATCAATTCTTGTTTACTTTCACCTACAGTGTTGATCACAAAATATTGGCCCATGATAATTTCCCAAGCTTTTTGCCCTAACTAAACCAAGAAATTACTCCAATCTTCTCAATGTTTGCTATTTTAATTTACTAGGAGGAGGTCTTGATACTGCTAATAATCTTTTTG
The DNA here is from genome assembly GCA_963583905.1 of Stenurella melanura. Classification (NCBI taxonomy): domain Eukaryota; kingdom Metazoa; phylum Arthropoda; class Insecta; order Coleoptera; family Cerambycidae; genus Stenurella; species Stenurella melanura. Next base: position 54,875,993 of record OY757312.1, read on the forward strand.
TTCCAAATAGTCGTTACCAAATTTTAATATATCAGTACAAGTATATTTGTTCAAACGCATATTTATTTCTTTCAAGATTTCATGAGCAATATTGAACGTGAATGTACTACTTAGCAGATAACTTTCATACACTCAGTATTCAATGTTTAACACGAAAATACAAGAAGCTATACCTAAAAAAGTATTTTTCAATAATATTGAAAGCAGGAGCCAAGAATATTATCTTTAAATGCTAGATGGAGCTATAGACTACAAGAAATATTTGAACATCTGTTATGTGTCAATTAAAACATATTTCAATAATGCATGAAGAACCGCTGCCTAAGGAATCACTATTTCCACATCCAGATTTTTGGTCCGTGGTCACTTTAAAGGAAACATCTTGACCATATTTGCACTCTAGTATGTGAAAATTATTTGTCATAGAATTTTAATAATATTTGGAGCAGATGTCATAGAAAAATGTGAGGCGTTGGTTTCTACCAAATACGTTAAAAATGAAGTTTCTAGCTTGGTCTACTTATTTTGCGCTATTCACAACCTACCACCTCCTACCCCTTCACCGGAACCATCTCAATCAAATGTCATTACTATATATACGTGTACTAATTTTCAAGTAAATATCCCAATTTTATGTTATCAATCCCTTTACTAATGGAATGGAGGTGGTGGGGGTTGGGGGATTGAAAAATATTAGAAAGAAATCTGAGGCCTTGATTTTTAGTATATAGGTGCACCAAATCCCAAGTTTCTGTACTCGTACCAGCTTGCTTTACTTATTTTCCCCTATTTACCCCTATTGAACCCCCAACCCTTCAACGGAATCATCTCAAAATATAATCTAGTGCCAGATGTCGTTATAATACATACGTGTATCAAATTTCAAGTGAATATCTTAATTTTATTTCATCAACCCCTTTAATAATGGAATAGGGGTGGTGGGGGGTTGAAATATATTATAAAAAATCTGATACCTTAGTTTCTAGTACATACACCGAATTTCTCTTACCAGCTTGCTTTATTTATTTTTCCCTATTTACCCCTAACTTAGTCCCCAACCCTTCAACGGAATAATCCCAAAATGCAATCTACTACTTAATGTCAGTATAATATATACAGGGTGTTTCACTTAAAAGTCCCCAGGCCATTATCTCTAAAACTAATAAAGATATTTTATTTTTGTAAATGGCAGATGATTGATACCAAAGAAAGGTTTAAATAACGGTGATTAGAATTATTCCTCAACAGCACACAGAGATGGCGCTGCGATGCAAAACTATTTTTTGATGGCTGGAACCTTGAAACATAAGTCATGTGATTAAACAATAATTTGTGAATAATTTTGATGATATAGAGAATTTACAAAAAACAAGCCGTTTTGGAGTTACATGAGTTTCTTTCATTAATGCCAGTACACGTGAATTTTGATAAATCCCTATAATTTATTTATTATTTATTATAGAATATTGGTTAGCAAACATTTTTTTTAAGATAAGGAAAGTGATATAATACACTATCATAAAATTATGTTTACCACTTCCGGCCAAACCGGAACTAACATGATGAACCAATATCCATATGTTCCTACATATTACATTTTTTTTCTTTCTAATAACGCTTCTAATAAAACGGCTCCCAAAACTTAAAGTAAGTAAGACAACAAAGAAAATACACACTAATTTAGAATGGGCTAAATTTATATTAACAATTCAGTAAAGAACGTAAACAAAAGTTTTATAAACAAACATTTAAAAACTATCGAAATATTATTAAAAATGAAATTAAACTAATTTCTTTCTTATTAGTAGGTTCTTATTATATTAAATGTTCAAAATTTCTCCCTACTTCATGAATACACATATTGTACCGTTTCAGTAACTCTTCATTGCAAACTTTTTGTAACGTATGTCTATTTATAGCAGCAACACTTGCATATATTTTATTATACAAATCGGCCATATCCTCAATGGGTTCAATGTACACTACACTTTTTAAATACCCCCAAAGATAAAAATCTAATGGAGTCAAGTCAGGTGATCGTGCTGGCCATCTGACTACTCCATTAGTACCAATCCATCTCTGAGGGTACATTTCATTAAGACAATCTTTGACTAGTACTGAGTTATGGGGTGGTGCACCATCTTGGTGAAACCAAATATTCTCCTCGTTATGAGGGATAGTCTCTAATAATCCTGGCAATACATTTCTCAAAAATATCTCATATTTTCTTCCATTTAAAGTCCCATGGAATAGATATGGTCCAATAATATATGAATTTAATATTCCACACCACACGTTAACTCCAAAAGTTACCTGATTTCGGGTCATTCTCATCCATCTAGGATTATTTTGTGACCAGTATCGGCAGTTATGCTTACTCACAACTCCGTTGTTGTGAAAACAGCTTTCATCGCTCCAGAGCACATTTTTTTAAAAATTTGGGCATTCTTCAGAAAGAACTGAAAATTCAGCTAGAAAATGTAGTCTTCGTTCATAATCACCAGGCCTTAAATGATGGATCAATTTTAATTTGTATGGGTGGTATTTATTTGATTTTAATATTCTATGGCACGAAGATATCGACAGATTAGTTTCCGATGCCAATTTCCGGAGAGAACATTGAGGATTGTTGACAACACGATTTAACACCAAGGCTGTATTTTCATCGTTTCTAACTGGCCCATTTCTGTTACGAATAGTTTTCTTAAAACTACCTCAGTTTCTTAAATTTTTAAACAGCATGATAAATGTTTTTTTATCGGGTGTAGGTCTATTTGGAAATCGTAAACAAAACAATCGTTTTGCTTGTCGGGAATTTCTTTTGCATTCACCGTATATTAAAATCATATTTAACTTATCTTCATTGGTGTATCTAACCATTTTTTAAATTTATTTTTTTTTATTGCCTTATTTGGATAAATTTGCTTTGAATTGTTTCTAAGTACACTATTTCTGTTTGAAACTATGATTGAAATGCACCAACTACAAACTTTGTTTAATAACTGTCAAACTTAAAATTAAATCAAAGCCTACTAATATCTCTTAAGTAGATTTTTCATTACCATTCTAAATTAGTGTGTATTTTCTTTGTTGTCTTACTTACTTTAAGTTTTGGGGGCCGTTTTATTAGAAGCGTTATTAGAAAAAAAAATGTAATATGTAGGAACATATGGATATTGGTTCATCATGTTAGTTCCGGTTTGGCCGGAAGTGGTAAACATAATTTTATGATAGTGTATTATATCACTTTCCTTATCTTGAAAAAAAGTGTTTGGTAACCAATATTCTATAATAAATAATAAATAAATTATAGGGATTTATCAAAATTCACGTGTACTGGCATTAATGAAAGAAACTCATGTAACTCCAAAACGGCTTGTTTTTTGTAAATTCTCTATACCATCAAAATTATTCACAAATTATTGTTTAATCACATGACTTATGTTTCAAGATTCCAGCCATCAAAAAATAGTTTTGCATCGCAGCGCCATCTCTGTGTGCTGTTGAGGAAAAATTCTAATCACCGTTATTTAAACCTTTCTTTTGTATCAATCATCTGCCATTTACAAAAATAAAATATCTTTATTAATTTTAGAGATAATGGCCTGGGAACTTTTAACTGAAACACCCTGTATACCAAATTTCAAGTGAATATCTCAATTTTTTTTATCAACCCCTTTAATAATGGGGTGGTGGGGGATGGAAAGTATTATAAAAAAATTTGAGGCCTTGGCTTCTAGTACATAGACCACATTTCGAGTTTCTGTACTCTTACCGGCTTGCTTTACTTATTTCCCCCTATTTACCCTCCAACCCTTCACCGGATATGTTCAAATAACAATCCAGTTCCAGATCTCGCGGACAAAAAAAAGTTACAGAAAGCCAGACAGACAGACAGACCGACAGACAAACAGACAGACGAAAAATTTTTTCCCTTAAATTTAACGTTAACGTTCCATGACATTCTAAACGTATTTCAAGAAAAAGAATTTTGAAATTTTTTTTAAGATGACTATACTTCCAATCCACTACGTGGATGTGGAAGTAAAATTATTTGCACATATTTTGTACTAGTAATGTTTATGAATACTTTATGTGCAACTTGAAAGTTTGAGATGAGAATGAGAGAACTTGTACAACTTTTAGATTGCTTGAAATTATTTGACAATAGAAGAGAATATTATATTTATTAAGAGATGCGAGGAGAGAGATGTCAAATGTTTATTTTAATTGTCTCATAATTTCTAACTTTAAACTGTAACAGATGTTTTGTTTATGACGTATTTCGACTCACAACGCAGTATCTTCTAATTAGTACTAAAGATATTGGCAGGTGTTTTGAAATTGACAGAAACAGTTTGTTTCGTCCTTACTTAAAATGTGTATCTTAGAATAAACTTTTTTTTTTTTTGGTATAAATATTATTATCATTCTGCTCCATGCGTGCATAGGTATATGGGCATGTGTGTATGCGTAACAATTAAGTAATTTGTTAATTTATATTTCAATTTTTCGGGGAATAATTTTGACATTCCTTTTTTTTTATTTACCGTTTTTTCCTATTCAATATTCCTCCTTGCCCCACTAGTGCGGTCGAGAAAGAAGAAGAAGTGAGTCGTCCTTCGACATTACAACAGACATGTGCGTTCAAAGTGTTTTCTTAAAATTTTTTAAGTTTCTATGGGACATCTAAAATCAGACCATACCTCCTCCATTTCACATCCCCACAAAAGGTGAGTCAAAATCCGTTATTCTGCAATTTTTTCTCTATATTTTTTTTGCGAATGTTCGCTATATGAGTTGCATCTGTTGCAACGAGACAAACCATGCCACTCCTACAGTCCGCTTTTTATTTAAAATTTTTCGAACGGAAAATAAGTGATTATAGATCACAGTTTATAGTGGCACGTCTCTTGGTATTTTTCCCAGATAATTACGTTATTATATTTTCAAAATGATGTTTAGTATACTAACATGTTTAGATTTAAATCAACACTCTATATCAAGAATAAGTATGATTATATGAGGGTTGCTAAATACCCAAAGTAATATTATACAATATTTCCGAAAGCAGCAATAAATGATATTATTCTTAAATATTGCTTTACTTTAATACATTCGATGATAAAGGCCAATACCCAATATCCTCAGAAAGTGAACATTTGGGCTGGAATTATAAATTCTCAAATTATCGAACCATATTTCTTTGTGACACATTTCTTGCAATATTTCTTAGTTCCAGAGTTAAAAATACTTTTCCCAGAAGATGACAATCCTAATGAAATTGATAGAAATATTTAGTATCAGCAGTACGGAGCTACACCACATTTTGTATTGGAAGTAAGAGCCTATCTTAATCAAGTTTTTCCCAGTAGGTGGATCGGTAGACGCGGTGAAATTGAGTGGCCTGGCCTGTCCGTTCTTTAGATTTAACCTCGCTTGACCTTACTGTACCTTACTGTATTTTAGTCATAGTAATCTTCGTGAAATAATTTATTTAATTCCTGTTACTACTGAAAGAGAACATAAACAAATTATTCCGTATTGTTAAGCATACCTAATTAGGATTACAAAAGTTTAGTTCTGCTGATGTTTCTAAAGCTTTAACTGTGTTGACCATTAAATTCTTCTTGAAACAATTGGGTCTTACGATATACCTGCCATTTGCAATGACTTACTTATGTCACATTCAAACAGTTTGATGCAGTTCAGGCATTGTTTTAGAAAATGATCAAATGAACTTCTAATTGATGTAGGTGTATTGTAAGCCAGTATGATGGGGCCACTGTTATTTATTTTGTACGTTATTATTCTCTTATTATGGCGCAAACGACATAACTATTATTTTTTGACAAACAGTTTTGAAGTGGTACTAGAACAGCTTGAAATTAGCTTTGGGTCAGCAATCCAATACTTCGCAAACAAAGTGCTTCCATTTAATTAAAATACAACATTTCTTGTGCAGTTTCACCTGCTTGCATCAAGAAATAATTCAAGTAGCACACTGTGTAAAATATACGTAAAGCTTAGATATTTTTTTCTATAATATGAAATAAATTTCCAAACACTTTTACAATAGTCGATGCAACTATTTTAAGGCTTCAACTAACGTGAACACAACATTCTGTTATGTCAAGTTTTGATTTTGCAAAAAAATCCCCAGTCAGCACAAGAACACGTGGAAACCTTTACCATACAATTATGATAATAGTTATTGTTGTAAATAAGTCACGAATTAGAACAAAGCCCCATGTATAAAATTTATATATCACGCAAAAGTGCATTGCACATATTTAATAAAGCTATAATTAAATAATTTAAAAATAAATCCGGAAGCGTGAATTTTCGTGAAAGGAATTTAAAAAGACTCGGGGTCAGCTAATCAAGTGTATTGTTCAAATTACTCTAAATTTAGCTATCTCATTAAAATCTCGTATATTACAGTTTATATCATACACACTGCTATATAATTATATCCGTTCTCTCAGGTTAACATTCTTTTATTTACGAAAAAAATGTTAATCTTTTTTATTTACTAAAAAACATATCACAATAATCACTCAATTGTCCGGTTACAGTATTTGCGAATATATCGAAATAGGTGTGACACAAAATTGTAACGAATGACATAATAGGATATTCCTTTAAATTTGGGTGATATAATATTTGGAATACTTAATAGAAAAACAAAGGATGTGTTTTTTATTTTTCTCAAGCACGCTGTAGAAATCCGTAAAAAGATTAAGCAAATGCACATTCTCAACATCACACTAATTCTTCTATACTTTTCTTTTTCGGACTCCCGGCTACATGAGTTTTCACTTCTAAATAGCGTCCGAGGAATCTACAAAATAATATATTTAACCAGTGTATTACTGGGAAAATACTCTACGCCTGTGACTTTTATCTCAAAGGATCAGTTAGGGACTGTATTTTTGACAAATTGCAGGAATAGATGTAGAAATATAGAAATAAAACGTTTTGGTGTATTCTGTTTCCTTTTTTAAGGCGTGATTTTGGGAAAATCTTGGGTGCTGAGTATGTTAAATACACAGCTCTATGAATACGTGTGTTATATTCATAGAGCTATCTATTTAACATTGTGGCAATAGAAGAAAGATTTTAATTTGCCCAAGTTATTCAAGTGTGGGTCACGTAGGAGTAACGTGGTTAGCATCACTTGCTAAACCTGGCTAGCACAGTAAAGATACGGAGAGCAAATAGGGCAGTGAGTACAAGGCTTGGGCGCCATGATTAACTAGTACAATCAAGGAAAATAAAAGCTAAAGATAAACAAACGACACATATTACACATATACAATAGTACTATCTGCAGCACTGGTAAGATTCAAATAATATCATGTTAGCTAATAACTAACCATTACGTTAAGCAAATTTGTACATAACGACAAAAAATTGACAACAAGGAATCGATACTAAGACGAAATATTTGTAAGAGCGACTTAAATATAAGTGACAAGGAATTAATGTACAACAATGGACATGTGGAAATAATCCCTTTTACATGTAATAATCAAAATTACTTATCTTTGTTCTAAGATCCTGATGAGAGAAATTCCTAAGTACGCCCCTGTTCTCCGATGGTAATAGATTTTTACCGCTGCGTAGTTAGATGGTTGATAACCTCCATTTTGCTCCTCTAGCGTGATGTCACATGAGGTGCCATTCCATTTTGGAGGTTGTGAAATTATAGAGAACGTGCTCGTACATAAATAATTTATCGCCGAGACGAAATTAAGGAAATTTCTTCGCCCAGGTTTTCGTTCACTTGGTAGAAAATCTTAAATATGCGTTGTGGCAAAAAAATTCGTGACAAAGAAAAACGAAATATTCTTATCAAAAAAGTTATTCTCAAGAAAACGTATACAAGAACTTAGTATCAAAATTGAACGTATATAATCTTGCTTAAAGCAATAGTGTAATATCAAGATACTTTATCTGTTACTTTAAAGAAAAACCCAAAACAAGGTTTTTAAACGTTAGATGATTTCTAACGATATATAGTTATTTAAAACTATTACCTTATACGTCTATTAGGTTTCTCCGTCCAAATATCCCCCTTAGAAGTTTAACAAAATTTCAAATATGTCCATGATGGCTCGAGTGAAAGAGAAGGAATTTAACCCGGCGTATCGTTAAATATGTTCCGGACCGGTAGTCACGTTGCCCTGCCCAAAAAGTAGTTCTCTTTTATTAATGGAATATTAAATTATATAAAGGATCTTTATTTGTGTTGATAAATCTACATGCTCATATGGCTAGTAGACTTTCTTATAGTTATAGTTTAATCTACTCAACTACATTTTAAAGTTAGTTCGATTTATTTATTTAATTTAATTTGAATATTATAGGGCGTGCGCCATCTATTATCCTGAGGCTAAAGCATAAGCTACTGACACTTTCTCATCTGTCATAGAAATAGATCGCAATAGTACCAGAGCATAGGAGAATAAAATTTTCGATTATTAAAAATGATCTAATAAATGCTAGAAAATATAACGAAGGATGCTTTTGCGCATTCCGCACGTTACAACATATACTAAATAGATTAATATGAGATCCACCACCAAAACTACTTAAGGAAAACTGCAAAATAAATACAAAAATTAAACATTCCCTTGTTTAAATATGCCTTTCAGAATTTAATTCCAAACGTATTGCTACGCTTATTAAAATATTTACAAATACTAGCAAAGAATTGTTACAGTAAGACATTATTGGTAGTTATACAACGTTAGATATATTATCTAACACCAGATAATATTAGTGTAACGTCTGAATTGTGGATATGCTCAGTACTATTATGCTGTGGGAGCTTAATCACTTCTGTCGAACATCAGTCCGGACAATATAGAATTACAAATTAAAATATTGAAATAGTCTCGGAAAAAATGATGTTTTCAACTTTGGACCTTTCCATAACACAGATCAACAATAACAAAATTCAATAAGTATCTTTTTTAAATTACACAAGCATACACAAAAAGAATGTTCACAATCAAAGGCCAAACCCTTATATCTGTATAAATTTTAATGCGTTGAACACATCGACCTAAAATGCCAGGTGTCAACGGTCGCCGGTTTGTTATTTCTTAATGGGTCGAGATGAAACTTAATATACCTATGTCACATCTTCCCAAATTGACAATTTTTTATCTGTCAATCAAGTTTCTATGACTTCTGGTTTCAGCGGAAGAGCCCAACTTGATATTTTTAAATAGAACGCCCTATATGTTGTTGCATTTTCGAAGTTTAGAGATATTACTGTACCAATTCCATGCTGTTTACGCCATTTTCTCATATTTAGAGACAATTTAAATTTTTAATTTAGTATGCCTTGATCCACCTGAAATTGCTATAATATTCAGAAATGGCACATGCACACAGAAAAAGAAAAGTTCAAGCCGAAAGGTCAAATCCATATCAATATGTATTTGGATGCACTGAATCCGAATTTCGTATCCAAAATATTTGACGGCGAAATTTTGATTAAATATAACGAAGATAAAATATGTAAAGCTATCAAGAAGTTAAAAAACATATGTGCCGCTGGCCCTGATGAAATACCGTCATTTCTTATCAAAAACTGTGCTAATGTCTTAGCGCAACCCTTGCTTATTTTATTTCATTTAGCCCTTAACAGTAACCTATTCCCGGAGTTATGGAAAGACTCCAAAATTATTCCCGTTTTTAAAAAAGATAATCGGACTGACATCCCTAATCAACACAGCTTTGTGGCAGGCCGGTCAACAATCAGCAATTTGGTCTGTATTATACAATTTGCTTCGGACGTGTTGGATAGCAATGGACAGGTAAATGTCATTTATACCGACTTCTCAAGGGAATTCAACAGACTTGACTAAGGTATTTTACAAAGTAAGCTCTCTGATTTCGATTTCAACCGATATTTAATTCTATTCTGCTCGTCCTACTTAAAATGTAGAAACCAATATGTTCAATATCATGGACACAAATCTGAAAGAATAGTTTGTACTTCCGGGGTACCACAAGGCTCAGTATTTGGCTCCCAATTTTTTATTTTGTTTATAAATGACATCGTATTTGGCCTGATGTGCCATCATCTACTATATGAGGATGACACCAAACTGTATCTCGTTATTAAAGATGAATCTTGACTTGGATCAAATAAACGAATGGTGCACCTCAAACCTCCTACCTCTTAACGTTGCTAAATGTAACGCTGTCACCTATACTAGAAAATTGAATCCTGTGCTGCGGGAATACAACATAGATCAGGTACAATTAAATAGACCAGAGGTAGTTAAAGATCTGGGCATAAATTTTAATAGTAGGCTGGGCTTTACACAGCACATTCAAGGATTTTTCGTCCAGAAACGCTTTACCCGTACCATTTTACGCCTGTTCAAAATATGCTGGAGGCCGATCTTCCTGCCAGGTTACAGTTTGCTCATTTCTGTCGTGCCTAGCAAAACAGAGATCCAGTGTTTTTAAATAAAGTGTTGTCTACGGACGAAGCCACATTTACACGGATAGGTGTATTTAACTTTAGAAACAAACATGTGTGGGACATAGAAAATCCGCGTTTAGTAGCCGAGTTCAAGATGAATTTAAAGTAAACATTTGGTGTGGAGTTTTTGATAATTTTTTTTGGACTGTATGAGTTACCACCTAATTCAAACGGTGAATTATACTCAAATATTCTACAGACTCCCCTAGGCGAGTTCTTAGATAATGTACCAGTAAATTTAAGAGAAAGTATGTTTTTTATGCAAGATGGAGCTCCAACGCATTTTTTTAAACCGGTCATTATACCGGTCAGAAACTATCTAAATACAAATTTCGGAATACTTTTACGTAACGAATGGGCCATTGCTCTGTGTACCATCACTTATAGGACACCCTGTATAGAACCATGATGCCTCTCCCAAATTTTTAGCGGAACATCTATACCTTCATTAGTACCCCAAGACCCACCACATTTTTACTAAAAATCGTACTGACGTGCCGGTTTTCTAAAGAAACGTAATGCCCTTTTGCTAATTCCTCTGAACTATATAGTATATAGAGATGATTTAAGTAGCAAACAGAAGTGCAGTATGTCCTAATTTTATCAATTTTATACAAGTTAGATTATTTCAAGCCCTCTTATATCCTCTGACAATAAAACCACCCCCTAGAGCGAGGGTGGTAAAAACTATTATGGACAAAACTCGCACTAAATATGTTCATGGAGTTAAAAGAAGATTTTAGAAATATTATCCGAATCCTTGGTTTCCAGACTCTTACCAGCTTACATTACTTAATTCCCCTATTCACCTCCCAATCCTTCCCGGACCAAGTTCAAAACATAATCTAGTTTCAGATTTCGTTATAGTTCAGAAGTATACCAAATTTCAAGTCAATATTTTAAGCCGTTCCGGAGAAAATGTGCGCGCAAAAAGGTAACTGACAGACAAACAATTTTTTTTCTTGAAATCTTCACATTTTATATTCTAAACATTTCTAATAATTGAAATTTTTTTACTTCCACTCCACTACGTGGATATGGAAGTAAAATAATGCTACGACCCGAGTATGGTGTACAACTCAAATTTGAAATAACCATCATTGTACAACTGAGTTCTTCAAATACATTTGCTTCCATTAAGGAATCAGGCGGCGTATGCGGGCCTTAATTGTATCATGTCGACAAAAAGAGGGCAGGACATCATGACGAAGTAGATGTCGCAAAATGTCAACGAAATTGCAGCCGCCACCAGAGATGACAAATTCCCTGCTCGTTAATCTGCTTTTTGGACATTCACCTTTCAAGTGACACACACCTATTATGCTGCTATATATGATTCAATCGTTGCAGACAAATAAAATTACCGTAATTATGCAAAAAAAGTAAAACTACTCATTAAAATTGAATGTTGATATACTGAAAGTAAAACGGCAAACCAACGGTTCATTTAATATCCTGAAGAATGTTATTCCGCAAGAATTTTTGAACACCAATTTTTGTTATAATTCCAGATATTTTGCACATTATGAAATCGTTGCACAAATACATTTATATGGGCTATAAATGAAGGAACATGAGTTAAATATTTTAATTAGCATTTTCCTTTCTAATATATCGATAATAATACATATATATGGTTAGCAATGCTTTGATTAGAGATACTGGTAATTTGTGGTTATGCAGATATATGTTCAATATCTGTATATTATATTCATGACAAACATTGGTAAATGTTATTAAATTATCCTTTTTTAGTTTCAAAATTTACATATGCAATCATGCTATGTTTGTTTTAAGTCATAAATTATAGTCGCCTTTTATTCCATTTAATTCACTTAGTGTAATCTAATATGAAGGATACGTGCCAAACAGGGTGAGAGTCACAAAATGTTAGTTTTAATAAAAATGAATTTTAAAATTTAAAACCCCATTTTCAATAAAGACTTTGAAAATTTGTATTTATTTCTAGGCAAACCACTTATTATTTATATTGTTTCGACATAGGCGTGCGGAAAGAAATTGAAAAGGGGTTATATGCACGTCTCGACAGGGGAAATAGGATATAGGTCCAAACAGTAATGTTATGAAATAGAGTCGGGTACAATTTAAACTGACTTGTGTTATGGCCGCTAAAACGTCTGAACTAAGATTTTATTTGATGCATAAGAAATGCCAGTAGTTCTCAGATAGTTCTCGACAATGATGACGCTAAATAATTTTTAAAAAAGAGGAAAGATATTATCATAAAATGTTAAGATTATTAATTTAGTAACTTCATAATTTTAGTGGAATTCTGATTATACAGTGTCCATAAAGTTGGCTACATATGGGTAAAAATTGTATTTTTGACATTTCTAAGAAACTCTATTGGGGGTTCGTATATGCATGTCCAATAACAAAAAATTACATTTTGACACGTGTCATGTGATCACCGGTTTGGCAGGACTCTAAAAGTTAGTTGACCTTGGTACCGAAAAGTGGGTGAAATTGTTAAGATACCGAAAAATTTTATGAAGAAAAAGTGCATATAGAATACAAGGACCTCATATATCAATTTTAAAGCAGATATGAGGAAAACAAAAAAGTTGAAATTTTACCCCTGCCATTAATTATCATAAGCTCTTGTGTCTATTTCACAAATATTTGATTAGTTTCGACAAAAACTTTATGTATTTTAGTTGAATAAAGGTATTTGCATGTAAAAAAAGAAACGAAGCCCCAATATAGTATTTTTTAGAAATCTCAATAATACAAATTTTTTCCCATATGTAGCCAACTTTACAACGGACACTGTAGTTATATAGGTTCGGGCGCAAATGAAACTGATAACAAAAAGAGAATTTCCGAATTCAGGCAATAACAATGAGTGATCAGAAAAATAAATCGAAGACTAATATTGCTACAGTCCAGCGAGAAACAAGGGAAAGTTTGGGCATTTCTTGCCAGGAAAGGATGGGATCGTAGTATTAGTAAGGGAAACGATGTCAGTAAAAATAAAATATTTCATATAACAAAAAAAAATCTGAAATCTCTATGAGAATAACGAAGATAAATTATTTTTCTTTTAGCGGTAATAAATAAGAATTTTGATTGACAAAATAAATATTAAAAAAATTAACAGTAATTTTAAAATAAATAAATTAAAACAATTCTGGAAGAACAACGCATTGACACGTTTTCATAAACACTAAAACACTACACTTGAACAATTTATTTGCTCGACGCACGTTTCACCATTCGTGTATTAATATATAACGTAAGAAAGTAGATTTTATTTGAGATAAACACGCGCTAGTAGTAATAAAAGACATGTTTTTGGAGAAAATAAAGTTAAAAAAAAACTCGCAGCGCAGTGTAATAAAATAAAAATTTTAGAAGGAAAATTATTAACTTTTAATAATTAACCAAATAAAAAAAAAGTTGAAGTGCTTGGGTATCCATCTCGCAACAACCCCATTTATATTTATTACTGTTCGAACATCTTATCGATTGAGCTATGCGATCGTGTTTATTCTGCTCTAGAACGTGTAATATCTACGTACTAGAAGAAAATTGTAAAACTTAGTGGTTTGACATTGTTCGTTTGACGGATGAATATCCACTATTTGCCACTAAAAATAACTTAAATATTTCATATAAAGACGTTTTTCATATTTAGAGTGGTGTTAGTTCACGGAAATAAATAATATTCGTCGTTAAATCACACAGTTTGAGAATCACTGAGCTTATGGCTATGTTTCTCACTCCTCAGTGTACATTTTACATTTCCGTCTCAAAAGAAGTGGGAAAGAGTCTTGGTAGACACACATTGACAACATCTTTAGGCTATGGCTTTAAATTTGTGTGCAAGAGATAGTAAAAACGTATGTGCGATATTAATTCATACATCGGTCTTTTTAAACTTGACCCAGCTCTAGTACGCACTGACTTGCTTAACTTCTTTAATATTTCAAATTTATTCACAATATAATAACATATTGTTCTAGAAAATTTTAAATAAAAGTACCATTGTAATAATAATAATGTACTTATTGTAAAATATAACAAAAACTGAAATTGGAATATCAGTTTAATGTGATAAAACAATGTCGTAAGTAACAAAACAATTAAGCAAAATAAACATAAAATGAAATAGGATTTCATTAACATAACATCAAGCTCTCTTCGAGGCTCTATTATTCGTTCTTTCCTTCGATATGTTTATTAGCTGCATAATGCAAGTTCTCGAAATATCTGTGGGAATTCTGTTATTGTGTTTTAAACCGGGTAATATAAATTGACCAGCAGTAGTGTCTTTCCTGATTTCTCCTGTGTTTCTTTGACTGGACTTACTGATTGCCTTTATTTGGTTGGTTTTATTGCTTGTCTCGAACTCTTACTGATTTCGTGACTTCGAAGAAAACTTCGAAGTTACAAAACTAAGAAGTTTTTTTGAGGCATCAGTAACACAGCCATGCTTTCGTCTTGTTAGGACGATGACGCGATGACGGCCGATAATAATCTGTATTTTCATTGCCAAGTATCTTAACAAGAAAGTTATAGAACAGCACGGGGCAGAAGCAAATTAACCACAATTCGAACTACTATGAATAACTAAGAAGAATGTACTGGTTATCGAATATTGAATACGTAAACACAGACACGAGTGGAGGTGAAATTGCGACACAGCACTGGACACTCATATTTCTTCTGTAAGTCTCATGTACCCTCATCTATTTTCACCTGTACGGCATATTTTAAAGTCATTATAACTCGTGGCTCTTATCTGTGTTACTCTGTACAGTTAGGTATATGGAAACTGTAGGTATCTGGCTAGATTATAGCATATTTACCTCAAAAATCGATTTTTTGAAGCCTCATCCTTTTTAGTCTATACTCTTCATATGTATATAACCGATTCTCTAGGTAAGTAGTTTATTTTCTAATATAAAGGCATGCAAGCGAAGTAAGGGATACATGTGAATCTCGAACTTTTCAATTATTCTGAGCTTTATTTATTAGTAAATATCATGCTTAAATTTAAAGATGGGAGCCCATTTTTTGGGCCTAGTTTTTACGTTGGCAAGACTCTGCATCTATATATTCTATATCTCTGTGTCTATATATTGTTACTGGGGTTGAGATTATCAAGTTTATGAGCAATCCCCACTCCAATATTTAAAGGGCCGATCAAATTAAATTGAGATATTCCCTTGAAATTTGGTACACGTATGTATTGTAATGACATCTGGTTGAGATGATTCCATTAAAGGGGGAGAGGAGGTGTAAATTGGAGAAAATAACTAAAACAAGCTAATGAGAGTCAAGAAACTTCATCTTTGGTGTACGTGCTAGAAGCCAACGCTTCAAATTTTTTTATGACAAAACTTTCATGGGAAATATGAAGTAGTGATTCCTTAGGCAGCAGTTTCATTTATGATGTCTCACGACAACTTATTTATAAGTACGCTTTTACTCTTTGTATATTTGCCACTTCATAAAAGATCGTAAATTTTCATAGTTTGCCTAACACTACAAACACGTCATGCGATGTGTGCTGGAGAGGGCGGAAGAGCAACTAGAAAATTAGAATAGCTACAGGTTGAAATAAAATTTCTAATTTGTGATTTACAGAAGATACCAAATACTTCTTGATTGGTCAGATCTTCTCCAAATTTGGCAAGGAACCATTTTTTAAGCTAAGAGATAATAATGTATGTATCATACCACGTTAGCCCGTGGAGGGCGCCTCATGAGATATTCCTGATGATGAATATTTTTCGTCTTCTTTTTACGAAACGTTGTGGCACTTTTTACTATAAAATCTCATACAGGAGTCATTTCCACGTAACAAAGGTACACTTGATAGAGCTTGATAATTCCAACCGTTTTCGAGACTGCTCCCGCAAAAGATTTCAAGAATTTGTTGAAAATAAACTCAATTTCAAAAGGACAAATTGTATTTATTGAAAAGTATACTTTGGTGATAGCTTAGTTCGGCCATTTACGTACAATTTCAGCAGTTTGACACTTTATTTTTCTCTTGTTTTTGTTAAGTTGCAGATAAGAACTGTATCGAAATTGAATACAGCCAGATCATAAGATTTTTAAAGATTTGTTTCGTCGTTTGGGAGAAAATGGTTCATTCTCCTTCATCAAAATGATGTAAGACCACCGACACGAATTACTGTAGACCTAGAAAAAGAATTTTTAGTTTGTGTGGATGAAAATCCCCAAGTCAGCTCGAGTAGTTTATCAGTAAACAATCTGTTCTAATATTATGCAAAGAAGGCTTACGCGCATATCACTTCACCTCTGTACAAAATTTGCTAGGAAGCATTCTACCACAAAGGGCAGAATTTTGCCAATTTCTTCTCAATAAACACGACACAGATCGACATTTGCTTGATAATATTTTATTTACCGATGAAGCAACTTTCGTAGAGGCATTTTTAATTTAAGAAATAGCATTGCTAGGAAATAGGAAATTCTCATGCTGCAAAAGAAAAGCTTTTTCAGCACGAACTTAAAATTAAAGTTTTGTGTGGTTTTGTCAGAGATAGGACCATTAGTCCTCTCTCTAAATTCATATGGTCTTTCAGTCAGAAATCATCTTGATGGAATATTCCCTCACAGATGGATCGGTCGAGGAAGTGAATTTACTTAACCGCCAAGGAGTCCTGGTTTAAATCCTGGATTATTATGTGTGGAGTCATGTGAAGTCATTACTATATGCATCAAATTTTATTAGAATACAGCAAAATGTATTTTGTAATATAAGAAGATCTATTATCAAGATAATTAGAAAATTCACAGAAGTAGGTGGAGGCCACATCGAAAATTTATTCTATGTTGCAGCAAATAATTCAAAGAGAGGTAGTGAGATTGCGTAGCTGCTCTTTAGGTTTTGCTTACGATGTGTAATTTTTTCAATAAACACAATTTCTCTTTTTACTTCCATCGCATACCGAAGGGAAGTATTGTATTCGAGAAAAAATCACCCTCCGAGATTTTTTCGGATTCTGACGTTTCAGAACACGTAGATTACGAAAATATAGGTTTTTAAATTTCGTCAGTCTGTGTCTGTCTGTCTGTCTGTCTGTCTGTCTGTCTGTTGGTGCATTTACTAAAAAGCTACTTGACGGAGAGCAGTCACATTTGGCAGGTAGTTGACGCTACTGTCAGCGCAGAAATGGTAGAAATTTCACTGGAAAATATACAGGGTGGACCGTCTAAACAGAATAAATAGTGAAAAAAATTTTTGTTCGCTCAAATTTAAAATTTCCACGTTTCATGACGCGCTAATCCTATTTCGGGAAAAAAAAATTTTTTCGCCCAACATTTTTGAAAAAATTTTTACCGATAAAAAAAAATTTTTTTTGTTCAAATTTAAAATTTACACGTTTCATGACACGCTAAACCTATTTCTGAAAAAAAAAAATTTGAAAATTTTTTTCACCATTTTTGAAAAATTTGTTAGTTACCAAGATGAAAAAATTTTTTTTTGCTCAAATTTAAAATTTCTACGTTTCACGGCATTCCAAAACTATAAAAAAAAAAATTAAATTTTTTTTACCAACATTTTTGAAAAATTTTTTTCCACTAAAATGATAATTTTTTTTTCTTCAAATTTAAATTTTCCACTTCATGGCATTCTAAGCCTGATTCAGAAAAAAAAAATTGAAAGTTTTTTGAAATTTTTTTTACCAACATTTTTGAAATTTTTTTTACCACTAAAATAGATGGATTTTTTTTCATTTCTTCAAATTTAAAATTTCCATGTTTCATAGCGTTCTAAATCTATTTAAAAGAAAAATTAGAAATTTTGTTTACTATTTTTAAAAAATTTTACCACTAAGATAGAATTTTTTTTCTTTGTTCAGATTCAAACTATCCACGTTTCCATGGCATTCTAAAACTATTCAAACAAATTTAAAAATGTTTAAAAATGAATTATTGTTTGTTTGCTTATAATTGTATTGAAACATTCTTTATAGGATTTTGCAAACAGCAGAAAAAATAACTATCTATAACTAAAAGAAAAACTTTGTGTAGAAATATTAATGAAATCTTTGCATTCTTTCGATAACCTGAATTCTGGTTATGCTAGCAAATTAAAATCCTAAAATGAATTTGTTTAATTTCTTATTTGACAATTCTCATTCTAACACTAGCATCCACACAGTCCCCTACGGCCATGCAGATTAAACTAGTATCCACATAACCCCCTACGATTATGAAGATTCACTTAAAAATGAGAACAAAGACCTAAAATGAATTTATTTATCTACCTTGTCTTAAAAAATTTTTTAAGACAAGGTAGATAAATAAATTCATTTTAGGTCTTTGTTCTCATTTTTAAGTGAATCTTCATAATCGTAGGGGGTTATGTGGATACTAGTTTAATCTGCATGGCCGTAGGGGACTGTGTGGATGCTAGTGTTAGAATGAGAATTGTCAAATAAGAAATTAAACAAATTCATTTTAGGATTTTAATTTGCTAGCATAACCAGAATTCAGGTTATCGAAAGAATGCAAAGATTTCATTAATATTTCTACACAAAGTTTTTCTTTTAGTTATAGATAGTTATTTTTTCTGCTGTTTGCAAAATCCTATAAAGAATGTTTCAATACAAATTTAAAAATGTTTTTGAAAAATTTTTAAAAAAATTTGAAAACATTTTTAATCTATTTATCACTACTACAGAATAGACGAAAAATTTAGTTTGCTCAAATTTAAAATTTCCACGTTTCATGACATTCCAAACCAATTTCGGAAAAAAAAATTTTGCAACGTTTTGTTACCAGTTTGGAAAAAAAATTAACACTAGAATAGATGGAAACTTTTTTTACTCAAATTTAAAAGTTTCACGTTTCATGACATTCTAAACCTATTTGAAAAAAATATGTAATTTTTAAATCTTAAACTTCTTTTATCACTATTATAGAATAGACGGAAACTGTCCTTTTTGCTCAAATTTAAAATTTCTACGTTTGACATTTTAAACCTATTTCAGAAGAAAACATTTAAAATTTTTTTTTTAACATTTTTGAAAAATTAAAATAAAAATGAAATTTTTTTAACTACCACTATACTTCCACTCCATTACGCGAATGTTGGATTGATGTGACGGATGGCAATAATATCTGACATATACACCTATTATACTTTTATTGAAAAATGTACAGGGTGGTCATCCCAAGAAATAATTCAGTTATGGTGGACATTTGTAAAGGTATTTGCGCAAGCCTGCCATATGTGACACCTGTTATTTAGTATTGAGCTTTTGCTGTTGGATGAGCAATCTGTATATTTTTTTGACCAAAACTTATCAAGTTTTCTTTATAATAATAGCAATAACTGTATTCCGATTATTATTCTCAATGTCATTTCGTAATTATTAATTTTTTAGACTGATCGCCATGCACAAATAACGAGGGAAGTTCTGTGTAAAGACCTTTACCAATTTTTCATATTGGATTTGTTTTCAAAAATTCTTGAAATATTTTACGGCAGCTTTCTCGAAAATGGTTGGAATTATCAAGTTCTATCAAGTGTACCTTTTTACGTACGAATGACTCCTGCGTGTGATTTTATATTCAAAAGTGCCCACAACGTTTCTTAAATAAGAGAAAAGTATTCATCATCAGGTATAGCTCACGAGGCGCCCTCATGGGCTAGCGCGATGTGATATTATAAATGATTGTTTTTTAGCTTAATAAATTTTTCCTTGCCAAATTTGGAGAATATTGGTCAAAATGTCCTTGAGATAATGCAAATAAAGAAAAAATACAACTGTATCACTCTGTATCATTTTCCACAGCAACAATTTACTGAAGCACGTGTGATTATATTCCAATATTTTGATTCAAAAAATGTGTACAGTCTATGGTAATGGGTGAGAATTCCTTATTTTTCATAAATGTTGCAAATTACAAGATCTTTAAAGCACTTCTAAATGTTATTCGATCGAGCTGAAACAGTCACATAAAGAGAATATTGTGGAGTAAGATTATTTTAGGTTTTTGTAAAAATTCCCCGTACATTACAATATGTGGGCGAGAAAAACCCAGAAAAAAACATAAAAATTAAGAGATTTTCACCAACATGTAACATTTAGAATCCATAGATTCTTGAAGATTTATATTTTTAAAGTGGTTAGACAGACGAATCAAAAACTGTATTTTTAAACAAAGCTCTAAATGTATTGGTTAAGTATAACATAGTGTCATAAAAATATTGTTATTGGCCAACTTAAAACAGTTCTCAAATTATCGACGATTCCAATTAGCTGCATAACAAGAGATAATTTAAATGTATTTTTACGGTAGATAATTCATATAGGTGTTGACGTATTCAGACATTAAATTACTTTCAAATCATCCGCATCCGCACTGTTTAGGTAGGTTTAAGGTTACATACAAATGTATGTACGCCTTTACGCCTGAGCGCTTGTCCAACACAACAAATAGATATTATTAAACACTAAATCGTGACTAAGTACCTAACTAAGTAATAAACAATAAATTATTTTCTAAAGAAATTTGACATTGATTTATTTTGAATCGTGTAGGCGGATACATCCGTTCATGTATTCAGTTTTAGTACATATAATGATAATGACCCTGTTCGCTTGAGAACATACTTTGTTCGATTTTAATCAATTGAGCTTAACAATCTCGCTAATCGACAATAACAAATCTAAACCCGTCAATCTAAGATAAATATGTCTAGAGCTATTTGCTAATTCGCTTATGGACAAGATTAAGTATATAATTAAATATTTCCTATTGTGTACTCTATATTTACCTTGCATTACCAAATTTATTTCCAAATAAGAAGTGAAGCGTTACAGTTTGAATTTCAGGAGTTACCGACGTCATTTAATTGATTGAAATGATTTGCAGTATAATTTATATAGAATGTAAGATTAATAATGGCAAAGTCAATGAATTGTGTCAAAGTTAAAAGTTTAATGCACTTGTGGGGAATTGTTGCTATAATATGATGAAAACTTGATTGTTTTTGTTCATTAAATTTTGAAATCTTTACTTCTGACTAAAGATTTTTAAAAAGGAGGAGACTCTCAATGTGACATGTTTTTTAAACGTCTGGTCAATAATTATGGAATTGCTTAAGTGACATCTGAATGTATTTTACAAACCGCTATGTATCGCTCGGCAGTGGTTCCATATTATTTTCATTAAATTGTATCTAGTATAAAGTGAACAAGAATCAGAGAAAGTTTTTTCTATTCGAGAATATACGAGAATATGGCGATTGCGCCATAAATAAAACTGTAGTAGGCATTTTTTAAGTAGCTAATACTGAATCTGATGTCGGTTAATTGAACCAAAATCGGTGGAGAAATTAACAAATAACAAAATCAAACGTAGTTTTGACTGACCTCAATATCAGTGATAGGTAATAAGGTTCAATTCACCGAATTTTTAAAGGCGGTTCAACTTTTCCAAAATTTTTTAATATTTCCCTTTAATTTTACCGTTTGCGAAATGTGAATATTCTTAATACTTACGGTAAAAGTAAAATACATCAGTCACTTACTGATTCCCTATAGTTTCTCGTAAGTTGATTGAACTATTGGAATTACACGAAACAATTTGCAGTGTGACATCTATTAAACTAAAAGACAAACTCGATCTATGTTATTTTTTCTATAGAATAATTATTATGCGGCATGCTGTGGATTCGATAGGTGCCAACATCTGCCAAATCTTATGGGATTGCTGAAAAAATGTAAGAAGAATCCCATTTTCAAATCATCGAATACTATTTATTAGGCAGAAACCCTTAGAGACCTTATGACATTGTGGTACTTCTTATTGGTTGGGATATTTATTGGTGACGATGTTCCTAGCTTAGCTTTCTAAGAGTCTATTTTTTAAAGCAATCGCGCAATGTTTTGTATTTTATGACCATTTGAAAGATAATTTGAAACATGTCGAGAAAATACAAGGGGGTGCCTGTGAGTCGAAAACATATATACAGGGTGTAATCAGTTTCATGTCACTAAAAAAAACTGGTAATGGGGACCGACTAGACAAACAAAAAACCTTTATGACTTTTCCCTCTAGGGGCACATCGAAAAAACAGATCTGGGTTAACATATCTAATATTATGGTAGAAAACTCTTGAGAACCACTGATTTTCTTGGTCGATGGACTTGTACTTCCCAATTATACATCTTTTAAATTGTCATAAAAAAGTGCTCGCTGGCACACGCGGTATCAAAGGATCATCGACCGCCTTTGATGGACCGCCTCAACTGAACTGAAGGTGTAAAGACGTAAATAATTCGTTCTCTCTTCGTGCACAATTGCAAGCAAATAATGGCCATAGAGGTTTAAACAGAGCATTTCTTTACGTGTGTGTTTTTTAATTTGGAACAAAATATTGGATTGTTATAATTCAGAAAATTTAAATGTGGTTTATTAACATTTGTAACATAAATGAGTGTCCTGGGTTAAAAGCTTACTACCTACCTAAATGATTCAAAATCTCTGCATCTGTATCAATACACAGTTCGGTCGCACTTCGTTCAACACTAAACTATCAACTAACGTTGTCAATAAAGAAAAATAAAATAAAAACTTGGTACAAAAGCCAAAAAGGAATACAAAAAGAACGAACAAATAAGTTGTGTCTGTACGTAATCAAGAATTTGACAACTTGAACGGTAAGTCAATAAAGTAAATCTTAACTATAAATACACAATGATGCGAAATTCAAAGATAGCAATAACAACGAACGGCGGGTTGGACGTCTGTACATAACGAAGCACCGACAGTAACTAAAATATTGCACAAGGGAGAGTTAGAGTATAGTTTTCTTCAGATCAGATCTAGATCTAAACCTACCTCAATATTTCAGCAGTTCTAAAAAAATTTTATTGAAAATTTGCGGAATTTTTGTTTATTTTCTTTCTCCAAAACTATGAGCTTTAGACCCCATGTTATATAAGGGTTTTTTGTTTGTCTTGTCGTTCCCTACCACCAGTTTTTTTTAATGACATGAAACTAATTACACCCTGTATTATCGCGAGGAAACTTTAAAAAGGAAGTTGAAAGCTATAAGCAAAAAGAAGAAACCTAAGGAATGCAAAAAAAGTAATACGACATACTATTTGTAACTTTGTATAGAATATTTAAACATATGTGCATAAGAAACATGTCACGATTGCATATACATCAGATTGGGGATTCCCATATAAAGATCATGACGAAATACGTATACTTCAAAACTTTTTAAATTGGTCTAGAATCCATGTACAAAAATTGAAAAACAGTAAACCAGTCACGATTGGTATCTTAGTTTCATTGAGTAAAATAAGAAAGACAGATTACTATATTTTCACAGTCCATTAAAAAATAAGACTAGAATCAAGTACGCAACATTAAATTAATATTTCGATAATCTTAAAATGTTCTTAATTAATCTAATTAATAAATGAATCAGTGTTCCGAACGACCATTCATATAGACTTTAGGGTAACCCCAGTGTAAGCTCGATTGGCTAGGTGGACTATCATTTCTTGGTAGTAGCACATACGTTAAATATATCTAATAAAAAGAAGGGATAATTGAATTTATCGAATATAAAATAAACTACAGGGGGTTTATTATAACGCTTGCTGATGAAAAATAATGTAAAGCTGGCTTTATCGCGACTAGTATGGTAGTTTGAACAGACGAAACATTCTTAATGGACTCCAGAAAAGAATGAAACCGAAGATCATTAGGTTATTGAACACAACATTTTAAACTCTATCTTCAAAATATTTCAAGAAGCGAATAGAAAAGTGGAACCAAATTACAGGCTAATGAGAGGAAGAAACTCAAGAATGATGAAATCGAATTTCTTTAAGCCATAAGATATAAAGTGCAACCGAAAGCAACGACTAGGTTGTTACAGTTGCTATTAAATCATGAAGCGTAGAAGACATACTACGACCAATCAAGAAATGGTAATTGTAGCATTAGGTTCTTAAACTATGTTGTAGGAATAATAGGCCTTAAAATCTCAAAGGCAAATTACAGCTAAACAGCGATAATCCTAATATTATCGCAGCAAAAATGTAACAGTGATAAACTAATAGCCTACAATGTGCTACGTGGGAAGGATCTCTACTCCCCACTAGCATATGGCTCTTCGTCCATGGAGTGCTCTATACAGATTCGGAGAATGCAGTTTAGGGTATAGGAATAACGATATAATTGACCACGCTCCGCTAGTTCCATCGTGAAAGCAGAGGCACACAATGAATTGAATTTAGTACGGCATGAACTAAGGATGGGAATAACGATATAATTGACCACGCTCCGCTAGTTCCATCGTGAAAGCAGAGGCACACAATGAATTGAATTTAGTACGGCATGAACTAAGGATGGGTGCGGACGTAGGTAATAATTTCTAATACGAAACGAGACAATATCTCTTCGTCAAAAGCGAAGAAGTTATCTGTCACATTTTTGACAAATAATTTCTTCTATTGAAAGCATTTCTGCAGTTTCTTTTTTAGCCGTAAATGCTATGGGAATAAAATAATAATTCTTATTAAAACCGAAATGAAAATGGAACATTAAAATAAAACTTAATAACTCGGAAACTAAAATCAGCTAATAATTATCAAAAAATAAATTATTCTTATTAAATTACAAAAATAGAAAATTAAAATAAAATTAGATAATTCTCAGAAACTAAAATCAACTAACAATTATCAAACAATAAACTAATGAAATAAGGATTAAAACAAACCACCTGCTTGTGCCAAACAATAGCCAAACCGATTATACAATGAACCTCTCATATCATTGAGTTGATTTGGAGTAATGTCTGCACAAAGTTGAATAAGTTTTTCCCGTAATTCAAGTAAATTATTGGCTGGTTCAAACGCATGTTTGTACGCGGTTTCCTTTAAAAAGCCCCACAGAAAGAAGTCATGGGGTGCTGGATCAGGTGACCTGGGGGGCCATTTTATCATTACCCTCGTAACTATTAAACAATTGGGAAATGTTCTTTCCAAAAAATTAATAACAGTTAAGGTATTGTGACTTGGGCAGCCGTCTTGTTGAAACCAAATGTCGTCAAAGTTGACAGGAAGATTTTGAACTGCAGGAATTATTTGTTTTTGTAAAAGCTCTAAATATTTATTGCCATTTAAATTGCTATCGATTAGCAGTGGTCCTATAATATGATTGTCTAAAATTCCAGTCCAAACGTTCAACTTTTGAGGATACTGAGTTCGCACAGCAACCCTCAAATGTTTATTTTTCCGAGAACAACATCGTACTACTAATGGATTGTGTTTCCTATGTAATGGAAAGGATGATTCATCTGTAAACAATTTATTCTTTAAGAAGTTTTTATTCTCAATCACTTTATTTATCATGATTTCACAAAATTCCATCCGTTTGAAATCAGGAAATATTTCTTGCGTTGTTTGAACTTTAAAACAACTGTACGCATTTCTTTTTAAAATATTTCTTACAGTTTTTTCCTTCATGTCAACTTCGTCAGCAATTTGCCTGCTAGAACAAGGTTCACTACTTTCAACAAGTGCACAGACATTAGTTTCGCGAATTTCACGTTCTTCGCTCATTTGTTGATGACGGGGTTCGGGTTGACAGCATTTTTTACAATAATTCACGACACACCCGAAATTCTCAATTTTTTAAATAATGTATGAAATTATGCTAGCTGTGGGTGTTGGTCTGTCTTGATATGCCACAGTAAATAAATTCATATTGTCTTCAGTGGAATGGCCCCCGAAGTACCACTTCACAATTTGCACTTTTTCTGCAGTTGTATAAACACACGGCATTTAATAACGAAATTGAGATTAATTTATTTTATTCCCACACGTCTAAACAGCTACGCTATTAGAAGCAGAATGGGTGCGCTGTTCTCAACTCGACGCGGTCAAGCGATGGCGCTATTGTTTTATACCAATGCCCTGCATTGTTCTACGACAAGGCGTGGTTTATCTGCGCAGAAACAAGTTTACGTACCTTAAACTAAAGTTGCTGAATCTGTATATTTTACATAACGAAAAACATCATAAAATCTACTGACTACAAATGTAAAATTATAAATATGTAAAATTTCCACATTATTTTTTATGCCGTTCTAATATTGGTCATATAGTGCAGTAAAGAAAGACCACAAATATTATGAGATATAGATAGTTTTGTTACAGCAATTTCATAATTTTATACCCTATCGGGTATCACCAGGAGTAGATGTCTGAGTTTTGAACTTCCAAAGCCTATTGAGTTTTTTTTTATAAACAACTTTGTTTTTTTAACAGTGTTTTTTTTGGTAAAAAGGTGAATATCTCCGATTCTAGAGGTCGGATCGCGACGAACAAAATATCAAAACCATTAGAAATTAAAATTCCAATAAATCTGCGTTGGTTTTTGGCCATTTGAGTACGTACGTAACGTACAAATTAGAATAAGCTGGCTAAAAAACGGGTTTTATTCAGTTTAGCGCTCAGGGACGTGAAGAGTTCCAATCGGCCTCAAACTTTCAGAAAATATACCTTTTGTTAAAAACAAAACACCTTGAAATTTTGGTACCTAAATATTGAACCTCATGGACACAAATTAATATGTTATTTGAAATTTGAATTGCCCGCCATTTTGTGCCATGTCCAAAATGAATCATTTTAATTTCAAAATGTAGATCTGGGCACCAGCTCCGATGACATTAAAAACATTTTTGGCATTTATTTATAAGCCAAATAACAAATGAATATTTTAGGCCATTTCCGGTAATATGAGCCAGTTGATTCCATTTTGTACGCTGTATACGTACTCAAATGACCCAAAACCAATGTGGATTGTTGGAATTTTAATTGCGAAAATTTTTGGTTTTTAGTTTGTTCCGATCGAACCTCTAAAACCGGAGATATTCACCTTTCTATATAAAAATACACTGTTCAAAAAACAAAATTGTTTATAAAAAAAACCCGATAGGCCTTGGAAGTTCAATACTCTGATATATACTCCTAGTGATACCCCAGATGGTATGAAATCATAGAATTGCTATTACAAAACTATGCACATCAATGTTCTTATTTTACTCCACTAATAGGGGTTCCAACAATATCATAGCTTCTTGATCATTCATTGTGGTAACTCCTCTTTCCCAATTACAAAATAAATATATTTAAGTCTTCTATTGCTGAGGTGTTTAAATACCACCAAGCATCTGGATCATACTTGGATAATACCTATACACATTTTATTTCATTTAGAACACCTGCTCTACCATGGCAGGCATTGTAGCATAACTTTTGAATACAGAATTCTTATTCAACAGTTAATAAAAATATTTTTTTCAGGAAACTGTGTTAATTAATAAACGGAAGTAACTAAGTTCTCAATTAATTTCCGTCTTGACCAAAAAAACTATTAATTTAGCTAACTATTCAGCTGTAAATAGTCATTAAAGTAACTATATCACACAGAATACAATCAATTACCAATATACGTACGTATTCTGCACCTATTTAATTCATATTTAACATGTATCATATTGCATAGAAAATATTTTGATTATCAATTACGAATATCTCTGTACATAAATACTATTATAGTGAGCTCACCAAAATAGACATAAAAACTGTAATACCTATCTAAATATTTATGCTTGAACGCCTTGAGTACAAACAGTTTTTGAACGACCTCCTTTATACTACAACTTTTCCGTTATGATAAAACTGACAGTTTTAGATCACCTATTTCACTTTTTATGGACTGAACTGTGAACTTACACAGCCTCCAAATGTTTAACTCATTAATAATTTCACTTTCATGTCTGTGGCATTATGCCTGATCAATCAAATAGAACAACGTACATATTAAGCTAATTAAGAAAGGAAAAAATTGTCATTTCATTCTTCGTATAAAATAATATTAGAAACCAAGAAAAACAAGAATATTACTTAACTTAGCTGAAAGAGACAAATCAATTTGTCAAGCAGTTAAACATTCTCTCCAAGGTTGATAAAAATTCCTTGTGTTCGCTTGGTACGTATTTCGAAAATATATCTGATACTACCATGGTTTTCTGTGTTATAAAATTCGTTGAATTTTTTGTTATTAAATTTTACACGTAAGAAAAATCCGATTATTTTTAAAACTAAAAAAATGTTAAAAAATGCAGTGTTTAATTTGTATTTTATCAGATTTTCGCTAAATACAACAGTTTTTCCGTTTTTTTCAGAAAAAATCATATTTTCAGTAAAATCACA
The DNA here is from genome assembly GCA_963583905.1 of Stenurella melanura. NCBI lineage: Eukaryota > Metazoa > Arthropoda > Insecta > Coleoptera > Cerambycidae > Stenurella > Stenurella melanura. The sequence goes on from OY757312.1 coordinate 54,904,760, forward strand.
AAATTTTTATCTAATTTAAATAGTCCATTGAAATGTTACATTGACCCTGCATTTTGGGTAGGACAAGATTTTTTTCCTTGGATGTTTAGGGGCGGTCAGTGTAAGTATAATACTCGATTTTCGGGGTTGAAAATCCCACCATTTGGCCAGCATCTTGAAGAAGGGGGCGCAAACAGTTCTTCAGCGATATTTTGAGAATCGTAAGGCTCACAAAATTTGTCTAAAATATCATTTAAGGGCTACAACTTCCTTTCTGTTGATTTTATTGAAAATACACATCAGATGTTTCTCGTACACTATTTTATTGCGAACAATATTCTCTACTCATTCTTTAAATTTCGTTTCTTTGAAGGAGTGTTAGGACGCTGCAAATGGATCAAGTGCATCAAAAAGGGCATTGGACAAGTCTGAAAAAATTTGTATATATTCCTGGAATGATTCCAAACTCTTTTGCCTCGTGCAATTCTTGTCCTAACCTCTTCTTCTTCGAGTAAAAAAATCGCAAAGCTCTAAAATCTTAATTTTTCCTCACCGGATAACTAAGAAATTTACAGTTTCAGAAAAAAGTATTTCTTACAAAAGTAGTCTTTTTTGTTAGACAATCCGAATTTGCAATAAAATAAAGGGGTTCCTATTTAAAAAACCGAATTTGACCTTGAATGACCTTAACACTTCCACCTAATATCAAAGTAACATATAACGCCAATTATTCTACAATTTTTGTTTGAAAAATTTTTTCGTAAAGTGCCTATCATTCGAGATATTTGAAAGGTTAAAAAGATCACCCGAGTGAATCATTTAAACAGAAACTTTCAAATATCTCGAGTAATAAGCACTCTACGAAAAAATGTTTCAAACGCAAATTGTAGAATTGATTGGGGGTACTTTTGCGTCATATGTCACTTTGACATTAAGTGGCATGGGTCAAGATCATTCAAGGTCAAATTCTATTTTTTAAATAGGAACCCCTATATTTTATTGCAAATTCGGATTGTCTAACTAAAAATAAATTCCTTTTGTTCCAAATATTATTTTCTGAAACTGTAAATTTCTTAGTTATCCGGCGAGGAAAAATCAAGATTTTGGAGCTTTGCGATTTTTTTACTCGAAAAAGAAGAGGTTTGGGCAAGAATTGCAAGAGGCAAAAGAGTTTGGAATAATCCCAGGAATGTACTCAAATTTTTTCAGACTTGTCCAATGCTCATTTTGATGCACTTGATTCATTTGCAGCGTCCTAACGCCTCTCCAAAGAAGAGAAATTTTCACAATAAAATGGTGTACAAGACACATGTAATGTATATTTTCAATAAAATCAGTAGAAAAGAAGTTACAACCCTTAAATAATATTTTTCTTGAAAATTTTAGTCTATTTTTAATTATAACGTTTTCATTTTTAATTTTACGGTAAGAAGTATCCAAATCAAGACTGCAAAAAATTCAATTCTCTACAAAAAGAGTCTTAAAACATTTTTTGTAAGACTTACGGTTCTCAAGATATCGCGGAAAAATTGTTTATGCTCCTTTTTTCAAGATGATGGCCAAATGGGGAGGTTTTCAACCCCGAAAATCGAGTTTTATACTCACACTGACCCCTCCCCAAACATCAAAAGTTAAGAATCTTGTCCTGCCCAAAATGCAAGATTCGGCCAAAATTTTGTAACATTTCAATGGACTAAAAGCATATTTTCTAGAATGAGTGGTGCGTCAAAAATACAAAAAAAAATGGAGCAAGCTGGTAATACTGTGTGCATTACTAAAAGTCAATAAGAAATTCTTAAATTTTTATTCTGTGACCAATGACATCAGGAAATCCCAAACTTAATAAAGACAAAATTATAAAAACCCTCATTGTTTGGCATATAACTTCGTTATTTTTAAAGCTGTGGGAATAAAAAGAAATATGAAACATTCTTTGACGAGACTTAAGAACTTTAATTTCTGTCACATATATTTCTAACCTCGAACTGACGAGATGTTATCTTTATCAAATAATTTAAAAAGTGTTACATATAACAAGCAAGTAATACAGCGTAAGAAAAAACCGCTGCCTAAGGAATCAGTACTTCCACGTCCAGATATTTCGTCCAAGGCACTTTAAAGGAAACATCTTGATTAGATTTTCACTCTAGTATGTGGAAATTATTGGTCATAGAATTTTAATAATATTTGGGGCATATGTCATAGAAAAGTTTGAGGCGTTGGTTGCTACCATACGTTAAAAATAAAGTTTCTAATTTACCCTACTTGTTTCCCCTAACCACTAACTACCACCTCACACCCCTTCAATGGAATCATTTCAATCAGATGTCATTACAATACATATAATACAGGCAATGAAGGTACAATTTTGATTGAATGATGCATTCTTTGCCCTTCCAAGTTCCCGGAAAAACTTGGATTTTCGGCTTGTTTGCTCTAGCGGCTAAAATAATGAAAATACAGAAAAAAGTTTCCTACAAAATGTATAGCTCGTCTCTTTCTCTACAAAAAAGGTCTGTACAAATTTTTGCCTTACTTAAGCCGTTTAGGAGATAAATCCACTTTTCCACTTATAGTTTTGAGCCGCTCTGAAATGCGTGGAAAATGAAAATTCTCTGGGAGTTTCGTACGACCGGACACATCGATCGATAATTCTTACTATTCAGAGCAGTTAAAAAAATTAAAACAACACGAAATGTAGAGAAAAGTCTTAGCTTTAATGTGGACCTAATCACAAAATTCATAGAAATTTTTATCATTGATAAAAAAGTGTTAGAAGATGGCTTAGTAAACTTTATACAGTTGATTTATTTATATCTTTAAGTTTTATGCATCCTGCCTATTTCTCCCGTAAGAGTGGGTGCTTTTTCACTGCATGGATTCGATTTCACGCACTTTAATCTATACTTTGTGAAAATTTTATTGAAGAATGTTAGAAGACAAATAAGTTGTATATGCTTTACTGTATTATTGTGCATTTCCTGAACGAGTATGAATAATGTAGACAAATTCAAAAAGTACAGCACGCATTTAAAAAACTCTAAAGTCGTTCGAAAGGATATGTTCTATTGTATTTATAATAATTTATAAATTATGACTGTGCTATTATTATTAATTAAGATATAGTGAATTGAATTCCAAAATATAAAGGTGATTGATCGATGAGAAATATACACTCTACTTTGATCGCAAGGCATATTTTTCCAACAAAAGTAATTGCAATAAAATGTTAATTGGATTAATATATCATTATATAAGAATATATATAGGTAAAATGAATTATCATTCTAACGACTCCCGGCAAAGATATGAATAAATCTGTGGATGAACCGTACAAAGTTTACCAAGCCATTTTCTGACACTTTTTCTCTATGATAAATTTTTTTATGAATTTTGTGATTAGTTCCATATTAAAGCTGAGACTTTTCTCTATATTTTATGTTATTTTAATTTTTTAAGGGCTGTGAATAGAAAGAATTATGGATCGATGAGCCCGGTCGTACGAAACTTCCGGAGAATTCTCATTTATCGCGCATTTCGAAGCGACTTAAAACTAAGTGGAAAACTCGATTTATCTTCTAAACGGCTTAAGTAAGACAAACATTTGTAAAGGCCTTTTTTGTAGAGAAAGAGACGAGCTACAACCTTTGTTGGGAACTTTTTTCTCTATTTTCATTATTTTAGCCGCTAGAGCAAAATAACCGAAAATCAAAAATTTTCTCCATTTTTTTTTATTTTCCCGGAACTTCAAAGTGCAAAGAATGCCTCATCTCATTCTCCAGCTTATTACCTACTTAAATCCCAGAGATAACCCTTTTATTAATTTTTGTTACCCTAAATGGCTAATTTGCCTATACTAATACGTATACTAACTTTCAAGTGAATATCTCAATTTCACGTTATCAATCCCATTAATAATGCACTCTTACTAGCTTGCTTTACTTATTTTCCTCTGTTCACCCCCATTTAAGCCCTAACCCTTCGACGGAATCATCTCAAAATATAATCTAGTTCCAGATGTCGTTAAGATACATACGTGTACCAAATTTCAAGTGAATATCTCAATCCTCTACGTGGATGTGGAAGTAAAAGACTATAAAATGACAAATCTTTTGGTTTTTACCTTATTTTTGTACGGTGATGTGTTCTAAAAATATGACTTCGCTTGAGCGTTTATAAGTCGAGATATAATATTTAAATCTCAAATATCTCGGAAATAATCAGTCTGTCGTTAAAATACATGTGACACAAATTAAAGGTATTCAAATTCTCGTCATGGATATTTTTTACATCCCCACAGCTTTGAAAATGACGAAGTTATCTGCGAAATACAGAGTGTTTTATATATATTTTTTTAAGTTTGGGATTTTCCTGCTGTTATTGGTCGTAGAATAAGAATTCAAACAATCCTTATTGGTTTTTAGTAATACACAGTATTACTAACGTGCTCCTATTTCTTAGTATTTTTGAAGCAGTCATTTTAGAAAATATTGTATTGCGATTTTAATGGAAACATTATTTTTTTTGCAAATAACGGAAATACTGATATCGGAAAATGGATAACGAATAACCGAAAATACAAAATTAAAATTTATAAAGCGATATTTATTTATATGGTAATTGATAATTTGAAACGTTTACTCGTAAAAAAATCGGTAAAGGTATTTACACAGAACTTCCCTCTTTATTTGTGCATGGCGGTCACTCTAAGGAATTAATAATTACGAAATGACATTGAAAATAATAATCGGAATATAGTTAACACTATTATTACCAAGAAAAACATAAGCTTTGGTAAAAAAAATATACAGAGTGCTCATCCAACAGCAAAACTTCAATACTAAATAACAGATGCCAAATATGGAAGGCTTACGCAAATACTGAATTATTTCTTGGGATGACCACCCTGTAAATTTTTCAATGAAAGTATAATAGGTGCATATGCCAAATATTATTGCCATCTGTCACATTTTCAATTCCACATTCACGTAGTGGAGTGGAAGTATAGTGGTGGTTAAAAAATTTCATTTTTTTTTAAATTTTTCAAAAATGTAGGTAAAAATATTTTCAATTTTTTCTTCTTCTGAAATACGTTTAGAATGTTATGTAGCGTGGAAATTTTGAATTTGAGCAAAGAGGAAAGTTTCCTGCTATTCTATAGTAGTGGTTAAAAAACATTACAAATACATTTTTTTTAAATAGGTTTAGAATGCCCTGAAACGTGATAATTTTAAATTCGAACAAAAAAAAAAATTCCTTCTATTTTAGTAGTAAAAAATTTTTTCAAAAATGTTCTAATTTTTTTTTCTGAAATAGATTTAGAATGTCATGAAACGTGAAAATTTGAAACTTGAGCAAAAAAAAATTTTTTCCATCTATTCCAGTGGTAAAATTTTTTCCAAAATGGTCAAAAAATGTTGCAATTTTTTTTCCGAAATAGGTTTGAAATGTCATTAAACGTGGAAATTTTAAACCTGAGCAAAAGAAATTTCATCTATTCTATAGTAGTGACAAATAGATAAAAAAAATTTCAAAAAATTTTTAAAACTTTTCAAAAACATTTTTAAATTTGTTTGAATAGGTTTAGAATGCCATGGAAACGTGGAAATCTTAAATTTGAACAAAGAAAAAACAAATTTTTCATCTATTTTAGAAGTAAAAAATTTTTCAATTTTTTTTTCTGAAATATGTTTAGCGTGTCATAAAATGTGGAAATTTTAAATTTGAGCAAACAAAATTTTTTTCCACTATTTATTCCCTTTAGACGGTCCACCCTGTATATTTTCCAGTGAAAGTTTAACCATTTCTTCGCTGACAGTAGCGTCAACTACCTACCAAATTTGACTGCTCTCCGTCAAGTAGTTTTTTTAGTTAATGCACCAACAGACAGACAGACAGGCAGACGGATGGAGGGACGGACGAACGGACGGACGGACGAACAGACAGACAGACTAACGGAATTAAAAAACCTATATTTTCGTAATCAACGTGTTCTGAAATGTCAAAATCCGAAAAAATCTCGGAGGGCGATTTTTTCTCGAATACAATACTTCCATTCGGTATGCGAGGGAAGTAAAAATATTAATTGGTTCCAAAAATCGTTTTAATTTCCCTCGTCAAAAATATATTCTTGACTGCACAATATTTTTCTAATTCTGCGGTAATATAAGTCATATGACTGACATTTCAAATGGATTTGCGGGAAGAAGAACTCACTGTGCATCTTCCTCAGCACTGAATATTTAGGGTGGGCCGGAAAACATCAATACTTTTCTTTCAAGTTATAATGCCACGGAAAAGTTGCGAATAGGGGAGACTAAAAAGGGGTAAAAAGAGAAGTAAAATCGGTGTATACCTTCAGGTCGCGCAAGTGCTCTATAGTTTGCGGAAATTTGGGAAAACATTTTTAAATTAGCCTCTTCCAGAATGTAATAGCTCAAGCTCAAATTCTTATATGTTATAACCCCAGAAAATAATGTTTAAATATTACTTAAATCCATCAACAGCTTCCGGTCGCGCATTGCCTTCAAAGTTAATGCAATTTTGAAAAATATTCAGAAATAAAGGTAGATCACAGTTCAAGGAAAAGACATACTAACAACTTACATGTTTTTTTTGTTTTTTTTTTATTGAATAGAAGGTTTAAAAATAAATTATTTTAGACCATTACTAATATTAAAAACAGATTTCTTTATAGAAAAAACTAAGTTTTTGTGTGAAGAGTCGTAAGTCCCAGAAACCCATTCTGAACAATTGAACTTCTCTTCACACAAAAACTTAGTTTTTTCAATAAAAAAATCTGTTTTTAATACAACTAATGGCCTAAAATAATTTGTTTATAAACCTTATATCCAAGAATATTAAAAAAAACATGTAAGTTGTTAATATTTTTTCCCCTGAACTGTGATCTACCTTTATTTGTAAATAATTTTCAAAATTTCATTAACTTTGAAGGCAATGCGCGACCGGAAGATGTTGATGGATTTAAATAATATTTATACATCATTTTCTGTGTTTATAATGCATAAGAATTTGAGCTATTGCATTCGTGAAGAGGCTAATTTAAAATTGTTAAAAATTATCGTAAAATTGTGAATTTTTCCATATTTCGGTAACCATTAGAGCACTTCCGCGACCGAAAGATATAAACCGATTCTGTTTCTCTTTTTACTCCATTTCAATCTCGCCAATTTGCAACTTTTTCACGGTATTACGACTTGAAAAAAAAGTTTAACGTTTTTTCGCTCTCCTGCTGAATATTCTTACTCAACTTGAATCTTCTAGCCAATCCATTGATGCGTACTGCTTTAGTTTTTGCTCAGCAAGTGAAACTGTCAAGTTGTTATCATCAGTTCCATTTGAAATTGGTCTTATACTGACAGTTTCCAATCACACTCGCAAAATAGTTTATTCACCTGTAACATCTCGACATGAATTAAAATTAATATTTTGAAATGTTACATCACCATTGACGCCTTGGTTTTTGCAAAAGTCGAATTGCATAGGTCTACTACAGGTATTCTAATTTATTTTGCTCTCTATGGTAAATTTAATTCAGTCCGACAAATAAATTATTTCTCAACAACAATTTACTAAAATAGATTTTCCATTTATTTATAATAAGCAAATCAACGCACGTTTGGCACGTTATCGGTACTTATATCTACGATTAATCAATTCATATTTCCTCAGCTCATAGATTAAAGATATCATTTATGTATGATTTAATTACTTGTATTATAGTAACCCATTTTAAAAACCCAAGGAAGGACGTCTGATATGATAGTTTTCTCATAACGGGGTCAGTACATATTCATTTACCATGTCGCATTCTATACATTCCATTTAAGTAGTAAATAATTTACTTAGGAAATTCAATTTTAATCGTTAATTTAAAATTGTTATTTCAGTGATTGATCATATTGGTTTGACCTTTCCCTATAGTTATAGTGTAAACTGATTAATGAAAACAAATTATCAAGCAATATTCACAGATTTTAATGCGCTATACTTTATGATTATAATGAATACAATATGGTCATTACTTTTACCGGGCCGCATATGCCACATAATTAATATAATAATTGTTAGTTATAATTTGCAAACCATGTTTTTATATACAGCGTGTCCCAATATTGTGGGTAAAATTAAACTTTAACGTAGCTTCTGCCCACATGACTGTCATTTTTTGAAACGCCGAGGTACTTTTTAAAATCGCGCAAAAGTTGGTAGTTTCTCCCGCACGTGTTGCATTGTCTGCTGCTACTTTCGGCTTTGTTTTTCCCGTGCAACAATGAAAATAATTAGAGATACTCGAGGTTTATTTGCCAAACAGTCGGTGTTAAATAAGAGACAAAGTCTAATTCAAATGAATAAGGATAGAAGTATACTGATTTACGGGATATATACGAGAATGGTTAAAACGAGTTCCTATTTTTCCGTTCAGAGAAAGTTGGAAGATCGATCCCGGTTACGAAAAAACCCGAGTTTCTTAACTCAATTTGTAAACATTGTATGTAGGGTGCCAAATCATAATAATTTTAAGTTTATATTTCAAATTATTAATAAAAAGAGTATGTGACACATGAAGAACTATACTTTTGAATTTCATCAGCAGCGCACTCGACATCTGTGCTACCAACTTTCATCTGTTTTTGATCTTTAATATTAAATAAATCTTGAATTAGATGGACCTTTCTCAAGGAGTCATATTATTTATCAGGCCTTCAGCCATGTGTGGTGAGTTTTTGTAAGAATCTTATGGGTTTTACGGATTTTTGGCAAGAATATTACGCTCGTTTTTTTCATTTACCCTTGCTCTCCATGTTAAATTTCCCAACTTTGGAGCTTGATATCTTTATTAATACGCAGTAAAAGCAGCTAAAATGTATCCGAGGCCACTCAGTTTCCCGATCCCCAAAATTTCATCAAGATATGATGGAATCGAGTTTACTAGACGGCTACCTACCTTGAATGCTATTGTGGCAACGCAAATAAGCATTAACCTAGAACTCGAATATTTCGATGTCTATCAAAGCCCTCATAATTTAAAGAAAATTATACAATTGACGAAAGCAGGGGCGTGTGTCGATGCGTCTTGACTATACTCATATTTCGATGCGAGAAGTATAGTAACGCCAATTGCGATTAATGCTTGAACCAGTGACCCTCCAGAGAGATACAGCGATCTCACTTCACCTTCTAATGGACGGCATAGCAGCGCGTACGTAGAAGCTATACAATTTTAGACGAGGATTGTGTAGTTAGAATATCGTCCTTCAGAGGGGTAGAAAAACAGTCGGTGCTGTGGCTTCTAAAATAAAAGCAAGTAACAAATCCCCTTCTGATTAGAAGAGGTTCGACATAATTTCCGCGTTGGGACTAGTTCATCTCCTGGCGTCTGTGATTGACCTTAGTAACGGAAATAGGTCGACGTTAAATAAGTGAATTAAAAAAAAAACTGTTGACAAGTTTGCAAAGGATATTTACTGAATGAACCTTCAACCTACATTTGATAATGAACAGCCATGATGATAAACAGCCAAATTGAAACGCCTGGTGACATAGATTCTGAGGAGGCTAGAATAATGGCGATTTTAAAAACAGCCTGGGACAAAACCACAAAATTAATTATACAAAAATCGAGGACTGAGATAATTCCACAAAACAATAAACTTGATAACGTTTAAATACATAACAGAAACTGTTCTCTTTACGTAGGGACGTAAAGGGGCTTAAAGATCGTATATCAACTTGTTGCAGGGCTCCCAGATAAAAGGGGAATATGAAAAAAAAAATTTCTTTGGAGGCTGATGTATCAGCAATACAGCAGGGTAGGGTGGTCACCCTGTGCCCTGAACAAAATCTTTATGTTTTACGTGCAGTCCCCTCTCTGCATATAATTGGCGAAAGAGGCTCACACGGCCGACTAGACAAGTCCCTGGTGAGTAGATTCGACAAATTGGAGCTTGGATGTATGCTGGCGAAAACAAATACGCGTCTTAATATAACAGATTTAATGATAATATTTAGGTACGCTTACAGCCAAATCCCACAGAAATAACATTACCCACAATCAGTATACTTAGATGTGTGGCCCACACTTAACCTAACACAAAATATACGACAACTTAAAACTAATAAAATCTTAACTAATAATAGGCAAAATATGACCCCCCAAAATATACCGGCTTAGACGGTTACATTAAAATACTGAATAATAACATAAAATGAACGAAATAATGTGAACTAGGTAAGTGAGGATAGGTTAAATTGACTAATGTGAAAAATTTGCAAACGTGGTGTTCAAAACTAATAAAAATTTAATTGGTCATGTGCAGAATATTTACTGATAATTTAAATTTAACCTGTAAAACATTACGTACAATATATGGAAAAACCTGTAGTTACGTGGGTCGAATGACAGCAATTTAGTACCTCAAAAAAAAAACTTGATGGGCTCTCTATGCCTCACGTAGACGGTGGGATGTGATATCAGGTCCCTCGTTATGCAATTTAAAGACGCTTACCTCCAGCAGGTTTCACAACGTATACCCTCGGCCTACCAGGGGAGCGTAGCTTCCAATGGAACCAGGCAGGAGAGTCTCACCGGTACCACTCAGGATTCCAAATTCAACAAACAGCTTGCCAACCAAGTTTCAGCAAACCCAAAGTTCACATACAGATGTACAGATATCCAACAGGTAAGATGCGGGGTCAAACATACATGATGCGATACCAGTAAAAATCCAAAATAAAATGAAAATGAAACCAAAAGAACAAAAGAACAAAAGGCCCTGCAATAAAGAAATAACGAATATTACAAATCTATTTTCTAAAGAGATTTCAGAGGTATACCTTAGATGTTGAGTGGGCTTACAGAATTCCTTTGCCATGTGCTTCCAGTAAGTTGATTTATCCGGAAAATTCCGTTGCAGTACTTCCCAACAGAAAATAATAAAAATATCAAAATAAAATACTGCTAAATTTGTCACTACAGCACCATATCCCATTAAAGTAGCAAATTCGCAAAATGCTATCCACGTGCTCAGTGACACAACTTATCTTCGGCAAAGTTCAAGAATGACTAAAACTCTGTCCATGGGTACGTTCCGAATGAACACTATACAACATAACCCACAAACCTGATAAATCTCCCTTAATGACGTCTATATTGCACAAATAATTCAGTATTTCGTAATTCCATTAACAAAACGATAAGTTTAGTTGACAATAACGGTCTTGAAAAGGTTATAATCGAGTCATTCGAAACTCGCTTCCTAAGAAATTAGGTACAGTTACTGTGCGTTGCTAGCAACGCGTTGCCTGGACCAGCAACACTATGCGTGGCTCACATGGAGCATGAACGGTAGGCAACCAGTTATACTATATATAGACTCGACTAAAACGATAACATATTACGATATTCAAATTTAATTGTACAGATACGAAAATAGACTGTAACAAACTACGTAGTCCTTGCCTAATATTGCACAGCTTCTGCGTGTATGTTGATACGCAGACCTTCAAGAGAAGGGGTGAAGTTTTTGTATTTTACTGATGTCATCCACCTAAGTAGTAACCATAATGCCATGGATCCACTTCTATCGAAATGCGAATTTAGTCAAAAGGGATCTGCAACAACCGTACCGGAGAGTAATAGCTATTTATAGGAATTTAATGTTTTTATTTACTTAGTTGCTTTATATATTTTTTAAATCCTTAAAATATTTTCAATTTTAAACTACTTTGCTAAAATAATAAAATCGTCTGATTTTAGAAAGGATAGTGGGTAGAATATAGAACGGATAATAAATTAGCTCAATTATACAGTTGTTTTTCCATGCAGCATCCCATCAGTTATAAAATGTTTTATAGTTCGTTTAATACAACAGCCATACATATTACACCGGATGGCGGATGTAGGAGAAATCCAAGCCCAGCCTACTCACATATTTTTTATTGGTTTTTAATTTTTTAAAGGTTATTTATTATTAGCTTATTATTTGCAATGTTTGTATTTAAATACTTTCTTTCGGATTTTGCTTATTGCGGAAATAATCACAACTTTATTCTGCACTTATGCCCTCATTTTGTAATTAGGATTGAAATATTTCTTACAGCGTTTTGAAGCGGGCCATTCTAAATAAGGGGATGACCGTCACGAGGATTACAAAACTGAAACTATGATACTAACATCACAATTTGAGGGAGCCATACAAACACTGAAAAACGGACAAACAACTGTTGTTGGAAATATCAGGGCAAAGATAACTAAATTGATGGATCAGGAGTGAGAATCTTTTACCAGATATGCGAAAAGCTATCGGAAATTTGTCCAAAACTGAGGAACACCAGAAGGTTGAAGTGCTAATTTAATTGTAAAAGCTTTTATTTAATTTACATTGTAACATTTTTTAATATTGTAACAAAAGTCAAATTACGGGGAGCCAAGTCCGGCCCTGTGCAACAGAAGAACCGTATTCTGATCTTGGTAACATTTTGATGGGTCGAGACTTTAGTAAACTATCGTAAAATACCGGTCGTAGATACATCTGTTTTATGTTATTTTAGAGTCAAGGAAACGTGCTTTGTGTAACCTTACTCTTTATTAGGTAGTCGACGTTAGCCACTTGGAAACAATAAATAACCATCCAAATTATTTTATGTCCAATTCTCTTTTGTTAGTCGAGCTTGTGAAATAAGGCCTCGCCGGGTGGTCTAGTGAGATTTTCAGGACTAAAGCAGTTGATAGAGGCTTCCAGGAACCTATGTAATAGACCATAAGATAGATAGACCACTTAAGGCAGATTTTTTCCCCCATACAAAAGCAAAGTAAGGAACAAAAGGGGTTTTTTTCATCTGTTTGAGTGGAAATAAAATGTTTAGCTAGGCCATATGATAAATGCCATGGTCCGTTAGGTAATTTCAAATGCGTACGGTTTAAAGTAACGAAGATCCTAATTGGTCGAGCTTTTAAAGTTTACTGCCCACTTTTGAAACGTCTTTTTTCGATTAAGATAACATCTTCACTCTTGGTTTAACTTTTGTTCGGTCATCATCTATCTACGGGGTATAGTAACTTCTCGTTTTGCGGACCTTTTTCAATTTTAAAGTTTAAGTACATTGGTTCAGTATTTTGCCGGTTTTAATAAGTAGAAAATTAGTGTGATCTAGGTATATTCGGTCGCGATTCAGCTAAAAGAATTTGAACTTGCCGCGGACCATTTCATTTCTTAATATTGTGTAATTATCGGTTGTTAATTTATTTAATCGTCTTTAAGTGTTTGTTATTGTCAATTTCATTTGCTTCCATTTTCTTATGTAAATATAGTGATTTAAGTGTTTTGAGAAATCACGTGTTTTATTTGCTTGTCATGAAATTAAGTTCATTTTATATTCAGTAAAGTTTGGTTGTGAAGTAACCTGGTTGATGGACACCCCAAAAAGGATAAAATCGCCTAGAAAGAAAAGGGTAAGCACAGTTTTGATTTCGATGGATATACTATAATATCGACGGAGTCTATAAAAGTAATTGGGACACTCCGTACGCTGCCAATGGTAATGTCTAATTAAATCATGTAATTAGGGGAATAAAACCCCAGTTATTACAGTGGCGCAGTCTAAAAAGGATGTTTTTAAGGAAAAAATTTGCATAGCCAATTAATATTCAAGTTAATTAATTGAGTCACTGCATTTTTTTAGAATTTTCAAAATTCGTCTTTTAAAATGAACCTACGTATTAACATGTCAGTTTTCGTTGTTGATTTTGTATTAAAATTACCTAAGAGAGTTTAAATTAGTGATTTCAAAAAGTAAAAGTTTTTTTTTTACTCGTAAAATTATACCAATACGTTGAGAATTTCATAGAATTAATTTATTTTGCTAGAGTAATGATTTGTGAATGTGTCAAGTAAAGTAAATTAAAAGTAGAGGTGAAAAATAGGATATTATCATTGGTGGGGCATATTGTAGTATATGTAAGAACGGCTTGTGTTTGATTCCTGAATAGCAAAGTAAAAAAATACCCTGAAACTTAACTACAATATGCAATTCATAAGGTTATATGCGTATAAAAGAATTAAGGTTGTGTCAAAGCAATAAACAAAGTATAGGTAGAAATTAGTGCTCCTATTTACCGAGTGTTGAGAATAAAAAGGGAATTTTACTGATCTGTTGTGAAGTAGGGCATTTAGCGAAACGATATGTAGAGATATATTGTCGAGTAAAATTTAAAAATACGGACCTAGCGTTAAATTATTGCAGTAAACGAGGTTATTGCACCCTCGTTCGGACAAAACCCTATTTATAAACTTAGGTACCTGTAGGAGTTGGTCATCACAAAGAGTAAATACCGAGCAAATTGCAGTAAAATAAATAGTAACTACATTAGCCAAGGAAAGTGGCACGAGATAAATAAGATTTTATTTAAAAAGTAAAAGGACAATTCGTCCAGGGATTATTATAATATACGGGTTGATGCAATCAGTAGCTAAAATAGGTAGAAATGTTGGATAGCTAAGCATGACACGGGAACCACGTTATAAAATTATTTATGCACAGAAACAATTAGCACTGTCGCACAGGTAGCGAAGAAAAACAAGGCATTGTAATTCGAAATAGGAACTTTTCGCGGGAATATTCACTTTAGATATATAGAGTATATAGGTCACTCAATGAAATAAATTACGGTTGTTTTCCAAATTTATGATATACCTAATGCCTAAATTCCGTAAGCGAAAACCGTGTTTTTCAAGGTGTTTATGTTATTTTGTTGTAAATTGAAATATGTGCGTTCCCAGATTAAATTACTATGTTAGAATAAATTACTATACCTTCACGTAAACAGCAGGTACACGAAAGAAAGTACAGAGAATTTAAGTAGGTAGGTCATTCAGGCAGAAAGCAAGAGCTATTTATATATTTTGATTATTGTTGGTTTGCTTTCTCACTTTAAAGTAGTAGTAATTCAATATGTTCATAAAATTCAAAGTAAGGAAGGAATAAAATGTTAAAATGCTAGCCCGAAAGTAATCTAGAGTACTTATTTCATTTCAGAGAGAAAGCTTACCGCGGGAATTGTAATAGTACATTTTGTAGAAGATACGTTAAAACGAAACTCAAAAATCGCAATTAGTTACCTAATAAAGTGACTTTTAGAAATATAAGCTATGTTAATGTACATAAGTTGGCTCCACGTTCAGGCCAAGATATAGTTTTCCAATAGTTCGTTTGCTTGTTTCCCAATTGTGTAATTGTTGAAGTAATTGATTAATGATTTATCGAGAAATAATAAGGACTTAAAAATATTTTTTATACAATTTTGGTTACAATATCCCTTATCATTTTTTTTGTTGTGACCTCGCATGCACATGCAAATGGTTACAGGTAAAGTAGTTTGTTTTTGTATTTGGGTTAATAGAATTGGTTAGTTTAGTTTTTTTTTGTGTGGTTGAAAAATGTCTCGAATTAATTTACATAAATGGTTTGAAATGGTAAGAACGAAAATTTTTTTTTTAAGATTAAATTGGTGTTATGAAACCGAGTTATGCGTTGTACATTTACATATTTTGATCAAAATTACACAGAGAATTTAACTAATTCACGTCTGGTTAGGTCTTTTTTTTTTTAGGGATATGACCAGTTCTAGAATATATCTCATGAGTAATTAATCTGTTAAATATAAAGAACTAGAGATAAAAATCGCAAATTTTAATATTGCCTGGAAGGTCAAAGTAATAGAGGGCACGTACAAAATTTACCGCTAAAATTTGCATAATCACTACAGGTAGAAAGTTACCGATAGGGTGGAGCCTCTAAATTTGGAGAAATTAATTTTCGATTCATGAATTAAGCCAGGTGCAATCACCTGTTTCTTTTCGGAATGCAGGAAACAAGGAAATTACCTAGGGTTTTGTTGTTTCTGAACCATTTACGGGGGAGACAGTGCACGTACTGCTTATTGATTGGCGAGTCTGTATATGTATATAGGCATATGTGTACGGATATGAGTGTGTACATGTCGAGTATATAGATAGGTGAAAATGTATGAATTTTGACGTAGGTAGATGAGAATGAATATCTATAGGTAAATAGGCATGGAGGCGTACTAATGTATGTGTGAGTATACATGTATAGATGAGCAGATATATAATTTTTCTTTATTAGACGAGTAGAATAAACAGAAATTAGTTAGTATCCAAATTTAGAGACTCAGAAATCGCGACAGAAGAGAAAGAAAAGTATACATTGCAGTTCAGGGGGCATATAAACCCAGCGTTATAGAATAGAAATGCACCGTATGGGTCCAGTCAATAATTTTGCGCGAGGTATTCTCAAAGTGAACGGAATTGGCGCGTTATTGTTATCAGACAAATTAATTAAAATTAATTAAATAAATAGTACACCTATGGTTAGAGTGCAGGGTCAGGGTGATATAAGAAAAAGCAGAGGTACGCAGAGAAAGTTAAGGTTTTACCTGAAGGGCTCTTCTGAGATAACTTTGTGAATTGAATATTGTTAGTGAATAAAAGGATAGATGATGATCGTAGAGTGGAGTTATGCTGAGAGTCCAACAAGGATTTAGAAATATTTCTTTGTTGTTAAACATGGCAGACAAAATTCAAGACAAAAACCGGGGTAAGAAGTTGCTGATAAGAAATTTGCAGTCTCAGGTGTTCCACCTCTGGAAAATTTAGAGTTTAGTTAATATGAATAAAGGCAATCTTAAGGGCAATAAGCTTTACAGGTGTAATAAACGTTTACAGGGGCGTGCCAATACAGGCAATTTAGTCACAGAAAGCTTGGATACAATGTCGTCCGTAACCCCAATGATGATAGACAGTAATAAATCGGAGGCCAATACATTAGAATAGTAGGTACATGCCAGTAAATTAAATTTTATAAATTAATTAATGTAGAGTACATTTTTGGAAATAAAACAATACAGAGAGCCCATCATTTTCGAACTATACAATTAGAATATTTACGTTTTGAAGAAAATATCAGAGACGATAGAAAGATAAGAAAAGAAAAATTCTATTTAATTTTTTTGATCTCATTTTGAGTTTTGTTTTCTTTTGGGGCAAAATCATGCTATTGTTAAAGAGGCTGAGCTCATTCAGGAGCATAGGGTAAACATTAGGTAGAAAATATAAGAAATAGCGTTTAGACTATCATTTTGTGTTAGATAAGAGGCATATAGTTGCATAATTTCAGTTTCTTTGTGTGGCCTAAGTGTTTTATTCAAGTCAAAAAGAGTTACGGATATTCTCTGATTATTATAAGATTAAATGTAGATATATCGAGTTTATACAACTCTAGAAGAAGTTAGGGCATTAACAAGACAAATATTTTTTTCCCTTTAGATAGAATGATGAGTGAAATATGGCATTGAGTTTTAAGAATGGTGATAAAAGAAGAAAAAAAAATATTTCACTGGGTAACAGTTTTAGCTAGGGTGATTTCTATGAATTTTATTTTTATAAAATTAGAGGCTTTAGTAATAGGTACGAAAACCTGGAGGAGAACACCGGCCGTGAGACTGTGAATTTTCTTTTTGGGGTCCAACAAATGAGTAGGGGGGAGATGAACAAAAAGAGGAGATGAGAGAAATACCGAGGATAGGGACAAATGGAAAGAGAAGGTTTGGTATAGACTAATGCAGTGTCGCTTTTCTTTTCAGGTCCAGGAAATATGATGTATTTTTTTGTTTTCATCTCATGTTTTACATTTAGGGTTTATTTCTTTTTTTTTGTTTTTCCTTCTCCCCTACCCATGTAAGCGGATAGGAATTCCGGATCGCCGTATGTCGGGTAAATTGTGACGAGCACCGAACGAGATAGAGATGAAGTATAGTTAAGGAGTGTTCAACATACAGGGTATTCGCTAGTTGCGTGTCGAAGCAAGTAATTTATAAAGAAATAAGTATACGGGAAACGTTGATGTTAGTAGAAATACTCCCTTTCTTTCAACTATGACCAGGTAATATATCCAAGAGATATATTTGGCATAATAAGCACATTTTACCCCCTCCCCAAAGTTATGACAACGGGTTAGCGGAGCAGAACTGAAATTTTGAAGTAGGTTTAGTAATTGCTCCAAAGGAAATGGAAGGTTAGTTTATTCCAATATGGTCCTAAGGTTGGACTGGGGTGAAATGAACTTATGCGGTTGTAGTTTAACCTTTTAACCAGTGACGGGCTCTCCAAAGGACAACAGATTATAGAAAACAATAATCCAGCAGGAGGAGTAGCGTTCGCTGTCTCCGACAGTGACTGTTTGCTGCGAGCGGATCGGAGCGATCGTTGCGGGAATAGCCGGATACCCCGAGTAGATGAGGTGATTAGGGCCCCAAGCCGCGTGGCCACAGAAATACGCCCATCAGATGTATGGTACCACTCAGACTCTGCCGTGGTGAACAAGTCTACGACTCCTGGGACACCACCCGAAAAACGTACGACAAGTTTGACAGTACCGCGACACGGGGCAACTCATACGGATATGATATAAGGAATTGGGGGTTGCACCGCGGATCGCGACTGTCAAACTGAAGAGATCATGCAATAGCCCAAAGAATTCCACGACTACGCTGACTACAACTTCCGAGTCGAAAAAGCAGCAAATGGGGGGTAGTTTCAGAAACACCCAGATGATGCACGATTTCGTGAAGACGCACATATTCCAACAGTCTAAGCTACGACTTAGTTTTTCAATGAATACCTGGTCGTGGAAATTCTCAATCACTACAATACCACAGACATTTCTCACTCCACCCCCCCCTCCTTATACACTTGGTGTCTGTCCGAGGTTAGCCCGATTTCGGAACAGTGCCCCGGCAAGACTCCTTATACGGCTAAGGATGAGAGAAGAGGGGACAGGGATCACTTGGAGGGTTACAGACTGAAAAGGGTAGTGCGTATTAGAGTAGTTATTTCTACTAATAAAAACACGTTATGGGACAGCAAGGCAACTAGTGAAACGGCAAATCGATACAAGAAACAGCCGCGGAATCGAAGGAAAGATACGGACCGGAGATTACGTAACCAAGATCGCGCCGTTCCTATCATCCATCCGGGGCCACCGATTGTTCGCGTTCCGAAGGAACGTTTTTTTTGTCTGTAATTTTTTTTGTGTTTTTCTTTAAGTTTAATTCTAGGTCAGTAAGAAGGTTTAGGGCCACGAACACGCCAGGGGACCCGCAAACTACGCGCCGACCGAGGTAGGGACACGGATCTCCACAGGGGAAAAACCACAACAGAGAGGGCATCAGGACGAACACCCCAGTCAGGAGAAGGATCCAGCGGAAAACAGGCGTATATGGTTCTTACGTATTCACAGAGAACTTACACGTACTGATGAGTTTCAGGTTCCACATCCCCACTACCGTCGGACCGATGAGGAGAGCCAGGTTCCGCAAGGAGGAGGCCACGAGGTCCAGGGGAAGACCACCGACCGCGTCCAGAGCCACCGCCAACGAGTAGCCACGGAGAGCCATCCAGGGGGGCAGAGCCAGTTACAACAGCAGGACGATTCAACCAGCGCGAGACGGGCTGCAGTAAACAATGCCGACAACGAGTTACTGCCAACAATGTGCCTTCCCATCCGCGAAGACAACATCAGGTGACTGTCCGGACCTTAGACTTGGTGTGCAGCGACGGAACTCAATGTAAGTGCCAGTGAACAAGTTACTCAGTGATCGTGACGGGAATCGCGGGGACCCTAGTAGATAATTAATTTTAAACTTTTGTAATCAACCTATACTGGGGATCGAATCAATTGTTTTAGTCATGAAAAACCAATATGCTTCAATCTAAGGAGGGGGCAATGTAACAAAAGTCAAATTACGGGGAGCCAAGTCCGGCCCTGTGCAACAGAAGAACCGTATTCTGATCTTGGTAACATTTTGATGGGTCGAGACTTTAGTAAACTATCGTAAAATACCGGTCGTAGATACATCTGTTTTATGTTATTTTAGAGTCAAGGAAACGTGCTTTGTGTAACCTTACTCTTTATTAGGTAGTCGACGTTAGCCACTTGGAAACAATAAATAACCATCCAAATTATTTTATGTCCAATTCTCTTTTGTTAGTCGAGCTTGTGAAATAAGGCCTCGCCGGGTGGTCTAGTGAGATTTTCAGGACTAAAGCAGTTGATAGAGGCTTCCAGGAACCTATGTAATAGACCATAAGATAGATAGACCACTTAAGGCAGATTTTTTCCCCCATACAAAAGCAAAGTAAGGAACAAAAGGGGTTTTTTTCATCTGTTTGAGTGGAAATAAAATGTTTAGCTAGGCCATATGATAAATGCCATGGTCCGTTAGGTAATTTCAAATGCGTACGGTTTAAAGTAACGAAGATCCTAATTGGTCGAGCTTTTAAAGTTTACTGCCCACTTTTGAAACGTCTTTTTTCGATTAAGATAACATCTTCACTCTTGGTTTAACTTTTGTTCGGTCATCATCTATCTACGGGGTATAGTAACTTCTCGTTTTGCGGACCTTTTTCAATTTTAAAGTTTAAGTACATTGGTTCAGTATTTTGCCGGTTTTAATAAGTAGAAAATTAGTGTGATCTAGGTATATTCGGTCGCGATTCAGCTAAAAGAATTTGAACTTGCCGCGGACCATTTCATTTCTTAATATTGTGTAATTATCGGTTGTTAATTTATTTAATCGTCTTTAAGTGTTTGTTATTGTCAATTTCATTTGCTTCCATTTTCTTATGTAAATATAGTGATTTAAGTGTTTTGAGAAATCACGTGTTTTATTTGCTTGTCATGAAATTAAGTTCATTTTATATTCAGTAAAGTTTGGTTGTGAAGTAACCTGGTTGATGGACACCCCAAAAAGGATAAAATCGCCTAGAAAGAAAAGGGTAAGCACAGTTTTGATTTCGATGGATATACTATAATATCGACGGAGTCTATAAAAGTAATTGGGACACTCCGTACGCTGCCAATGGTAATGTCTAATTAAATCATGTAATTAGGGGAATAAAACCCCAGTTATTACAATATCTAAATATTAAAACATGTTATTCCGGTGAGAACGGCAGCCGATTTTTGTTGGAGAGCATAGGGCCGTGAGTTAGGATTGTGTGTGGACACTCAAAAGGGCGCCACCGGCTGTATGTTACGTAATATGATTTAAATAATTTTGCCAGCCAGGAACAAAATTAAGTTACTAGCAACCATGCGTTGGAATTCTCAAAATATATCTGTAATATCAAAACTCTTACTTTACTCTATAAAATCTCAAAATTTAAGCAAATATCAGGAGTACCAGTGCAACTAATAAGAACATGTAGACACTAGACATTTGTTACAACACAAGTGAGATGTACAACAATAAAAAACAAATAGTTTCACAATTCCCCTAAACATAATCTGTATATGCAAAAGAAATTCAAAATTGTATATGACCCCATATAAAATTGTTCAGTGATTTGACCTTTTCTTTATAGAAATGCAACTACGGCTTAAATGATACCAACAATGAGTCTTAGATTTAGAACAGCGGGTTAAAGGTTTACAATGGATTAAAATTACAGCTCATCACTAAAATATTATGTAACTAACAAGATTCTATGAGCCAATTTTCGCAATGCTAGCTGTATGCACTAGAATGTTAAAGAATGATCTAAAATAATTATGTTCTATTAAAAATACTTCATATGTGACATAGTAGAAGGTAAATTAGTATCACGTGGTACCATGCGTTACTTACAGTAAAAAAATCTTAAGATATTTCATCATGCTAGGTATGTAGTTGCAAAATCTTTGTGTAATTTACTCTAATGTTTCAACAAAAAATTAAAATTATGTAACTAAAATGAAAGAATAAAACCTGGTTAGAGCCTTGGCGTTTTCTCTGACGACTGCAGCGTGACCTGTCACCACTTCCTAAGATGTTCTCGGCGTTGCTTACGACTACGACTCTGCGTCACTCCTAAATTTCTGCCTAAATCTCTTGGAGACTGCTGCGGACAACTCTCCAGCCAAAACTCTCTAAATGTCAGCCGGACCCACATAAAAGCAAATTTCTGAGTAATGGACTTCCTCCTATTACTCCTCTAAATACTGGACCCCCTTACATAACCAAAGATGGCAGCACCATTCATTCAGAACATAAACCTCTCCAAAATATAACTAATTTCCAAAAGTCCAGTCCCTCCAAAACATATGCTTATACCAAGTACAAGCCTCTCCAAAACACTCTGTAATAATTACAATAAATAAGAACTAAATAAAACCCCAAACTAAGTAAAATAAAAGCTTACCTCATATAGAGAGTAGGTATTACATAACTTCACGAAACACGTGGCGATCAAATTACGACAACCAACAGGATTCCTTCCTGAAATTTACAAAATGCTTCTGGCAAAACGGTAAAGAAACCACCAGGCGAAAATCTCCTTAACAGTTCTCAGTGTTGCCAATTTGAGCATCTAGAGAACACTTTCTCTAACCAATGAAAATGCGCCAACAAAAGACTTTGCATTTAAAAGACAATTATGTAATATCTCAACTACAAGAATACATGACTAACACCTCTAACTCAAAATTATGCTTAAAGAAAACATGCTTATTACCCATAATTTCACATCAAGATAGGCAACTACTTACTATCGAACTTTAGATCGTGGGTTGCATACTCAAACAAATGAATTAATCAGGTTTAATTTACTGTATTTAAACTGAAATTATTAATGTAGCTTTTTCAAATGCTACAACACTGTTGTTTGCTACAAATCTTGCAATCAAAGTTTCGACTAGTTGTAATTAGGCTTTGTATCTTGCCCACGTATATATGTCTGGTGACAATGCAATTTAGTATATCTAATATTAGTCTAAATTGTCTCAAGGTGGCGGATTACCTTCTTCTTCACAAATTCCTTGATATAGATGCCAAATGAAAAAGTTTGACGAATAAAATACGGTTTCCAAAAAATATATTAGCGATTGTCTTTGAAAAGAACTAGTAAGATATTCACAATCAGCATCGTTAGAAACCCCTTTGTACAAGATTACGTTGTAGTGGGTTCAAAAGTGTTTGAGATGGGGGCCGTCAAAAAACAATTTCTTCAACAGAAAGTAATTTGTATATTTAAAATGGATCCTCGAATGAAAAACATGTATTCTTCATTTTTATATTCAGAATAATATTGTACTAGTTTGAATTGATTTTATAACAAATTTAATTTTTAAATATTTTTTACAAAAATACACTTGCAATATCTTTTGCTTTCATGACGTACTTAGATCTTTATTGATGATTATTTGTTGGAAAAATGGTAGGTATAAACGATTTATATTTTCCTTTTTATATAAACAACTATTTTGTCAAATGACCGACTTGGATATGTATTTTTCATTTATTTTTAAACCTAGTCCCTTATAGCTATTGATAATTGATATTATAATGCTATCGATAATAATAATAATAATAATAATAATAATAATAATAATAATAATAATAATAATAATAATAATAATAATAATAATAATAATAATAATACCAAAACCTGGCCGTCGAAATTAAGTGTAATTGGAAGCTAAAAAATATCAGCATAATCCCATTAGTCATCTCAGTGGAAGGAGTAGTTTCGACTAGGCTCCCAAGTTACTTGGAAAAATTACAGTTACCCCAACACATCAGTAAGATTATGCAGAAAGCAACTATATTACAGACCTGCCATCTGGTCCGAAAATTCTTCACCATAGGATAAAGTGAATTCTTTCCCTAGTGTGAATGCAACCAACTGAAAAGAGAGTTGTGACATTTTTGAATAATAATAATAATAATACGAGAAGTAGTATTTATTTATTTAATTAACTAACGTTATATTTAGTTGTAGATTGTAACTCGAAATGTATTCTTCATTATTTATTCAGAATGATGTGTTGTACTAGTTTGAATTGATTTTACAATAAACGTAATTTTTAAAAAATTTTACCAAAAATTCACTTGCAATAACTTTTGTTTTTATGATTTACTTAGGTCTTTATTGAAGTTTATTTGTTAGAAAAATGGTAGGTATGTACGATTTATATTTGCCTTTTTATATAAACAACTATTTTGTCAAATGACCAACTTGGATATGTATTTTTTATTTATTTTTAAACCTAGCCCCTGAGAGATATTGATAATTGATATCGTAATGCTATCAATTATAATAATAATAATATTAACACGAGAAGTAATATTTATTTATTTAATTAACTAATGTTGTATTTAGATATAGAGGGTAACTCGAAATTCCCTCACTCTCCTTTAGGTGCTGATCCTACATGCACATATAATAGAAAACACCTCTTAGAAACACGTATCCAAAAATGTTTCCTATGGGACCTACGGCCCTCTAGGTATGGCATCTAAATATAGGTTCTTACTAATTATATCAGATATACTTTAATATAACTTGTGTGCAAAAACACTTTTCTCAAAAATCCTCGATTAAAAGTTGTCGGCTATGAGGTATAGAATTAAAAATTGTCCATTTCATTCTTCGGAACTTCACATGCAAGGGCTAAATATATTACAAAAAATTATGTACTATAAGAAACGTGTTTTTATTTTATTGTTAGAGCGTCAAAAATTGAGAAATTGGCAATTTTTCAATTTCTAAAAATTAATGATATTGAAAATATCAACTTTACGAAAAAAAAAAGTTATCGAACATTTATTGTTGGAAATCGGTCAAGGTATTTACACAGAACTCCCCTCTTTATACAGGGCGGTCACTATAAAAAAATTATCAGAATGTAGTTATCACTATTATAAAGAAAATCCGATAAGTTTTGGGCAAAAAAATGCAGAGTGATCATCCGACAGCAAAAATTCAGTATTAACTAAAAGGTGCCAAATATGGAAGGCTTGCGTAAATACCTTTACAAGCCACCAGGGTTGAATTTTTTTTTTTGGATGACCGCCCTGTGTATTTTTCAATAAAACTATAATAGGCATCTTCCTTGCCAATTGTGTTAACTATGTATCAAATATTATTGCCATCTGTCACATTTTTAGTTGCATATCCAGGTAGTAGAGTGGAAGTGAAGTGGTTAGATAATTTTCAATTTTTTTAATCTAAGCAAAAAAATTGTGTGGAGGTTACTAAAGTTGATCCAAAATCGAAAATTGAAATAACATCAAATCATTACGTTTTGATGTCCAAGGAACCCAAAAAAGTGGTTTTTGAAAAATGTCTGTGTGTGCCTGTGTGAGTGCATATGTTTGTTAATATGACTGATTTGGATGAAACTTTGCATGAGGATTTCTTTAGTGCTCCAGAAGAACTGAAAAGGTTTTGTTTGAGATCGGATTACGTTTTGTGCCGATTTCGCAGAACAACTTGTTTATTTTATAATTACTTACATTTGTAATCGAACATTCCAAAGCAGTTAAAATTACGATTTCAACGATATGTCACACTTGTACACTTTCAATTTGATTTCCGTGAAAAAAATTAAAAAACAGAGCAAATGTGAAGCATAAGCTTTTTGTCACGTCATGTCACATTCATTCCTATTCGACAACTATTGAGTTCAGGATTTTCCACCGGCGCTGGTACCACTGGCAATATGGCCAAACAGACGAAAATTCGTACCATTTGTTTACAAAACACAGTATTATCGAATGGATAATCGTGGTTTTTTCTAAAATTAAATACGCAAATTTATTAGTAAAATGGCTGCAACACTCGATAAAATTATGACCTAGGTTTGGTGTGCAATCTCCAACACTGCTTTTTGAAACTATTTATTTACCTACGTACCTACAAACTGCATTATTGTATTAGTCAAGGCGTGATTCTGTTATTGATTTTAAACGTCAAAGTTTGTGCGATTTAGACGTCAACGTTATTTACAATAACCTTACATATTACTCAAAAAAGGTAACATAATTAAACAAATGGATACTGACAGTGAAAACAAGATTTCCTTGACACCGCCAGAGGTAAGGGAAGCTACAAAAATCGCTTCATTAACCTTGTTACCGGAAAATTCGAGAAAATTATACGAATCTTTCTTAAATTGGAGAAACCAAATGAAAATGAATTAAGTAATTGTTAAACATTTAATGGTTTGTGAATAATATTCTACTTGCATTATTACACGTGCAGTGCAATCCTATGTTCCGAAACATAAGAGAAGAACAGCAATTAATAAAGTTTAATACTGTTATGGCACACAATTTAGTGCCCTTTTCGGCTTCAAGGATTACCGGGTAGGGAGGTTCCAGCCGCTTCCAGTAGCTGCCGATTTTCTTTTTATAGGTTTAGAATGTCTTGAAACGCAGAAACTTTAAATTTGAGTGAAAAGAAAATATTCATTATCTATTTCCGGGGCGGTGCGAGTGGTGATACCGCACCGGACGCCGTCATAGGGGGGCATTAAGATGCAACGATAGATGGTCTGCGGAATAACCTTAGATCCTCCGGGCCTAGAGTTTATGAAGGGGTCCGGATTCCACTCGAATGTATTGAGACAAATGTGTTATTATACTTTTCGCAAATACAAGACGAAGAATATATTGCATTCGATCGGCACATTTCTAAAACCGGTAATATTGCTCGTAGAGAAAAAATGTTCATATCACTGTGTTGGTGATCGAATTCTGAACAACTTTCAAAATGTCCGTCCGTCTGTTCGTCTGACTGTCTGTCTGTCGGGCATATTTCTTGTAAGCACGATAACTTAAGAACGAGAAGTCCGATTGTATTGAAATTTGGGCAGTAAGTTAGTGTTAGCTAGAGGAAGAGCCCTGTTTAAACAATATCGATCAATAAATAAAAAGTTATTGACTATTTAATTATAAAAAAAATGTCTAAAACTAATATTATTTACAAAAAAAGCTGCGACGAGTATCCTATAGAATGTGCAACAATTATATATACAGTGCAGTAAATCAGCGAAGAGTATAATGGTTAGCTTGTTTAATTGTCTATTGTAAGGAATATGCCCCAGCTCTTTGAAATTTCGATGGAGAGAGATAAATATTGTACTCTAAGGAATATCACCACCCGCTGTATGAAATTTATGCCGCTGTAAATATGTAATTCTTAGGAATGCCCCACTAACGAAATAAATATTGTACTTTAAGGAATATAATAATAACAATAATAATAATAATAATATAAATAATAATAATAATAATAATAATCGTTTTTATTATAATCCAGAAAAAATTATTACAATGCCATAAAACAAGAGATAAAATTATTATAAAATGACAGAGTTCACTGAATTTAAAATAAATTATCTGTTGTTCCACTTAACCCAGAGAGAAAATAATAGTAAATAGCCACATAAATTATAAATTTTTACATGCCACAGTACTTTCACTAAAATAGGCAGCAAGCCTAGCGTTAAAAGTTTTACTACAAATTTTTTAGAAACAATTTTTTTTAATTGTGTTTTAAATTTTGTATATGGTAGTACCTTGAGATCTTCAGGAATGTCATTGTAAAGAGAAGCCACACGATATGAGAATCCGCAACGAAATTCGACAGTTTTATGTCTTGGGATGGTGATAGTTGATTTATGTCTTATATTTAAGTTATGGACGTCTATTCTATATGCAATTTTATTGTACAAATAAGGAGGTGACTTAATATATATTATGTTGTGAAAGAATGAGCAACTATGGAGAATATTTCTTTTCTTAATATTAAGCCAGCCAATTTCTTTCAAACTCAAGGATACCGGATCATATTTTCTTATACCACAAATTAGTCTAACACAACTATTTTGTAACCATTGTAATCGCTGAACATCAACTTGGCGTAAGAAAGGTAAATATACAACTGAAGCATAGTTTCTATGAGAGAGGACTAGAGCTTTACATAAAATTGTTTTAATTTTTTTTTGTCAAAATGTCTTTACTTGCATAGATTAATTTTAAGTTAGCAAAAGATTTCTTATTTATGTAATTAGCATGCTCAGTAAATTTTAGGCCTGAATCAATATGTAATCCTAAATTCTTTGACACATTTGTGAGCTCAAGATGCTCGTTGTTAATTTGTATGTTGACGTTTTCCACACACTTACCTCTTGTGTCCCTTCTACCAAATAACATTATTTTGGATTTTGTTGCATTTATGGAAAGACAGAAAGCATTAGATATTTTAATAAGAGATGTTATGTCATAGTTAATGAGTCTACAAGCGTATTCAATATTAGCCCCTTTAAACGAATAGTTGAGCTGCGTATCATCAGCATAAAAATGTGACTTACAGTTTTTAAGGACATTTTGAAACTCAGCTGTATACAACATAAACATTAGAGGCCCCAATATGAAACCTTGTGATACACCTTGATTTACTGGTAATATGTTAGAATTTTCTCCATTAATGGTGACTCTATGATGTTTGCCAGTTGTATACTGCTTCATTAATTCTATAGATCTGGGGCAGAATTCTAAATAATGTAAAACTGCCTGAAGTAGTTGATGATCTATACGGTCAAACGCTTTACTGTAATCTAATAGCACTAAAACTGTAGCCTCATCGTTGTCCGATGATCGTATAATGTCATCGACCACTTCAAGCAGTGCACGAGTTGTGCTATATCCCTTTCGAAAGTAATACTGGTTAATAGGTAATATATTATTTTAGACATAATTGGTAATATGCTGATAGGTCTAAGATCCGTTAAATCTGATATATTGTTAGTCTTTGGTAATGGCATTATTTTTGAAAATTTCCATAGAGGTGGAAAAACACTATTTTCGAGACAAAAGTTTATAACATGTGTTAGTAAAGGCAAAATATTAGGACACAGATACAGAAGTAGTCCAAGTCCTATACCATCAACTCCAACTGCCTCAGATTTGATATTTTTTAGTGCTAGGTATATTTGATATTCGGTGACCATTTTGAAGGTAAAAGTGTCAGTATTATGTTTAATATGATAATTATAAAATTGAACAGATTCCTCACTAGCAACATAATCGCTTTTGCTAAAATTTATAAAATAATTGTTGATAGCATTGGCAACACCAACCATATCTGGAATGTGCTGGATTGATTTTTCTTTGTAAATGCTTAACGCCTTTAATTCCCGCCACATATTTTTGATATTTTTAGTTCTTAACGAATATTCAAGATAAGCCTTTTTTCCTCTAATGATAGCAGAATTTGTTATGTAGCTGTTTGTAATAATCCCAACGTGCTGGTAATTTTGTTCTCTTATATCTAACTTGCGCTCACCTCTCGCACTTTGAAAGTACCTATGGAAATATGTAATTCTGAGAAATGCTCCGCGCTCTTTGAAATTTGTATGGAGATAAATATTCTATATTAAATAATAGCATCAGTGTGGAAAAATGACATTTCATATTGGGAGGACGGCGGCGCCACTGTGAGGTCTCGCACCACCTGTAAAACTTGCTATAGTCTGTTTTTAAACCAGGAGGAGCGTTTTAAATTTAACGCGCTAAATCATACATCAGCGATTGGATAGACCCTCGCCAGTTTTACACAAGGCAATAGTCGAAAATGTTGACATATTGTAAATATTTTAATTTCATGTCATAAATTGTTTGGTTATGATTTCTGTTTTATCGTTTGCACATTATATATGAGTTTTAATTCCTTTTGTGTAAATCTGAAGGTAAAAGTGGCTAATTACTTGGTGTCTTTATATTGCGTAACTTGTTTGGATACTGTACAAAATACCTAGAGGTCAAATAGAGGTCGTTGGATAATATAATCTAATAAAATACACACAAAAACACTGTAGTCGTGCATTGTTGGTTGCCCAAAACGCCAAAAAAGTTTTAGTGTATTTTCTAGTTACTTTTATGGTGTGAATGGAACTTTCATGTTTACTCCTCCTGGTTTAAAAACAGACTATAGAGCCGCTCCTGTCCCTTTAGACGGTCTACCCTGTAGATTTTCTAGTGAAAGTCGAACCATCTCTTAGCTGGCAGTAGCGCGAACTACCTACCAAATTTGACTGTTCTCCGTCAAGTAATTTTTAAGTTAATGCATCAACAGACAGACAACTGAAAACTTATATTTTCGTAATTTACATGATCTGAAACGTAGATAACTGCAGAAATCTCCGAGGATTATTTTTTCTCGAATATAATACTTCCCTTCGGTATGCGAGGCAAGTAAAACTTGTTTGGTTGAAATTGTCACATTTCCTTTTGTTATAAACAAAATAATTTTAAATATTGAACAGATTGGGCTTGATGAAAATCCATGATAATAATTGGGAAGAAAACTATATTAGTTTTTGATTTTCACTTTATTTCTTGTCAACATGACAATTGTTTAGTCTAAGTAAATAAATAACTTAGACTATTAGAATTAGATTCAATAAATTACCTAGAAATATATGTACCTTTCCATTTAGTAATTAAAATTATATTGTACTTTTCCGCTTAGCAATTAAGATTAGGATTACATCGAAATTGTATAAAACCATATAGTTTGTGCATTGTAAAATTAGTATACCAGTACTCAACATCCGAAGAAGCCACTGTGTGGCGAAACAATTGTCATGTTGACAAGAAATAAAGTGAAAATCAAAAACTAATATAGTTTTCTTCCCAATTAAAATAATTTTAAACAATATCACATCAGGTTACCGTCTGGTAATATGGATTTTCATAATCGATAGTATCTCTTAAACTGAATTCCAGCAAGAAAATGCGTTCAAAATGTATTCTTCGAAACTTATACGTCCATACCACCTAAGTAGCCTATAAGTATCTGTGTAGTACTATATAAATTAAATGAATATGTGTGCATAATGTGTAGAATTCTTGAAGTATTTGGTGGTAGGAGTAACAAGAGTAATTATTGTTGGTTCTTAGAGTAAATTCCATTTATTCTATATTGTATCCTTAAATCGTCAGAAACAAACGAGTAACTTGAACTTGTGACCTGTTCCTGCAGTAAAGCTTTCTTTATTCGCCTGTGTGGACCACCGTACATACCCAGCATGCATCGAATATTCCGATCATGTCACGTACCGACCACACCAGGACACGCCAGTGCCAAAACCTGTAAAAAGAGCCAATCACAATTAATTTGATCTTGACTACAGTGAAAGGCGTACACCGACGGATTGCTACCAAGTCTACGTTCTCTAATAATCAGCATTCACCGAACAAGGACAAATGCGTTACCAAATTGTATATATACTTGTTAGTGTTTAGTAATTCTAATACTTTGTATAGTAAAACACCTGTATGTTGAATTTTAAACCGACCGCTTGACGGTCAAATTTTTCGGGTAAAAAGGAAATGCTTAAGAATACAGAAAAGTAATTTATACGTTTGACTGAAATATATGGCCAAGGTCAATTTAACAATTAATAACACATTATTACGTATACATTGTAATTTCGTTGCGTGTGTGCTAATTAACAGCCATATATAATTCGAAATGGCCCATAGGAGAAAAGATTAAAAATAGAATGATTTTTTACATTTATATGAAGGACTGTTGAAAAGCTAGAATAAATTTGACTTTTTACTGAATATAAGCCGAAATTAAGAATAAGTAATCGCTAATAGCAATCTTCTCTATAAATTATTACTGTACAGGAAATTAAGATATAGGTACATACAATTATATAGAACAATATTTTTAAGTAAAAGCCTTTATTTGAAAAAACTGCACTAAAGAGTAAAAATTTTTTTCTTTAATTCATACACACTAACCCGAATACTTCATTACAATACATTGGGACAGACCTATATTAACGGGTAGAACTGCAGATTATAATAGACCGGATATAGTACTCGTAGACAAAGAACATAAAACGGCATTTATAATCGACATCGGTTGCTGCTTAGCGACTAACCTCGTCAAAACCGAGGCAGAGATAGTGTCGAAATACGAGAACTTGGCTATTGCCAAGTTCTCGTATTAAACTTCAGATATGCTTAAACTCTATTGAGTTTAAGCATATCTGGAAACTTAACAGGGTATAGATAATACCTGTTATAATTTCAGTGGAAGGAGTTATGTCAAAATAACTAAAAAAGAACATCAGACAATTGGACCTGGCACAGGTTATTCAAAAAGTGTTATTCTCCAAACATGCCACTTAACAAGGAAATTTTTAAATTGTTCCGGATAAGATGAAATTCTTCCCTGGAATGTACAAAATGCCAGCAGACAGCTGTGATTTAGAAGATAATAATAATAATAAACGCCTCTATTTTAGCGGGCGAAGAAATTCCTCCACTATGACTTCTGTTCCTGTTCTCATTCTCGGAACTTTTCCGCTGTGTGTCCGTAGAATAAATCCCTTTCGAGTTAGAATAATAGAGTCTATAGTACCCTAGTATCGCTTTGCTTCTTTTGTTCCTTCATACTTTCACTCTTACATCAAGATAATTTCGTTGTTCAGGAGTTTCTTGAGGGATTAACTGTGCTCCCAACTAATTTTATATTCAAAAATATAACACTTGGTAACCATTAATACCACATCTCTGATTGAAAGTATGTAGATTTTTACCCTCCGAATGCCAATGTTTGTTCATTCCTGGGTACGCAGCTCTACATAGTATATAATTTCTTCTTCTATCATCAGGAACTACCAAATTAAACGTTAATTTTTTGTTATTAGTTTGGCTTCTTTATCATGGAGGGAAGTGCAAGAACGTTATTATTGCAAACAATGCACTAGAGCATTTTCATTATTTGAGGTAGTTTGAAAGTACAGTGACATTGTATGATCGTCAAGGTCCTGGGTCCTAATTCCGCTAAACTTTTATCAACGGTATATTTTTTAAGCTATAGTAAAAGGAATGGAACATTCCTTGGATTGCTGTGTGATATCGCTCAATGTTAATGTTAAATTACCAGACGTCTAGTTGAAATGTGTAACGGATTGGAAGGACAACACAATTGTTTAATTTAATGTAATATTTCTATACATCTTGACCTTGGTAAAAATTAAACTTAATTAATACTAACATCTTGTAAATACAAATTTAATTATGTTATATTCTCGTACTGCGAAAGGTTTTTGCCGATAGATTATGTTATATACTCTTACAGAGAAACAATCTTTGTTGATAAATTTGTATCCTATTTACGACTCATAAAAATGTGGTATACCACATAATGAAATTACAAAGTTATGCATTATGCTCACTTACCAAGGGGTTTAGATCAAAAATTGATATTTAGTGACAATTAGTTTAATGATCCAAGACTATTGTTTTATTTATATTTGCGGGTAGTGGGATCAGTGTTTTAAATAAAAAAATATTTTTTCAATCGTTGTTGATTGTTTAAAATATCTTAGGGCATTGCAAATAAAAGAATACTTAATATTGGGTTAGTATTTTGTTACATATTACAAAAAAAAGGAAATAGAATTAAAGTAAATCAAATAAATGGTTACATTATCAAAATAATTTTTAGGAAAAGTAGGCTATATAGTACAGAACTCTTATATAATGAAAGCGGCATATTCAATATAAGAAGTATATACACTTACCAGTGCCTAATATGGATGTTCTTAAATAAAAGAAGTTACATCTCTCAAGATATTAGGCAAACTAGATTTATTGAGAATGTATCTATTAAATTACCACTATTTAGGAAAACTCACACTCAGAGATATGTCTTCTTTTTCGCTCCTAAAATATACAACCAGTTACCTCCTGACCTGAAAAAAATAACAAAATTGAACAAATATAAGCTACATATAAAGAATTTTATTAAAGAAAATTATGATATACTTACCAAGATATTTAATCCCTAAAAAACATAATACGCGCGCCTCTACTCTCTCCACTTCTTTGTCTCTCTTCACTATTGTCAATTGTTTATTTTTTATGTATTTTTATGTATCTTATTTTATTTATTATTCTCCATTAATATCTCTTATTTTGCTATTACCATATTTAACAGACTAAGTAATATAATAATATTGCTGTTTTTCAAATTTTCCGCTTTACCTAAAATTCCTTAACGAAATAAGAAGAACTACACAACACAAGCACCGTATAGTGCTTAGGTGAATCTTCTTCTTTGCTTCGCTAGGGATGTTCATAATATATATTAATAAACTGTAAATTGTAAGGTAATATAATAATGTAAGTAATTTAATGTAATAATGTAATGTAATATTATAAGAATATTGTAATACTTTGCAATTGTAAAAGTGTATATTCTTACTTACTTCAATAAACTTCAAACTTCAATTACACAATAAAATTAAAAATAAAATAAGGCGTTAAAATTAATTTGAATTTTAAAATTCTGGGATATTCCTAAATAAAACATATGGAAGTATTTAAGGCAATATCAACAACAATAACGAACCACAATTTCACGGCCGAAACAAATCAAAGAGAGACATGACACAGGTGGTCACAATATTCACTTGGGTTATATGAAATAATTTTTAAATTAATTATATAATTAATCACATTTCTGATTTTCAGTAGAATGTTTGATTGTATTTATCCATTTAATTAACACCAGAGACTGTAGTGCAATAGATTTATGGTTTTAAGTGCTTATTTAAAAACCATGCCATGCTTTGAAAGATTTATCTCTGAAGGAAAATCCCTGATAAACCATTTCTGACAACATGTTATTGCAGAATCTTTCTGGAATAGTTACTATTGTGAAACCCAAACGAAAAAAAAAAAAAAATCTCAGGGTAACATTATGAAAGAAAGCATCTATCCGACTTTAATATCATATTATGTCTAATCCTATAGTAAGCGAAAAAAAATTTGATTTACCTACACAATTTGTGACAAAGCCTCATTGACAATCTAATCACAAATGCTAGAGAAGCATGAATTGTTGGTAAAACAAAGTTTGCAGTACGGAATTACTAGTGTTAACATGTGCTATTTTTCTATTACTTTCATTATCGATACTTAACTAATTAGAATGACGAATGTGGCAGTGGCTTTCTTTTGGAATAACGTTAATTCATTATTAGAATTAATTTAAATAAATTCAATATTAGCAGTCCTAGAGGGCCCCGGGTGAAACTTTCGCTGCCTCTGAAAATGTAGTTTTCACACACAACAAAACCTTTGAATACAATACTCGAATGTCAACATCCGACTTGCCTTTCGCCAACTACGTTGGCATCATCATGGTGATTGGTAAAACCCGCGTCAAGTTTTGGTATTCGAGTGCTTTGTAGTTTGTGGAAACTCTGTCCTCAGTTGAATTTGAAATTTTGCCTACTTGTTTTGTTTCTAAACCTACTCTAACTAATTTAACAAAAATTGTAATTAAAACGTTGTTGACGTTTTGAAGCTCGTTGGAAATTTTCTTGCAGCAGCTATATTGTTAAAGGCGACGCTTTTCTTTCTGTTCACTATTCTAAAAATACATTTAGTGCAGACAATTCAGACCATGCTTTTACGAATAGCGAAAGCTGACGTATGCTAAGTTTAATAACCTTATTGTTTAATATGCCTCCGAGACCATTTGAGAGCCTTAGAAAAGGGTCTCATGTGGGTTTAATTTAAAAAAGAAGTATCAATTCATATTTTCGGGATAATGCACAAAAGGCGTTTTTGTGATTTTTGTTTCACTAGATCTAACATTTTCTATGGGCCTATTAGTCCATTGACATGTTAGAAAATTAAGGCCTAACCTTCCATTTTAAACAGGACAAGATTTTTTTGTGTGTAGATGGGTCCAGTGTGAACATAAATCTCGGTTTTCGGGGTTGAAATCCCCCCCATTTGGCCGCCATCTTGAAAAAGGGACTTTTTTGTAGAGAATTGAATTCTCTGCAATCTTGGTCTAGCAATACTTCTTACCGTAAAATTGATAATGAAAATGTTATAATTAAAGATAGACTAACATTTTTAAGAAAAATATCATTTAAGGGTTACAACTTTAAGAGGGTTTTTCGCGATAATTTTAATAAAAATCAAAAAGGATCCTATGAAATCCCCTTTTTTTATACTAATTTGCAAGGGTGATTGATTTATACTAGCTATAGGCAAATTGTAGGAAGTACCTAGACCAGGATTGTAGAAAATTCAATTTTCTACGAATAAAATTTATTGAGAGACTTACGCCTCCTTTTTCAAAATGGCGCCAAATGGAGGGGCTTTCAACCCCGAAAATCGAGTCTTATGCCCACACTGGGCCCCCTACATATAAGAAAAATCGTCCAAATTTCAAGTCAATACGACTTCTGAAAGTGGGTGGTAATTTAGTTGCAATATTTTCTTACATGCATAGTTGCAAACTTACAAAGTTACAATGTTACACACACACTAATAAAAGCGTGTCAAAAATGGCATTAGAAATGCTTTGAAGAAATATTTTTGGATTATTAACGCATTTAATTCATAGACATACTAAATATATTTTTAATTTTGACGATGGTGAAATAATTGGGAAATAAGACAATTTGAAGAATTGCTCTATTCTTCAAATTGCTTTGTTGTCCAATTATTTTACCATCCTTTGTGAGATAATCTTTATAAAAAAAAAATTGGTATATATCTGACATAAATTTCTTATCCACCTGATATGTTTAGAGAAATATTATTTGTATAAATAATAGAAGAGAAAACTTGCTGAATTCTAAGTTTTTTAAAATTGGACGAAACGTCGATTTAGGAACGTATAAATATTATTATTCATCTAATTAACATAAACAAAGATTATACTACACTTCTTTTCTATTCCCTCATTTTGTACCTGCTAAACTTGCTACGACTTCTATTTATTTTACTTCCATCTCATTATCTCGGATTGTGGTCTTGCTTCTCTATATCCATTACCTATGACTATGAGTAGCTACAAAATATCATGTAAATATACATATTTTATTATAAATAAGTTATAAATCTCGTAAATATTATTGCAATATATCTTATTATATTATAAAAAGTAAACAATTTCAGTTTATTGTTAAGAATAACCTTCAATCTAATCTTGACATGCTTGCTGAAAATGTAACTAATGTTTACGAAATTTGTTTCATACAGAAGGGTAGGTGTTGTAAAAATACTTCTAGGTCTTATCTTATAAGGTATCTATCTATTATTTAAGGTCTAAAGCTGATAAAACTAATGTAATCACTCACAGACTACCTAGTCAGCAACACTATTTAATATTCAATGATAAATCTCCCGCTGTTCCTTACATTCATTCGACAATGAAAGTAATTATCAACTAGAATTAATTTGAACACCATAGAGGCTACTATTGCACTATATCCGATAAGTTTAGAATAAGGAAAGGAATATTATAATCTAGAATAATAACCGTTTTATTTTTAAAAATCATTAGAACTAATAACCCAATAAAAATGTAAAGATATAGATATCCAACGACTCGTGCTATCATTATACTTGCTTCAATACCTTTTAAGTGAGGTGCATTTCACTATAAAGTAAAATATTTTGATTTCCAATATAGCTGAAATCATTTAGAAAACAACTTATCGACGGCCTCTTCCATAATCCATCCGTTTCTTCATTTCTGCAAGTGGTGTATGACGTCTAGTTCTCAAGACAAGTTAAGACATCACCTTGCTGGTAGAGAGAAAACTAATTAATATCTCAGCTATAAGCTCCAATTGTTATATCCCCGAAGTAATGATTCAAATTGGTCTTCGTAATACTCGTATGATTGAATGTATGTTATCAGAAATATGGCATCAGGTACTTTTATTCTCATTTAATTCATTGCAACTTTTGAATAACCTTTAACCACTCTTAGTAAAGTAACACTTCTAATGATATTATATGTAAAAAATTGAACGTACTCATTCCAATATCCACGCTGTTGATAATCGGAATGTGATTAAATTCGCTAGAGAATTTTCTGAATTACTGTGAGTTTAAGCAAAGTTACGTACGAAAAACTGAAATACGGACGAATATTGGAAGGAAAGTGGCCAAAGTAGTTTCAAAAGGTAGCGAAACATACATGTTATAATTCCAATTTAATAAAAATTGTAATTATATTATGTCTCTATTATATTATAATATGTAAAAATATTCTATACAATTTCATAAATGTTTTCGCATTAATGTTAAGCTTCCAATCAAAGATCGACACGCTTGTTGAAAATGCAACTAATCTATATGAATTGTTTTACCTTAAGAAGGTATCACCATGTGACTTTTAGCCTTATATAGAATTTATTATTTAACTTCTAATGCCAATAAGACCCATGTAACCACCCACAGGCTACCTAGGCAGCGATACTATTTATTACTTAATGATAAATCATCTCCCGCTGTTTCTTACATATGTTCGACAACAAAAGTAATTATCAGCTCAAATTAATTTCAACACTGAGAGTTACTACTGAACCTATATCATACAGATTTAGAACAAGTAAAGCAATATTATTAGGTACCTGAAAAAAAATTGTTCTATTTTTAAAAAATCGTTATGATTAAAATATCGATTAAGATTTACAGATACTAACATTCAATAAACTCGTAATATAACTACACTGCTTCAATGTCTTATAAGTGAAATACGTTGAACAAATGTTCGAATTAAAATAGTGGTACTGAATTGAAAAGATACTAAGCAATTTGTTAAAAACCACAGTTGAAATCGCTGCTATTATAAAAACATTTGTTAATGAAAACATGAACTCCTGTTCCGTGTTAGTCTAGTATTGTTTAAATAATTGATTTCTTGCACAAATACTTTGATGTTACCTTTGCTAAAGATTCAATTTTCTCAAGTTT
Organism: Stenurella melanura; assembly: GCA_963583905.1. Classification (NCBI taxonomy): domain Eukaryota; kingdom Metazoa; phylum Arthropoda; class Insecta; order Coleoptera; family Cerambycidae; genus Stenurella; species Stenurella melanura. The sequence continues at coordinate 54,943,422 of OY757312.1, forward strand.
GAAAACATAAGTAAACAATACTATGCAGTAAGCACGTACAGATTGGAATAAATTCCTTAAAATCGTCATAAATCAAGTGACAAAAATTCGTTGAGACACATCGATTTTTAGGTGCGTTTTTCAATGTTTCTATGTAAAAAAAAATTTCTACAGACGTTAATTAAAAAGTTAAGATGTCATCGGCAATTTTTGTAAATAGCAATTCCAATTTTTTAAAATGTAATTTGAAAGAGCATATTTTTCTGCTTCTGCATGACGAAATTATGGACAAAAAGATAATTTAACAATAATAACACACACGTGCATTACTTATGAATACAACGAATGTAAAAGAATATTATTAATATTTGTCTAGATGTTCTGAAGTTAAAGTACGGTTAGCGAAACTGCGTAACTGCAAGCTCAGATGGTATACTATTTCCCTTTAGTAAATGTTGACCTAAATGCCAAGAACTGCCACATGTGTAAAAAGGGATTCTGTCAAAGCAATGTATCACAATTTTGACGGTGTCATCTAATTGAAGAGGACAATAAAACCGCATTAGTAAAAATCATACAAAAGTACCACCGAACACTGAAATCTAGTATTTACACGCGGACAGGGTCGACTGCCTTAAGAATGCAATTGTAGAACAATCAACTACGTTTTTAGGTAACTGTCAGTACGTTTTACAAATGTAGTGGATTTCCAATAAAAGTGAGTTATGCGTACTAACATCTTAACATTAAGTAAAATTAACTTTATCATGTCATGTGCATTTGTAATGTATTATGTCATTAATAGTTAACATTGTTTATTATGTATAATTATATATTATATAAAAATGGTTTGTATTATTGAGAAAATGTTGCCAGAAGTTAGTTGAGATTTTGTATTTAATTATTATGAAAATAAACAAAATAAACACTCCACACATGTTAAACAGAACAGGAAAGTATGTGATTGACTCAAAATTGTCTTTTTATTTGCAAGATATGTATTACATGTCTTTGTAAGAACCAGTACCGTCTTTAAGTGAAATTTATTCCCAAAAATACATGGTATTTATTTTGTATCAATGTAATATTATAACTACATGAGAGCCTTCTCTGGCGCCGAGACAAAATTCCCGAGCCTTGATGATCAAACCCTGGTAGAGGAACATTTTTACGACTTACACATTTTCGTGTTTACGCTTTTTTCATTTAATTAGCAACGCTGACCTGACTAATAGCATGTTAGTCTTTGCTTATCACATTGTATTTAAAGTTCGGATAATAGACCGTTAAAGTGAGATACAATGAATTGAAATTTTTATGATGATTGGCTATGGAGACAGGTCCCAAACATAGACTCTCATTTGTAAATTATTTAATCGTAAATATCCCAATCGGCCTATTACACAATCAACATTAGCAAAATAGAAAAGAAGTTTCGATATTGTGATCATGTAAGAGATAACTTCACGAAAGGCCATCCTGCAATTTCAGAAAATAAAGAGTTAGATATTTTACTGACAATGAACGATAATTCTCATAAAACCAGTCGCAGCAGAGTAGTCAATTAATTAATCGACTCTTAAAATATTTGGGATAGAATAACTGGTGAATTTGGTTCAAGAGGTTAACGAAGGAAATTTCAACAGCAAAGTAAATTTTTGCGAAAACATGATGAAACGATCTAATACCAATCCACATTTCTAAAGTCCAGTACTTTTCTCTGTATAAATGAGACAGTAAATAAGCAAAACTGTCAATATTTATCAGATCGAAATCCACAGTGGATGATGGAGGCACATACCCAGTTTCCACAGAAAGTTAACGTGTGTGCTGGAATTGTTGGAACTGCAATTTTGGGTTCATTTTTTATTAAAGGTTCATTAAATGGTGAAAATTGTTTGGAACTGCTCCAACAAAACATAATTCCAGAACTTGTCGCCCTGTATCCAAATGGCGAAAACCCTAATGTAGAGAAAACCTCTACATGGTTTCAACATAATAGCGCACCACCTTATTAGATAATAGTGCGTAATCATTTAAACGAATTTTTCCGTACAGATGTATTGCTGAACGCGGATGAATAGAATAGCCAGCTAGATCCCCTGACTTAACCCCATTGGATTATTTTTTATGGGTTTATATTAAATCCAAGGTGTATTTTAATAGACCGAACAATCTTGAGATCTTAAAAGACAGAATAGTTACAAAACTGGAAAAATTGGACCAGAAACAATTACTGCACAACTTGTAAGGTGGGATTAGTTGAACCAACCTTTTTATTGTACACGTCTGTTTGTTTTTGAATAAATTTATTTTTCAAATTATTAATAATTTTATTTTTAATATACAAAATTATATATCTAGGGGGCAATTTAATGTTTTCATTTTTAATTCTGAATTTAAGGTAATAAGTTCGTTTGTTAAATGATGGATGTTTGCCTTGGAATATGTATTTTGTATCTAAAATACTTTCACTGATAAATGTTTCATGTTTAGAGTAAAAAATATTTTCTTCAATTGGTGTGCTAGATTTTGCAGTGTGATTCTGTAATGTTCAGTATACTGACCAAATCGCCTTATACGACAATAATACCTTTATTTCCCCACAGGAAACTCGTTTAAAAGATCTGCATTTGAAGGATTTACGAGATCTGCATTTCGCAAGTGATTTGGTATTGCAAACTTTTCATTTAGAGAAAATACTGTTAATATTCTCGACATCTAAATTACTGATGCTCATATGTCGCTTTACGATAATAAGAAATTTTTGATGTGTTGACTACCAAACAGCGTTAAATGTGTGTACAACACTACTATTATCTTAGTTACAGTGATTTTCTAGATAGTTTTATTCCGAGTTCAGAAATTTTTACATTTTATAAAATTAATCATACATAGAAAGTCAAGCCATTTAAAATATTTCAAACAGATTTTTTAATATTTGAACATTTGTAGGAAATGATTATTCTATAGTAGGTAGTCGCAAAAATAGGTGTTAAAGGCAGTTGCATCAATTAGAGAATGAGGCGTAGCCGAGTTTTGTATACGAGCTTCAAACACGCATTCTTCACACTAGTATGATAAATAGCTCTTATTTTTTTCTTAAATAAGTATCCTTGTACGCAACAAATCAACACATTTGTTAAAAGCGAGCAAATATCAAAGTGGACTGAAATTTGTTCACCACATCATGAGAAAAGTTCCGACACCCAAAGATATTATTTAATCCACAATTTATTATAAAAGATTTATTATGATTTTAATTTACACAACGATTTATCAAAATATTGAAGGTTAATTATTTTTGTCAAACTGCAAAGATAATTAAGAATATTTCACCTTGTTTTTCTTGCTTATTTCTGGTAAACTCTGGGAATTTAACTATTCTCAGTTTGTCATAATACAAAATAGAGGTATTAATAATGTGAATTACTACTAGTCATTAAAGTATCTATAATGAATATTTTAAAATATTATGTTCTTTCAAAGAAACAGATTATAATTATTATCGTTTGCGGAACTGGCATAATTTTATTTTCTTCATATTACTGAACAATTTATATTTTTGCTTAAATGTTTGAAGGATATTGTAAGGCATTAAAACAAATATCACATTCATTATTTCATTTTACAGTGTTCTGTAGATATCGGTATATCGAATATAAAATAAGTAGAAGCTGAGACAAAGAATTACATTTCCCAATTTTTCTTTTACGATGTCTTTGTTTTTTGTTTGATTTTGTTATTTTGAAGAAACGACAATATTGGCGGCTCGCCAATAATAATTTAATTTTTAAATACTATTAGTTTCTAAAAAATACTATATGATATATGAAATTTATTTTAAATAGCACTAGATTATATTTAGGAAGGAGGGGCCGGTTGATTTCCCTTTACCACCGCGACCCCCATGGATCTATTATGGTGCTCCTGTTTGTTTTCCTTAGAGTTTCTCATTCAGGTTTATCCTTTGTGCCAGATTCCACAGCCTTAATAAGGGCTCCATAGTAAAGCTATCAGTTCTTGGTTTTTCCTTACAAAGCAGTTGGAATCTGTCTAGAAAGGCCTTCACAATGGCACAGTACATGGACTAAGGTTTCTTCTACCTCTTGACAGAATCTGAATATTGCATTATGTATCAGATCCATTAGACTGTCATGTCTATTAAGTTCTTTAATGAACATTTTGGCCTGCCATGAAAAATTTTTCCATCATTCCAGGGATTTAGTTTGCATCCGTCTGTCAATGGAACTGATTGATTTCAGCGCAGCCTGACTATCAGAAAAAGTGGCAATCGACTGGTTAACAGTTCCTTGCCTTATAATTTCCATAGTATTGCTGCAATTTCGGCCTGGAATACTATGGCGTATTTTTCTAGACTTATTGGGGTTATCGTTTTTATCCTTATCACGCAACTCGCAGCTCCCTGTTCTGCCTTAAAGCCGTCTGTTTACTAGACTGTTTGTGTCGATATTGGGGGACCGTTTGTCCAATCTGTCCTGTCTGGTATTTTAATTTCCAAATTTTTATAGGATCCGCCTTCAGCTTTGAATATAACTTCTGGTTCCCTGTTCCGTGCTGCTGTCTTATTGGTGTAGATCCTTGCATTAGCCTGTTCGCCACTGAACGATCTTCTCTTTGTATAAATATATCTAACAAGCCTTTGTACGAAACTTACCAACCTTATTGCTCTCAACTACAATGCCTTAGTCCACTATAGTACTGAACCATAGGTTATCATGGGTCTTACTAGCCTAGTGTATTACCATAAGGTCATATTGGGATTTAACTCCCAATTTTTTCCACACATCTGCACGCATCTGCACCTTCCGCGAGCTATTGTTGCTTTCTGTGTGACTTCTTCGTTGTGGAAATTCCATGTCAGTTTTTGATTAAAAATAACTTCTAGAAATTTTACCTCACTGACAAATGATATTTCCACACCGTTGAGCGCTAGTGGTTTTATGCCTTCCTAGACTCTTTTCGTGTGAAAGTGACTGTGCTTTTGGGGGAATTTATGGAGAGTCCTTCCTCTCTAGCACTAACAAAATGTAAGTAACCAAAGCAGAGGACATACCATTGGTAATCTGTTCTTTGACCTAACACTTGACCAATGGTGATTGTTTCTTTGATACAATGTGATGCAACAACATACATGTGAAACTGACGACGCAACCTGTATTACACATGCTCATACGAAAAGAGTTAACGCGAGTAGCCCTATTGTCGCTTCTCTGTGGTACTTTTTGCTTACTGTACTTTTTATATAACTGTTGCACATTCTGTATGATACTCTTCGCAGTTTTTTTGTCTTTTTGTTGTTGTTGTAAGTAATATTAGTTCTAGACATTTTTTTTAATTACAAAACATAAGAAAACATGTTTTTTCTAATTTAAAAATCAATTACTTTTTTATTTATAGATCGATTTTGTTCAAAATAATAGGGTTCTTCCTCTAGCTAAAACTAACTTACTGTTCAATTTTCAATACAATGGGACTTTTCGTTCTTGAGTGCAGACGTGCAGATGGATGGACAGAAAGACGGACGGACATTTTCAAAGTTGTTCAGAATTCGATCACCATCACAGTGTTATGAAAGTTTTTGTCTCTACGAGCAATATTACCGGTTTTAGAAATGTGCCGATCGAATGCAATATACTATTCGGTTCGTATTTGCTAAGGGTTTAATACTAAAAAGTTTTTCATGTTTACAATGTTTACATATTGTAAATAGGTACATAGATTCAAAAAGTGGCTTAACATCCGTTTTGGTTTGGATCAATGAAGTATTTTTTTTTTATTGGTACCCTATTTTTCTTATTTAAAGTACACCTCAGAGTGTTTAAATCCAACTTTTAAAAATCGGTAAAGGTATTTACACAGAACTTCCCTCGTTCATGGCAGTCTCTCTAAAAAAATAATAATTAAAACTTTTTTTTTAATCAGGCTTAGAATGCCAAGAAACGTGAAAATTTTAAATTTGAAGAAAAAAAAAATTCATTTTAGTAGTAAAAATTTTTTCAAAAATATTGGTGAAAAAAATTTTCATTTTTTTTTTCCTGAAATAGGTTAAGCGTGTCATGAAACGTAGAAATTTTAAATTTGAGCCAAAACAAATTTTTTTCATCTTGGTAAAAATTTTTTCAAAAATGAGTGAAAAAAATTAAAAATTTTTTTTTTTTCTGAAATAGGTTTAGCGCGTCATGAAACGTGGAAATTTTAAATTTGACAAAAAAAAATTTTTTTTCAACTTGGTAAAAATTTGTTCAAAAATGTGAAAAAAATTTTCAAAAAATTTTTTTTCCTGAAATAGATTTAGCGCGTCATGAAACGTGGAAATTTTAAATTTGAGCAAAAAAAAATTTTTTTCATCTTGGTAAAAATTTTTTAAAAAATGTTTGAAAAAAATTTTCAAAACATTTTTTTTCCTGAAACAGGTTTAGCGCGTCATGAAACGTAGAAATTTTAAATTTGAGCAAAAAAAAATTTTTTTCACTATTTATTCCGTTTAGACGGTCCACCCTGTATATTTTTCAGTGAAAATTCTACCAGTTCTTCGCTGACAGTAGGGTTAACTACCTACCAAATTTGACTGCTCTCCGTCAAGTAGTTTTTTAGTAAATACACCAACAGACAGACAGACAGACAGACAGACAGACAGACCGACAGACAGACAGACAGACAGACTGACGGAATTGAAAAACCTATATTTTCGGAATCTACGTGTTCTGAAACGTCAGAATCCGAAAAAATCTCGGAGGGTGATTTTTTCTCGAATACAATACTTCCCTTCGGTATGCGAGGGAAGTAAAAACGCGCGTGTTTTAAAGTTACCATGGCAACATCAATAACCCGACAAACGTAAAGTCAAAATGTTAACTTTTTAATTATTGTTCTTACAGGAATTATTGCGGGATTAACCGCGAATCTGCTTTTCTATTTAAGTAATCAATGTTAGAACACATTTTAAAGCAATATACAATCAGTAACAACTGTAGTAATAATAAATAATCCTATGTGACAGATTGCAAATTAATTTTTGTATTCCTCATTTGATACTGACAGGTATCCTGATATCACGTCACGAATTCAACCATTTTACATTCTTAATTCTTATTTCCATTTTTTGTAAAAGTAATACCAGTATTTATGATTTCAAAGTGTACCAATAAAAAAAAATAGCGTAAGGTATTCGTGGATAACTGGTCTTTAAAACACTTGCTCTATTTCGAAAAATCGCGCGTGTTTTAAAGACCTTAATATCCACTTATACTTTAATATACTATTTTTAGTTATGAAATGTCTATGAACAGGACTTTAACGTTTGGTTTCTACGTTAGTATAAGTCTCAAATTATAATTTTCACTTATTTCATAGGTCAATAATGTCGTTAACGAACATGCTTGAGTTTTCAAATATATGCTTTTTCACGTCTTTATGAATGGATGTATTTTAGTAACGTTTTGTAAATCATTGTACAGTGTTTGGGCCACCTCCGGCTAATAATATGTAAGATCGTTCTAATTGTCTTTGTCATAAATGGTACTGTATATTGACTTCTTTGTCTGATGTTATACTGATATACAGGTAAGGATTGTCTACATTATTTAAGTTGATATTTGATATTTATGTTATAGTAATATAATTACCTGACGTCGAGTATTTTTGTTTCTGCATACAAAGCCTGACGAATAACTGTCTGTACGCTACAAGACATTTTAGGTGAGTTCTCCCCATCCAAGTATTCAATAATTTAAATGACGCTCTACAAGTGAATGATATATTATATTTAGTTAATTCTAAAATATATTTTAAATATTTGAATTTGTAAATAGTAGTTCATAGCTTCTTACTTCAATGTAAGTAAATATAAGTTGTACGTTCCCTCCTAAATGGAAATATATGAATATACCCAAATATGTTATGTGTTTCAGCTAAGATGGTATGGGATGCTCCCAGGACACTTATTTTGAGGCATCTAATTGTTGGCTTGCATGAGTTATTTGCAAGTAAATGGTAAGTAATGTGTTTCGTCGAAGTTAACCGTCAATGACTTAAGAGCACTCATTTTATTTATTTTACTCCAGTAACTCTCAGCTTCTATCCTTAGTCCTTCCCAGGAGTTTGCTCTATAGACCATAGCAGTATCATCGGCAAATCATATGATTTCCCTTTTACCTTGTAGTAGAAATAAGCTACTTATACCGGATGAGTCACGAATTGCGCTCGCCCCGATATTTCCTAAAATATTTGGAATAGAAAATTGAAACTTGGAGGCCTTATTACACGACTAAAATGCCATCTTTTCAATAAAAAATCAAGTTTGGTGCACATCCGGTTTGACCGGAAATGCCCACAACTTTCGATTTTTAAATGGAACACCCTATATATTTTTACATTTTTGGAATCTAGAGGAAATTTTGAATACAATACATCTATTTTGGTCACTTTTTGATAAACATTAAAAATTTTATTAAAAAATCAATTTCTGAATCCAGAGTGCTGTGGTGCCCAAAATATATTTTAGTTTGTGTGCTACGTTACTATAAAAATAAAAAGAGCAATATGATTGCATTACTTAATTCTCTAGAGGCGTTTAAAATTTTTAAATGTGATTTTTACCCATTAGCTCGGTTTTTTTAAATGGGAATTTAATCGTTCACCAACATTTTTAAATGCCCCATTTTCATACGAATTTAATGATACCAAAATTTTGAAAATCCGCTCAGAAATATTTGAGATTTCAGCAACCAAGCTTTTAGAAACATGAGGCTAATAGATAATAGATTAGTGGGCTTTGGAAACTAAAATGACACATTTCTGTGTAAATCTGGTAACCTAATAACATTGGAAAAATCATAGTAGTCATTGAAATAATAAATATCAGCTGTCAGACAGATACAAAATAAAGCATTGCGGAAATCTCTTTGAGTAAAAATTAAAGAAAATAATAATAATTTTAGTAGAAATGAAAAGGTCGATATGTTACTGATAGATATATGGAGAGCGTCTCAAAAATTCAACTGCAGCTGCAGAACTGTATCAGCAACGATATCCCAACAGACGTCATCCAAGCAGACACTTGTTTGCCAGAATGGAACAAGAATTAAGAAACGAACCCAATCAACAAGATGAGCATCAAACATTTATTGTAAGTGAGGACAAAGAAATTGATGTATTAGGATTTGTGATGGTACACCCAACAACATCAACAAGGGAATTGTCAATGGAATGCGACATTAGTCAGTCTTCGGTTTGCAGAATTTTAAAGAAACATAAGTTTCGGTCTTATAAATACCAAATACACCAACATCTTTATGGAGATGATAACGACAGGAGGCTAGTATATTGCAACTGGTTCTTAAATGCAGTACAACAAAACCTAGGTTTTCCTATTCATATTTTATATTAGGATGAAAGTAGATTTACGAACCAAGGTATGTTTAACAGAAATAATACTAGATACTGGGCTCAAGAAAATCCGAGGTTGGTAGGGCGGGGGAATATTCAGGAAATATTTGGGTTTAACTGTTGGCTTGGAATACTTGGAGATCGAATAATTGGACCCATATTTTTTGATGAAACACTTACTGGCGAACGATATTTATTCTTTTTACAAAACCAGACAGCAGAATTTCTTGACTTACTTCCTCTTGCCTATTTACAAAATCTGTTTTTCCAACAAGATGCTGCTCCCCCACATAATTCCAGAAGAGTGATGGAATATTTAAATAACTTGCATGGTGAACGCCTTATCGCAAATCAAGGTCATATCGTTATATTGACTTAACACCCCTCGACTATTATGTATGGGGCACTCTCAAAAATAAAGTTTATAATACTTCTTCAAATACCCGTGAAGAGCTGCAAAATAAAGTTGTACGGGCTCTTAATGAAATAACGCCGGCTGAATTGCGTAGAGCCATTCAAGCAACTGTACGCAGAGCCGGATTGTGTATAGAAAAAAATGGTGGACATTTTGAACAATATCTATAAATGTGAATTTATGGTTTAATTATATTAATTATTTTAAAGATACCTACTGTCACCTAGTTTAAGTTTAATTGTTCAAACGGAATTGATTTTTATTTATTTATAGGCCCGATATTTATGTTCATTTAAATAAAACTCAAAAAACCGAACTGATGTCGCATTCTATTGCAAATGTTTAAAACATTCCAAAAATGTAAAAATATATAGGGTGTTCTATTTAAAAATCGAAAGTTGTGGGCATTTCCGGTCAAACCGGATGTGCACCAAACTTGATTATTGAAAAGATGGCATTTTAGTCGTGTAATAAGGCCTCCAAATTTCAATTTTCTATTCCAAATATTTTAGGAAATATCGGGACGAGCGCAATTCGTGACAAGAGAAGACAATAAACGACTGTATATGACATATTTTATTACCATTTAGTCACTATTTTCGGTGTTTATGTTGACGTATTGCGTTAATATATATTTGTGATGTAATTGTAAAATAACTTTAAATTAATTTTCTCTAATTCCTATTTCCTCTAGAGTTTATAACAGTAGTTCATGGCTAACCAAATGATGTAATTAAAATTTACACCAAAAAGTGAAGCAAGGAAATATGTGATAGTATGACATATTTCTATATTTAACTACAATTAATCCGTAGGTTAATAGCTACTTATTAAATAAATAAAAGTATTGTCGAAGTAATGGCGAAGTCGCCACATTCATACATGGCTGATGTAGATAAATGGATAGATAAATTATAACAACCGCAGCAAACGTTATGAAACCCACACCTTTGCATTGGCATGTAAGTAGATAAGCTACAGGGCTTCTGGGCCAAAATCCCATGTATTTTCTTATGGAGGTTCATTTTGCAGAATTTTGATTCGAGACAATGGCAACGATATCGATTCGGACTTTAGAGAATTTGAACTTTTGGGAAATCACTCAACTATTCTCAACCTAGACGACAGCATATGTGGACTTGTAAAATTACTGTATGCTAATATATAATTTAATGAATGAGATTGGAGATAGCGGGAAGCGGTGTATAAATATTAATTATAGCGATGCTGACGCTCCCTACCCCAATGCATGATACTACGATACTGACACCCCAATGCATCGCTGTAGGCCCGGGCCGGTGCAAGAATGTATACGTGTACTTTAAGTGAGAGGACAATATGCAGCGTTATTCAACGGAGACGTTTGCCAGGTACCCACACCCAGGTATTGCAAACTAAAGAAATTTAGCGCCTCTGCCTCGATTGCGTTCGTGATATGAACGAGTGCCCAACAGTTACGTGATGTTATTAAAAAAGAAGACTCTCGAATGGTGGAGGCAAGTGGAGGGATGAATTGCTAACGCGGCCGTCCTGTGGCTGTTATCTGAGTGTCCAATTGTTATCTAGGTATCTGAAATGGTAAGAAATAAGGAAACAAAATTTCAAATAGATTATGGCTAATTGTTTGTCCTTATGCATTGCCTACATATATTTAGTCAGTTATAAGAGACTGAGATCTGAGTGGAAATAAAAACACTAATGTCCTGAAAATGTAATTGCATAGGTACCTACGTAAACAAAGTAACAATAGAGAGAAAATAATATGCAAAATTAGACTTTATAACATTATTACCTATAATTCTAATAATTGTTTTGATCTACTTACACACTTCGCAATTAATTGCAAGTGACACTGAATAATTTACTCATTCATCTTGTATACGCAAAGAAGCCCTTTACAGACAAGGAATATGTGAAAACACAATAAAAACTATTACTTGTAAAATACCTTTTACCACTTCAAGATAAAATAAAAGATATGAGGACGGTAGGTAAGTATTTAGAAAATATAAAAGGTGATTGCCGCAAAAGCGACGTACTAGGTGGATATATGTATTGACAATGGAAAAATTTCCTTGTTTTTATCAAATAATTGAATGTGCTTATTCTAAATGAAGAACACTGCTTATATAAATAGACACAATTTATATTTTATGAGTTATGTGATATTTTTAGGGATTTCCACTGACTAGGTACGCTTGTAGATGTCTACTTATTCTCACCCTGTTTTAATAATTAATAACTTTCAGATAGTTAATTTCTAATTTCTTCAGCAAAAAAGTAATTTTTTAACAATCTTATCTCATATTGAGAAGTTCTATCATTTTTTTGTATACTTTAGTCGGATCTCGGGGAAATATATTGTGTAGTTGAGTTCTTTTTCTACATCACCTTTCTCTTATATTTTTCTCTTCTGATTTCTTTTTATATATGGCCATTTTGTCTATAGAAGAAGTAAAATATTTTCTGATTCAAATAATGACACCAGGGGAATGGAAATATTTGATATTTTGTTTTAAAACAAGTGGTGGAATAGCTTCGGCTATGCTCGGCCAGGACGTTAATTTATATAAGGCGATTTAAAGAAAAGCATACTAAATCCGAAACTTTAAACTTAAGCTCGTATGGGTATTCTTAAAATATTTAATTAGATGTAAAATTATTTAACCCAATTCACTAATTTAATAACCTATATTCCTGCCTTTTAATATAAAATAAATAGAATTTACTGGGTACCCTGTGTATTTGATGAATTATGCAAGTGTAACGTTAATCTCGGGACCCAGAATGCATCGAATGCAGTACTTTATTTTAAGCATTATGCAAAAAATCAATTCTCTCTCTTAATATATCCTTTTATTTTTTATAAATGTATAGGACACTGGGACCCCGAATAAATTTCTACATCTTGTTTATATTAAATTTCGTCAAGTGTATTGATTCTGGATGATGCAAAATGGATTTTTAAGAAATTACGATATTCCTGCATTATTCTCATAAAACTATTTAACAGAATGCTATTTCAATAAGAAGCTAACTATTAAGTAAAAGGCTTTTATTTTCAGTTTTTGTATATTTTTTACTTGAAACCTGTAAAAATAACTCCATAAAACTCCAATGGGGAAATGTTTCTATTGATAAATCGCCACAAAATAACCCATACTTCTGCTGGAAGACAAACATTTTTACAATTGAAACCGTAAGTAATTATATTTTGGCTAAAATACTGAGACCGGAATTTTTGAAATTAATCTATATTTTTGAACATTTACTGGTAAAAAAGAATAGAGTAGTATACAGTTACAATATAGAAATATTGTACGTTAATGAAGTAAATAAAATCACAATCAGGGTGTGTCAGAATTCTAACTAAGTGACAAATACTGAAGATTTTGAATCAATTCTTTTAGATATATCCCAATTTATTCACCATTTAGTGGAGGAGCGGACAGCGTCACGCTCATTGTACTTCTTCCTACAGACATATAACAATAATAATCGTAATTATTATTATATAACCTAGAACTCTATAATACATGGAAAATAAGTCACTCCAGGTTATATAAGGCGCTTGGTTTAGTGTCCCCAAAGACCTGTATGGTCATATATGAGACCTGTGTAACTACACAAGTTTTACAATAGATGACAATAATTATAAAGTGAACGAAAAGTGCGCACAAAATACAATTACCTTAATTTTTACAACCTTTTATGATTTTCTTATAAATATATCTAACTTTATGTCTATAAGGTACAGGGAAACATTTTAAAAGGAAGAGAGTTCTCATATTTAAAATACACGAGTATATGGATGAGTACAACATATACAGATACTCTTGGGGATGCTAATGATTTAATGAATGCGTCTGCCAGTTGTTCGCCTGTGGGTTAGTGTTATAATTTAAGAGTTAGGAAATTTATATTGGAATATTTAAAGCCGGAAAGAAGGTTGGATATGTCTGCCGTGTATAGTAAATAAAATAAAATAACATAGTGTGAAGAGTGGTCACTATTTCAGAAATAACTGCCATCTTGAACAATGCCTGAATTAAAACAATTATTTGATGCACAGGATATATAGTAATCGGACTGTTGTACATCAATTCATTTGTTAATAGGTAGGTAAGTCTAAAAATACAAATAAATGTGCAAATACCACATCATGTTTGAAATCTTTTTTCTATACAATATTCTTAAATAAACCAAATAAACAACGAAGAAAGAAAACAATATGAGATAGATAATTCGTTTAGTTTCACTTTTGCATAAACATTTAAATACAGATTCGCCTCTTTAAATCTACAAAATAGACAGTAAGGTACGTTTTCAACTGTACAATTAGCTCTTCTATATTCATTTCTGTTAGGTGCAAGAACAAAGGCCAAAGATCTTAAATGTTCCATCGTTCCATCCAAGGCAAAAGTTTCGTCTTCTTCTGTCTAACCATGTTGTAGTGGATTCACATATTTGTTTACATTCAGCATATTTAATCATATGTAGGTATATACGCTTTATGTGAAACAGCATTGCAATGTATAGTCTTGGTTTAGTGTACCGCTAAAATCGTACCCCACCACATTTTGTTTTTGATGAATCAATAGGACGCAGTAATAAACAGTTCAGCATTTGGCAACATTTCTCATTACGAGGGGCAATATCTCAAAATTTATTGAAATGAACGTCGTGTATATTTTCCACCGTTTCGCATGGATTGGACAGATGCTCATTTATTTTTTGTCATCCACAGTTCTTTATGGCCATCTGTTTAAAAGCTTTCCTTAAAATGGCATAGTACATAAACCATAACATTTATTTCAGCTGACTATTTCAACAGTCGATATCGTCACATTCACAATAAAGCTACTTACAGAACTTTTCCACTCATCTCATGCATAATTTTAGGTTATGTTTGTGACCTCCTACCAAGTTCAAAGGTTTTTTTTTTGTTGTTTTTCCAATTTATAACCCAGTTAATGAATGATTCTTAATAATAAATTTAATCTGACTTGAACTCTGTAGAAGGTCCTCGTTGACAGGAAACGGTGGTGTACTTGGATTGTTGGGAGTTACATTACCTTGTGTCCTCTCGAATTGTTCTCAATTTATAACACTATTTACTATACTATTTTTCCTCCTCATACAAGACAATATCAACGCGCAAATAGCATTCTAAAACTCTTAAGAATTCCTTTCTTCTAAATAGTCAAAGCTGTCTCCAAATATTTTTTTTTTTTTACAGAAGAGGCGTTTGATGTACACTTTTCGCGCATATAAAGTCAAACTCAACTTCTTCAGGGTAATCTAGCTGAATTACATTTGATTTCTTAAGAAAAACATAATAGTAACTAGTTTCTCAAGAGCTCTTATGAACTTTACACTTTCACCACTTTTGGTAATTTTTTAATGAATTTGAACTTACCTCATAACATGCCAAATAATGTACGACAGTCTATTATATATTAGAATTTTTCAAGAAACAGTCGGAGATATATCAAAATAACGGCAATTTCTCAAAAATTACTGCTATACTCTAAATATGTGATCAACTTTTTTCCAAACTTTGCGCGTAGTAAGCGATGTCAAAATGAACAGATCGTTCTGGCTCTCAAACTTCCAATAGGATACCATGATATATATAATAGAGTTAAGTAAGGCACGTGGGCGGTTCTAGCATATTTATGCACAAAAAGTAAGAAAAATAAAAATGGTAATTTGATTTGCGTCAAAATATGTTGATTTGTTTAAAGATTTATCGATATACGTAATGCAAGGATCGGATTAAGGATAGTGCCGAATGCAAAACCCTTGAAATATAATCGTTTCATCCTTATTTCACACAAGTTTGGCATATATACCGTACTGCTGAATTCAACCCCTGAACGAGACTTATAGAAGTAATAGGTATCAGTACTTTACGGAAAACAGATTATGCCTCTTTAAAGATTATCTATACAACAAAGAATGTACGACATGCAGAGTCTAGGGATTTGTTCCTTTAAAAACTAATAAATTGTGTGGATATATAATTCGATATACTACATCAGATTACGTACCTATACTATATAAGTATAGCTTATAACGCTACCAGTTGAACCCTCGTAGAGGTTCACATGCGTATTGAATCCTCAAAAAAGGGGTAACATTCATATATAAAATAACCTTACATTTATAGTTACAGGTTACCGCGTCCAAAGCGGAGACTAGAAATTTAGATACGTACCCAACTTTTTACAGAACGTACTAGTCTTTGGTGTGGTAAGTAGGTATGTATATAAGATAATCAAGTGTTACATGTGCACCCAAACAGGTTCATATATGACAAGAGGGCAATAGATTAGTAATGGAAAGGTTCTGTTATAGATATCATTGTATTGTAAGTCTGTGTGAGAGATATAGTGGAAACTGAGAAACATCCGCAGCATTATTGTGGCCTCTAAAATAGCATGCAGGTACCTACATAGAAAAAAAATTGACCACAAAAGAAACATATATTACTAATTACTATTATTATTAAGTTTAAGCAGGATTATAAATAAGTACACAAGAAGTCATAAGACACTGCACAATACTTATGATAATTTTACTTCCACACCACGTAATGCAGTGGAAGTAAGTATAATAATCGTCAAACAAATTTCAAACATTTTTCTTGTTGAAATAGGTCTAAAATGTCATGAGACGTCAAGATTTTAAATTTTCGAACGGTTTAAGATATTGAGTTGAAATTTTGTACACGTGCAGCGTTTTTTATTTTTAATTAAAACTAAATAAATACCTACATAAAAATTATGTAATTTACTTGTGATCTGTTGGAAATCTCAAATGGAGCTTTCATAATGTTTTACATATATGTTGTACATAACCTCTACTACTTCTTCAGTCCTCATTTTTTTTAAATTTGTTAATAACGCCGAGCTAAGTCTAATTAGATTGGTTAAATAATAATTCTATCACAATATTCTTCACATGCCACCACTAAATCTAAAATTGCATTGTCTCTAATGAAAAATGCACACAACTTACGAAGCTTTTCTCAATAAGTCTTAGCTTGTGGTTGACTCCGATAGTGCGTTCGTAAAATCAGTAAGCTTTGCGAGTGATGTCTATTCTAAACCGTTTATTCTGTATTGGTATCAATTATAAAAAGTTTACATAACATTTTAAAATTATAAACCAGAATAGATATGGATAGAATAGGGGTACAGTAAGAATAGGAGTACAGTATGTGTATAATAAAGGAAACAGAGGAGTACAGTGAGGATAAATATTGTTTTATAAACCATTTTTCTGTAATTTGGCAGACTGCTGTGTGTTCAATACATATATCGTCACTTTTGCCGTTAACTATTTAGAAAAGCTAGTTTTGACTTATCTATAGTGCGTTTTCAATAGTTATAAGCCTGCATTTTTTTTTCTGGAATCCCATTGGTAAAGGTGAAAAGTAATGTTCAAATTATCCATAATTTATATTATTTAATTTTTAGGGAATAACTTCTATAATACGTAATAGGGTTAAATAATAATAATAAAACAATATTTCTAAATAGTTTATTTGAACGTTACATCTTAACACATATATTTTAACGCATGAGATGCAGAGAAGGTTGGGTGAGGGATAATTGGTACCAAATTCCTATGTCGCATATATTCAGTATTCCAACGATGGGTACTCAAAGTTTTGCAGGTTAACGGTAGTGTTTATACAATAACACCCATGTCTCGCAATTTATTTACGCATGCATCGTATTCTAGACCCAGACGAATATTCATTTTCATTAGCTCGATAATTTCACGTGGATCAATATCAGATTCCCACTCTAACACTTCTTTCTTCGGAATTTGGCAAATACGACGCGTAGAACAGCCTGCATCCAAATTTTTCAATTTTTCATTTCTTCGAGTTTTATATTCATCGGTAAGTAACGCTAGATCAGACTTTCGTCCCTCATGATTTTCTTCCAATCATTTGAGATGGCTGACAAATGTTTTCGAGGCTATCTGGGAGGTATTGGACAACTCATCAGTATGCATTCTCTGCATGTGACATCTTAAATTATCTTTTCTTTTAAATGTTCTATTGCAAGAATCACATTGGAAAGAGAATATTTTATGAATATTATTGTGTCGACTTAGACCGCTAGTCCAAGAGAACGTTGCACCACAAATATTACATTCATACATGGTTATTTCTTTACTGTATGACATCAAATGACTAACAATCAGTAGGGTACCCTTATTTATCCTTACTGTACCCCTACTTTACCCTTACTGTACCCCTACTTTACCCTTATTGTACCCCTACTTTACCCTTACTCATTCTTGTTCCTCTGTTTTGTTCCTGTTCCTATCCTTGTTTATCCCTTTAAAATACAGACCTGTTAAAAAGTTGTAATCAAACCTGTAAAAAGTAATATTCAGAGGTATTCAGAAATTATCTGGTAGATTTACGTGTAAGTCATATAAACAGTGATCTTTACGCCGATCAGTAGTAAAGGATGCAAGAACAACCAGCAGGGTACCTTATTTATCCTT